>CM054115.1:171424825-172024825 GCA_028673005.1 Tanypteryx hageni | reverse complement strand
TTTAATGTAAACACTCCTGAAGCATGATAGGCTACTTCAATTTCAATGATCGATCTACTACATTAGTCGAACTTACTTTGCACAAAGTAAGTTCGAGAAATTTTCTCACTTTTCTCATATGTGGAAATGCAGCAGGCGAATTCACGATGAAGTGGATGATGATATACAAATCTATGAACCCCAGGACCCTCAAAAGAAAAAACAAGGATCATCTCATGGTGTTCTGGCATGCTAACAGGAGGGCCTGAATGACTGCTGAGCTGTTTTTGGAAGTACCTTGCGGCCAAAAACCTAGCATTTAAGGTCCTTCTGATCTTAGACAATGCAACAGGCCATTCTGAAAGTCTGCAGTTAGCCCACCCAAACATGGAGGTAGTCTTCCTACCACCTAATACCACCTCTCTTCTCCAAATGATGGATCAAGGTCTCATTGCAACATTTAAGTTGCGTTATACCCATCGCACGTTTGCAAAAATTCTTGACCAGATGGAGAGTGATTCCTCAATGTGAATCAGCAATTGTTGGAAAAAGTATAACATCATTGACTGTATAACAATTATAAAGGAATCTCTAGATGATATCAAATCATCGACTTGGAATGCATACCCTAGGAAACTGTTGTCTGACGTGGTGAAAGACCTGAAAGGTGTCTCGTCGGTAGAAGAAGAGCTGGGGAGAATTGTGAGTTTGGCACATGATGCGGGAGGAGAGGGTTTTGATGATCTCAAAGAAAGCAATGTGGAGGAACTCCTCATCTCCCATAAAGGAGAGTTGACCAAGGAGGATCTTGCAGAACACATACTCTCAAGTGAAAGCAGTGAGTGATTCAAAAGCCTCAGCTGTCGCTTAATGCACTGGCAGAGATTTTGGACATGTCTAAGGTTCTGGCTGACAAGGTTTTTGAAATGGATCCTTTGATGGAGCATAGTCTAAAATTTAAAAGAGGATTGGAAGCTCTTACAGTCCCTTAAAAGGAGAACTACAGGGATTTGCAATGAAAGATGAAGCTAACGTCCATAACGAGTTTTTTTTAAGAACATCGCAACTACTTCTTCTTCCTCTGCAGACTCCTGTAAGTCTCTTTCCCAGAAATATCTTCAGGAGGATCCTACATCTCTCTAATCCATCCTCCAGTATACCTGCACCTGTCATTATCTTCTCAATATTGTCATAGTCGGTGAGTTAAATGTTTTTTTGCATGTAGTTTATTTATCTTTTATATAAAACATCTATAGTGTTTATATTTATTTTGATTATAATAAACATGGTTGTTACAAAATTACAAGTTAATTCTTATTGATCATGAACGTTTGCTTTGATTTCATTAAGAAAGGTCCACCTAACCCCCTTTCCTTCATAAGGCTTTGGTATTAATATTCGCAGCGATTTCCAGGAAGGTATCCCCCCACGAATATTGAGGGTTTACTGTAATTGTTTTTTTTTGCGAAATTTGCATCAATATACTATAAAAATAAAAATTTTTTAATATTTTATAATTGGAAAAATCACTCGTGTTAAAAATATGATAATTTATGAATAATTGATATTTAAAAAATTTAAGTTTTAAGTATTTAAAATTGCATAATTTTGTTAATATTGTAAAATATCCATTACCAACCTTACTGAACATCATACAATAACTAATAGGACAAGAAAATGTCAAATTAAAATTATTTGAAAGAGAGGATTCACTCCCCTCCAGCTGAAAGATAATAAAATTTAATTCTCCAGTTAAGGGGTTAACTTAGCAAACTGAAGATGGACATTTTTCAAGACGCATTTTAAAATATATTCAGTTAACAAGGGTGTAATACTTCAGACATCAACTTTCTTCCAGGAGGAGATTCTTGAAAACATACCATCCTCACTTGCTGCTGAGACAGTTGGCAGCATGTTAGACTTTTTGGCAAAGGAAATGGTACGGCTACAGGATGAGCGTTGTACACATGCATTATTGTTGCTTGCTGATAGAGAGAGGAAGCAACGAGAAGCAACAGAGGCAGGCCAAAGACAAGTTGAAGAGAGGAGGAGACGAGAACATGATGAAGCTTTTAAACAAGTATGTATACCACAAGAACATTGCTGAATTGGTGAAATGAATTGCTTAAAACCAAAAGTTGATATCAGTGGTACACTTCAAAGTTAAACAATTTGTGGACAATATGTTATTAATGTATTTTATCTAAATCACTTAGGTATTTCATCTGATTTCATAATTTTTCTTGAAGGTAGTTAAAGTTCATCAAGAAACTGTGGATATATATCTTGAGGATGTTATTTTAAATGCATTGGATTGGGTTGCAACAGCTGAATCCAGAGACTTTGTGAGGGAGCTTGCCAGAGAAATAGATCAGAAAACCAAAGATATGGAAGAAAGGTAAATTATACTAATTTTTTCATGTCAAGAGCAATATCGGCCATAAACTGTCACCAAGAATTATTTGTAAGGTCTAAAGTTTCTTTAAAAAATTTGATTACTTCTTTATTTGCTATTTTAGAGAAAACATATGGGAATGCAAAGAATTAATTACCGACCTTGTGTATGAATTTATGCTGCCTGATGTTTATAAAGAATTTGTACAACAAAATAGAAATAAAGAGCAGGAAACATATCTTAAAGCAATACATGAAGAAGTTAGTAAGACACTATGTGATGATGAGAAACAAGACATACAACAAACAGAAATGCCAGTAGAAAGAGGTAAAGCAGAAGGATTTGCAAAAGAAAATCATGAAGAAATTATTGAGGTAAGTTTCAGATAGTTCAATTTAAGAGAAAGAATCATGGTCATAAGCAGAAATAAAGCTGATAATTAGATGTATGGTAAAAATAAATATGTGAGCTGCCTTTGGTGTGAAGTCGAATGAAAATTTTTTAACACCTTATTATGTACACCAAGGCATAAAATGTTTAAAAAATTTCATTTAGATATATAGTGCTGCACATAAAGAGATATAGAGCTTTTATTTGATCATATTTGGAATGGAGTTATTAAGTAGCTTATTTTAAAATACTGAGAGTGGAGTTGTAGAATTTACTTATTTCGGTGATATAATTTATTATGACTGAACAATAGTTGTATTATAAGAAGAATATTTGTAAGAAACCAATGGTATAATTAACAATATTTTTACAGTTTTTACCAAAACTCGGGTTAAAAAATGAAAATTATTTTTATTTATAAATTATACTAAAATTATTCCATTTACTAGGGAGACGTCCGTTGAAAATCAACACACAAAGGGACCAAGGACAGAAGTAGGCTTTTATAGATTTTAGATTATGATACTTCATTTAAAATTGTTGAGACAGCTCAATTTTTCACAAGATACAAATTTATCATGACTTCGTACAAATCTTCTTAAAATAGATATATAGAATATGTTTTGACTCAATGAGTCATCATCGTATGAATTTGTGCCTAGTTAAATAAATTGAGTTGTCATTATGAAGCATTTTCACAAAGTTATAGCTAAAACAGTAAATTTTATTAAAATCGTATGTGAACACTGATCTTAAATATAATGAATGTATCACTTATTTTTTAATATTAATGGCTGCCTAAAGAAAAAAATGAAAAATTGTTTTTTGGAATGTGATTTTTGCAAATTCTTTAACCAATTTTCTTCTCATAGAATAAATTATAATGATTATTTGTGATTTTTCCTACATCAAGGTAGTTCCAAGAAATGGGAGACTAAACTTGTTTTATTTGTTATGTAATAATTATAATGTTACCTTAAATAAGTAATATGTGTACATTTAAAGAGTTATGAGTTAGGCAATTGCATTATAAAGCATGAGAGCTTGCTAAAAGCTTTTTTATGTGTTTATACATTTTCTATTAGTTGTTCACTAACACTAAGTACAGATAAGTGGCTGGAAATATATCAATTGCTAATAAGGAATTCTAAATAGATTGACAAATAATTCTCCATCAGACATGAATGCTACTCACATCACATAAATTGCTACTTAAATATAAAAGCTTTTGAAATATTTTGGAAGTGCACAGTTCATAAAACTGCTCAGTTTCTTGATCAATATAAAGTAAAAGCCCTTGTATCTGACCTGATCTAGGTCAGATTATGGAAGAAGTTGGATAATTGAAAGAAAAATCTAAAAATAAAAAATAATTTTTTATTAAAAGCAAATGATGTGTTCATTTAATGAACTGCTGTATTCTGCATAAAATAAGTCCAGTAGATCCACCTGAGAAGAGGTCAGGTTGGCTCAATCCTTATTAATGGTGGTGGCAGTATGAACCATGTTTTGGTGAACCCCAAAAAGTTAGATAAATAGAATAGATGATACAGAGGCGAATGTGTGGTCTTTAAAGTATATTTATGGTTTCACTAATGATCATTAAAATATAGAAGTAACCTGTTTTTATTTTACTTTCACTTGAAAGATAACTCCAACAAAAAAATCATTCATTCTTCATAACTTGAAATTGCATTTTTAACACAATTCACTTATCTTTAAATAATGAATTGATGGATTCTTTCAGTAAAGCACCATTCAAAAGACTTGTTTTTCTTTTGGTAACCATTATTTAACGACATTAATGTGAAATATGAATGTTGTAATGTTTTTCTTAGTTTTTTACATAAGTAACTTAAACTGCCTATTTTTTCCTTAAACAGGAATACAAATTGATGACTTACTATGGTTCATATGATGAACAATCAGATGATGATAACACTTGAGATTAATCAAAGAAATAACTAATGTTGGTAACTTACTGGTAACTCTTAGAATACGGTAATATGATTTGGAATGAATTAATGTATAACCACTCAGCTTAAAACTTGTAACATATAGTGACTTGCATCACTTTTCTGAATAATTAAGCCAAGTACATATATGAATGCTTCTGTAGTACTATCGATAAACTTGCAATAACTTTGGCTGATTAAAATAAGATTACAACAAAGGTTTCTGCTTGAGCAATAATGTGTATTTATTTAAAAAATAATCACAAATATAAATCACATAATGCAATAATAAATAACTGTATAATAATTATATTTCATTTTTTAAATGTTAAAAAAACAAATGCGCTCATAAATTCTTATGATAAAACAAAAAACATGCTTTAATGAAATAATTTAGGATAGTAGCCAATATACAGTTCCAAAGAATATAAAATTTAATTTTAGATCAAAATTTAAGTCAAAAAGATCGGAAGAAAATATCACAAAAAAGACAAAAACCTTTATAAAGGTGTCAACTAAAGCTTTACACGCTTTCCTGTTTGGCTGCAGAAGTCTTCTTGATTTTTTCTCTTGACCAGCTTCTCTTTGGTAGATGTATCTTCTGAATCTACCTCATCCTTAACGTTTGCCTCCTCAGATTTCAAAACAACAGCTGATGGACAATCAAATATATTTCCAGTTATAGCTTGCACTTTAGTGGAAACAGGTTCTGTACCCAATGGCGTTGGTAGTGTACTGCTGGATACTGGTGCTAATTCCACAGCTGCTGTCACCTCAATTCCTCTTGCTCTGCTGAGCTCAGCTGACAAATCAGCAAATTTCTGATCATACTCTTCAATATGTTTACGCAAATCAGCTAACTGGGCAGCATGGTCACTCAGTTTGGCCTCTTGCTCTCTCAATTTTGCCATTTGTTTGGATATTTGAATGTTCTGTTTTTTCATCTATGAACAAATGAGATACTCATTAAACTACTATTGTGTTGCAAGGACAAGTTTTGAAAAATAATATAACAATAGCTTTTATAATATAAAATTATTATATAATAAATTTAATTCATTGTGAATAATAGCTGATGCACTTTGAAAATATGCAAGTTATACCTGAAATAAGAATGGTAATACCTGAAATAAGAATGGTAATTGTTTCTATACAGAAGACATGCCATTTGTCATGTTTTCATTCTCATTTTGGAATTTTTGTTTGCAGTCGTAGCTTATATTATAATTTTCTTAACATTACTTGAATCATGAACTTTACTTTCAAATAAAAGTTTTCCCTTATTTTAAAATAAAATGTGCATAAACTTAATTTAAAGTATTAAAATGTTAATATGCCAACCTTAATCTAAATTTGTCTTTGAGTACAGGTATTGCAATGACAGAACTGAATGTTAAGGTGATTTGGCTGAAGTTACAAGCTTCTTCAGAAATACAGTGAAATTATACACATCTTAAACTTTTAATAAGTAAGTTGTAAGGAAGAAGATTCCCTGCAAGTTTAGGCTGCTGTTTCTTTCACTGTCAGAAGAAAGTAATCAATTCCACATGTCTTTCAGGTATTAAATGTCCCCTTGATTTGTTGGAAGGCCTCGAATATGATGAAAGACGAGTAAATTGTGCCCTCATGAGCAATATTGCATTATAAAATGTGATTATGAGGCTTGCCCCCAATATTACATGTTCAGTTATTGCCTATTTATTACGGCCCTCATGTTTGTTAAACCTAATTTCCACAGAATGCCATTTACTCAACACAACTCCAACCAAACTGTAGAGCACCTCATATACTGTATTATCTCAAATAGAACACGAAGTTTTTATCCTGAAATTGCATTTGAAAATTAGCTCTTGCATTATATTTGAGGAATAGTGATTTTAATAAGAAAAGTTCTTGTTCCAAATAGGAAGGAGTTGGATTTGAACATTCAAATTTTAGGCTTTCTCTAGATAGTCCCTCCGATGTTGATATACTAGTATTTTGAAACTGTGTATACATTGCAGCAATATAGAACAAGTTTATGATTTTGTGTGTGTTTACAGTTTTTCCTTGAAAATCCTTCCAAAATGTTGGGGTCGTGTTATATTTGAGGTTGCCTTATATTCCGGCTAATACAGTACTCTCTCAGATACTAGAGGTTGAATCAGATCCTTTGCAGATAGGGACTGTTCCCATCTGTGAAAACCACTTGATGACAATTTAATACATTTTTGAGGCTCTGATCTGCTATGCAAGCAATGTCAGTTGATTTTGCATAAGCTGCCAGCTTTGTTTGTTCCTCCAGCAACTACTTTCTGGCAAAATGAGGAATCCATGCATCATAACCAGAATGACAGGCATAGGGGGCATGTTGGACAGTGCTCCCTTTTCATAATTTGCCATATAGACATTTGCAATCACCACAGAGAATGGGGAGCCCATTGCAATTCCATCCATCTATTCTACATATTGCATGTTCCATAGAAATATTTTTTTCTTCTGGGAACTCCATTGGTAGTCTCTCTTTAGAGAGAGCTTGCAGAATCTAAATGGATTTCCATAGATGCAGTTTTGTAAAGAGAAATACTATGCTGAAAGTCATCAATAAGTAATTCTCTGATACTTGCATGACTTTTTTTATCCTGATGGTATGATTTATTCATATAATCATCAGCTTGACTCTTGGGTGAAGATGGTAAAAACAAGGTGTCGGGCAAGATTGTACATTGGCTATGCTATCATGACCATAATGGGTCTCCCATCTTATGGATCTTGGATAATCCATATGGATGTTGAGTTTTTTTGAGCCTTAATCTTCCTTTCAAATTTAGCTTTAGGATCTTTTGAGTTTTCTGCACTTACTTACTTTTTGTAATAATATTAATTTAAGACTGGCAAATTTAGGATGTTATTATCTGATTTCAACTGTTGAAATACCTGTCCTTTTAGCCACAGCGAGGCTTGAGAATTTGATGTTCTTAGAGTACACACCACTTCCTGGCTTATTTCTTTGACTTATTCTGTTGGCATGCTTTGTATTGCAGCTTCAACTCAAATCCAAATTAATTTAAATTTACAGCTGGAATAGAATTATCACAACAAAACATAATTGACCTCAGGTTTTGCTATTTAGATTATAAACATCGCAAAAAAATCTTGTTTTTTTCCATATGAATACAAATAAATTTAATTTTATTATTTTTTTTTGCTTTCAGACAAGATAAAGCTGTGTTGCAATTGGCAGAAAACAAATTTACGTGTGTGGGAGTAGTGAGGATTTATTTCTGAATGAACACCAAATGGAAAAATGTTTTTGCATCACATACCACTAAATGCAATATTAAATACTCAGTTTTTACTTTAATTAATTTATTGATAATTAACTTAGGGACAGAAAATTAAGATGGTGAAGATAAATTTTCAAGCATAAATATAGTTCTTTTGATAAATCAATAATTCTTGTTATTTTATATCAACATCATAATTCAAAGTAGTAATAAAAGATCCATAATGCTGTCTTAAGAGCATCAGTTCTATGAAATAATTTACTTAAACATGAGGTTCATGAGAAAATTCATATCTAAAAGAGTAAAAGGCTAGTCTTCAGTATACCACCTACAGCACAGTGGCACAATCAGGTGATGAGATTTGTTAATATATTACGTTCTAGTCTTCGATATACCTTCCGTGGAACTAGCATGAGATACTACTGATTGGGCTTGAACCTACTCCCCCCCCTCCCTCACTGGGTTGGGTAAGTTGATTAAAGTGCTTTGGTTTCGTCTCACATTTACTGTCCCCCTACCCCAAGGGGGGTGGCACATCACAATTTATTAAATGAAAACATCTGCAATAGCTTGAGTGTAGGTAACATCTGCCTGCAACAAGTGGTGCTTTAGTTTCAAAATCTCATTACTCGTGGCACCTTAACGGCTCTAAGTGGTATATTAAAGTAGTTCCGAGTAAAATATTACTCAGGTGATGAAATTCTGAAAAAATTGAAGGCAAGAAAGAAGGATAAAACTTGTATTAAATCATTTGGATGTTTGTCTGGCATATGAAAAGAAAAATATTTCTTTTAGAACATGGGAATAGCATAATGGTGAATTGTATTTAAAAAAGAAATTTTTGCTGATCTTGTATAATTTTTCAAAATCAACTCATGACTGCATATCAAACAAATAAAACCTTTAAATAATTTTGTGCCATTTTCATAAAAATACATAATTTATAGTTTAAAAACAAAAAAATATACATATAAGAATTATGTATTACCTTGGACTTGAGATATGAGATAGAATTCTTGAGATTTACCACAACAGCTTGATTCTTCCGGGAGGACATTAACATGCGTTGATGGTCCATACGCAACTTTCCTTGTGCAAGTATGCGGTGAGATGCTGTAGTTGTTAAGAAGTCAGTATGCCCACCTAGAAAAAAATGTTATTTTCTTCTCTAAAATTTTATGATTTCAAATTCCCTGTATATTAACAAAAACCATTTCAAGTTTTAATTGGAAGATGATTATAAAATAATGATGACTTCAATTTACTTTCATGTTACAATTGGTACTTAAAAATTTTATAGCTTGCTAATAATTGTTTTGTAACCTGGACATTTTTTGTTTGGCGCTTCATTAAGTACCAAGTTTCTAGAAATGCTAGATGTAGCAATCAAACATTTAAGATGATCTTCACCTTCCAAATTTTTTTATGATAGCCTGTATTTCATATTTACGCTGCTAAACCAGACCAATCCATCAATGGTTGAATCTCTATGGACACTATAAATCCTGATGCATATAACAGGATATCATTTATAGTAAATTATGCTAGGATACAAATGCCTCATGACTAATAAATTACAATTCAAAATTTATGACTCCTCTTCCTAACAAAATTAATATCTATAATCTCTACTTTAAATAGCCTTTCCTAATGAGAGCGATTTTTGACAAAATCTCTGCATTATGTGTTACAATGAATGTCACAGAACTATTGGCATTTTAAGTACACAATAGGAATTTAACATATAATAGAATAACAGCTGATAATAAACAAAAACCACGTTTCCATGTTATAACTCAATAGTTTGATTTTATTACACCCGAGGCCCAAAAACTGAACTACGAAGAGAAGAAAATATGCTTTTTCTTCTACCATATTTATTTTATAAATGGGAACTTGAAATAGATTCTGTACAAATTACAAGTAGTAATACTGGGAAGTTCTGCAATCGGTATCACTGCCTCAAAAGGGGAGAGCCCTTAAGGAAAACTTTTTCACTTTTCCATTACATAAATATATTTAACAACTTTAAATCTCTCATGACATAACCTCGACAATACAATATTTAGCGTTAAAATAGAAATTAAAACTTATATACTAGACCTGTGAAATTATAATTACAGTTTCCAGCTTTAGAGCCTCTTTGAGAGTTAAGACCAAGTGTATGTTTTAGGCCAGGAACAATTTTTTCGTCAAAATGCTCCATTGCCATCGATGAAATATCACGCAGCTCGAGTAACATTTCGTGGGCTCTGGGTAGAGTTTTGGATTTTTGAACTGACCATAAAACCCGATATATTTCGTCGATGACCTGCAGAGTAAATTTACTTATATTTTCAAATCGAAATCGATTAATAACATATGTAGATAACGTCAAATCTCTGCATACCTTTCCTGGTATGAAACAGCACAATCCTATATCCACATATTTCATAAATGTCATGGCTAGCATTGACAAGCGAGTTTCTATTGCAGTTAATATGTCACAATGCCTCGATAAAGCGTGATTTCTACGCTCCGATTCTCTTCTCGGCAACTGTGATTTGACAGTTTTCAAACATTGTGAGTGGTATTTTTCAACGTTCAAAAATCCCTTTGTCAACAGCTTTTTGCATACTACGTCAATTCGCTTGCATATCTGAAACAGTCCATAAAATACATTACCAACCATTCAACGTTTTATTTGCTCTAATATGCTTCAGTTAAATATCTTACAAGTCTACAACGAGATATTTCATCATAACTCATATAAGAGAATATCTTCTCCAGGGCAATAAGAGGGAGATTTATAAATTCTACCATTGCTACTATATTTTCAGCCGTAATACGCAGTCGTACCGCCGTACGCACTAACCTTTTGTTTTGTTTGCGATTATATTCTAGCATCGGTCTGCCATCTACCGGTAGTTCATTATCCGCCGGCTACTGGAGTTAGTCTCGTCATGGCGTACAACGGGGAAGGTCCGATGATGAAGCGTCCCAAGACAGATGTCGATTCTCCTCTTCATAAAGTAAGTTACGTTTAAGAAATATTTTTATAGTTAACTTTAACGAAGAAATTGTTAGGGATGTATTTGTTGTTATTTTGGTGGTTGATTGTTTGCAAAACTGAATATTAATTTTCCAAGCAATGGCGTCGGCGTACTTTTTCACGCGCCTAAGTGACGCCATTGCTAAGAACACAAATTCATTTTAAAATTTTGCTTATTATTACTAGTTTACTCCATTGTACTTCAACGAGATCTACAAGTTTTTGATTTCTCGGTTATTAAGAATCATCTTGAAGGATATTAGATGCATACTCGCATGTAATTTGATAATACATGAGATTGGCGGTCTTTCCTCGTGCCAAGTTTGCAGTAACAAAGTTCTTGTTTTTGGTGAATACATGTTGTATATAGCTCGTAATAATCGATTAAATTATTAAATTACCATTTCTATGTTGTTTTTTTACATACAGACCTTTTGTGACGGCAATTTCTTAAATAGATACTCAAAATTTCGGTTTATCGTCACTTCGTTGTTTGATTTATCTACCAAAGGATGTCGCGTGTGCATCAGCATTGCATTAATCTTGAGGTTCTATTTATTGTATTATTACATTGGCATCACTTTTTAATTTTTGTTATCGTTGAACATTTTCATTATGGAATCTCAGGAGATAATTATATTCATATTTCTCTGATCCAATTAATTTTATATTAACATTTATAATAGTTAGGGACGTTTGAATGTCGTTATCTTCATTGTCCACGCGTGGCTAGCGTACCACCAGTTCACAGGAGCTCTGACCAAACTTGGGATGCGTAAGCCCACGCATGGATGGATGGCTTGTCCTTGGCCTTTGTATGCGCAGGTGGTGATGGCGGCGGCGTTTCCCGCCGTTTGGGCGTTACAAACGTCAAATTTTTGTTCCGAGTGAACGTAACAATAAAGGACCTTAACTCATTACCATTTTGCATGTACTCACTGCACCCATTATTATGCATTGTTCGATAGTAATTACTTAAGTTTTACATTGTTTAGGAAGTGCAATTCTAACCCGAAAAGTGTTACTTTCATTACTAGACAGGTTAATATATACAATACCATCATGACGGTATGAGTACATATATTGAAAACGTCTTTATTTTAATTTTTCTTGTATGATTGTGTTGCATGGGATTCCTCGGAACAAAACTTATGCGCTATGTAAATATTGTAATGACGTACGAAGAATTGATAGCGTTGACTTGGCGAAATTACTGCACATAAAACATTGTTATCCTTTAAATTTGTGTCGTTTCTTCTGTTATATCATGGTTCAATAACAGTGAGTTACTACTGCAACAATTATAAGGACTCGAATCGTAAACGACATTTAGTTATACTTTTTAGCCATGTTGAATAGATTATTTGGAAAGAATTTCACTCTGCGTCGACTTTGGGAGTTTCATTACAACTAAATTTATCTTCAGAAATGAGGCATTTTCTGTTAATACCAGCTATTATACTTGCCTAAAATTTTGACTGTTTGGAAGTAGGAACCAAGCCATATGGCCCAACAGTTTCCATCCCCAACCATTGAGTCGTCCAGTCAGCTCGTTTTGGGCCATTTTTATTACTTATTTAGTGATACTATTTAGCTGCTATAGTTTTAGTTGAATTTGCGGAGGCTATGCACAACACTAACGGTCAAAAATGTTCCAAGCGTTTTAAATTTGTGTATTGGTTAACTTGTCGTTTTCCACGTTTAAACCGAAATTCGTTCTATGGGGAATATTTTTCATTATTTCTTTTTTAAGTAATTTTCAGCATTTTCGTTCAAAATAGTTGATTTTATTTATACAATTTTTCTGACGGTCAATATTGTGTTAGTTACTTGGTGGATGAATAGGTACTGGCGAGTAGAATTTGTGAAATTAAAGGTGCGCGATTTGCCCGGATATTCCAAGTGATTTTATTTCTCTCCCTTGAGTATTTACTTGTAAATTATAGTTTTTATTGCAAGAAACTGTGGAGCTTATCTTTTATGAAATGCGACATGGTATTTAATTGGATCTTTCAGAAGTAACTCTGTGCAAATCAATTATTTTAAATGGCATATTTCAAAAGAAAAGGTTTCTTTGTTTAAGTATTCGACGGAACAATTCTAGAACATCTTAGCACCATAGGTAAATCTAATGAATTTTCATGATTTTAGCTGACGAACTTTTTTGAAATCAATGCTTCTTATGTATTGAAGTGATTTGGCCTTATAATTATCGTTTCATTTGTGAGATTTTTATGAAAGCCGTCTTCGTAAAGTTCGATTCTTTTGTTTATTGTCTAGAGGTTAGACCGGTTAATCAGGGACTGTTTACATTTTATCGATGTTCACTGCCGTATCCTCATTTGTTTTGGTCACGTCCGTTAGTGGTCTCTCCCGATAACGCCAAAGGCTATGCGTAGCCGACGCGAAGCCCGACGAAACGTGGAAGCCTCCGCCAAAGTATTCAAGCAGCGATGGATGAATGGTGCGTATGCGAGAGAGAGAGGTCCCGGGCAGACTAGCTCTCCCTCCCACTCCTTTCTCGCCGTCTCCGTGTCTTTATGTGCATGCTGTGGGGTCGGATGGGGCTTGAGGTTTTACCGCCCACCTGCGCAGCTACGACGGTTTGCGGAAGGGCAGCTATCGATCGTCGGCCCTCTCATCCTCTTCCACCCGCGCTCTGGCCCCCGGCACCTCGGCCTTCCACCTCCCGACTTACCGGATTTGCTTTTCCTCTTTGGCGTAAGTCTGCCGTCGGCGTCTCGCGAAGCTCGAGCATCGCCATCGGTTCAAGATCCGCCGCGGCTGCTGGCCGAATGTTTCCACGATCGGAGCCTTTCGGGTATTAGACGTTTTTGTTTAACGATTCGTCGTCTTTAGAAGCCTCTTAGGTACTTGCGATGAGTTGGGAGGGTGGCGGATGTCTCAGAGCCACGCGGCGGCTAGGGCGGGCGTCACGAGCGGACTGCCCACTCGCAAACTAACCGGCGAGGCGCCTTTACGTTCTCGTGTCGCTGCTAGTCCTTGCAAACGTGTGATACTAATTGGTCGGCTGTAGAAGTTCCTTCTCGATGTGACTTTTTTAACATTAAGAAAATTGGAATTTCTGGAAATTGAATATTGAAAACGTGATTAGTATATCGGTTGTACATATAATGAAATGTTAGTTAAGCCCGTCGCTTTTTACCCGGCATTTGTCTTGTCAGTCAATCGCCATCTATTATTCCATTCCTTCGGCAATGACAGATCAAGAATGGGTTTTTAATTCAAGTAAAAAACTGTTTTGCATGAAACAGCGAAGGGAGTCGCTCTTAGCCATTCGATGCCTGCCAATGTTTTCCGCTGCCTTGTTGAAAACGGAAATGGAAAGACTTCGTAGATTTTTTTCTCACTAACAAAAATCTTTCTTGATGTTACGATCTTCCGCTGTGACTGTAGCTGCGTCTTCCCCTCCGTTGTGTTGGAAATCGATTGCAACCTCTTATCTCTCCGGTTCTTCATGGCCTCTTGACTATCCTCCCTCGCTCCCAGCCCTCCCGGGATAAACGATAGCGCCAGCTTGCTAGCGGCGTCCTTGTTACTACGCTAAATCGTGTATTCGCGGCATTTTGGCAACAAACCGATTCTAGGTGTAGTAATGGGCAAGTTAAACAGGTTATGAAGTTAGAAATGCCCGTGCAGTACTTGAGTTATTGCGATATTACTTAAACGTTCGTCGTGTGCGAACGTTGTAAGCACCGACCATCGCACGTAAGGACGTTGAACTGATGACTCAAAGACGAATGACTCCATTCATTTGCCAAGCGTGCAAGGGACGATGCTAATCTTTAAGTTTTCCTTTTCTTTTCGCATGGTCGTAGATTTGACATTTGGCTCTCCCCGTTTTTCATTGTATCTTCGAGGAACACTTTTTGCGACGAATTTTTCCATCCAAGTTCACTGTAATCATCCTTAGTAAAGGGCATGTCACCCGCTATAAACTAGTACCTTGCTTGCAGTTACTTTCCTAACAGTATTGGCATCCGGATGCATAGAATTTTTGCGATGGTTAAAACGATAAGTGATTACTTTAGAATAGGTGATACTAAGGTAAAAATTTTCCATAAAACAGCATACGAGACATATTTTCACAATTTAAGTGATTAAGTTTAAATGAACGGTAATGGAATTCAGTATCATTTGAAACATTGCCGTCATAAGAATTATAATTTTTAGTCGGTTGAATAAATATTGCAATTATGCTGCTTGATTTTTTTTGTTTTTTTTTTTTTATAAATGTAACTGACAGAAAACTAATTTAGTTTTGTTTATATTTATATTTTGATTTGAAACTAACAATTGTTTTTGAGTGAAAGTGGGATGGATGGTGATGGATGCAATGTTTTCACTTTCCGCAGTTGGCTTAGTCTCTTTCTCACTTCTAAGCATAAGCTATAGCCGGGTGCAGATGTTTTCGCCTCACGGGTGATAGAATCATTGTTTGAATGGGTAATTCAAGTTGATTCCCTCGTAATACTTCGTATTTGGCCTCGAGCCATTTTTTAAATAGCATTGTGTGGCAATTACTGTAGCAGGGATTCTTAATTGATGTAATGGCTAGCCAAGAGGGACCGAAATTTCATGTAGAAGACCAGAGCATTTATTGTGAAAGTGGGAATCGTAGAATTGCATGTTTGGCGTGTCGTTTCAGTATTATGCATTGCTTGCAGTTTTATTGCTTTCTCCTCATTCCCGCATTGTACATTATCTTTTATAAGAAATCGGTATCCCGTCTTGCTTTTATTAAATAAACTTGCCAGCATAAGTTTAGTCTTTAATTGACCTATTACATTTACTATTCATTTTTGTCTCGAATATAACATTCTTGAAAATGGGTTTGATTGTTTTAAAATTTTATTTTTTTAAACAATAGTGGAACTGCAGTTTGTTTATATGAATACTTATGTAAAAATTACACAACCATCGATTGCTTCAAATAAAATATATGAATTTGTTTTATTACTGCGTTAGTGTTTAAAATGGCCACGTTTCCTTGCGGTCGATGGTATGATTTCTCGGCGCCGCTTTGAGGGCCATCGATGTCCTAAGCGCTCTTTGTAGCGCTGGACGCATGCCACCCTTTTGTGGTGGCTGCAGTCCTAGTGGCTCCGCTCGATTCAGCCACTCCTTCCCTGTCCCTGAAATAAACTTAGTGGCCGGAAAAGCTATGTACTCACTCAGCGACGGGTCGCATTATATGTTGCCTCACTTCAAAATGAAAGCATTTGTTGTCCACTTCCTGCTAGATTCTCCCCATGGCCGTAACTGTTTAATTAATTTAATTAAATAGCCCGTTGTTGCCGCGGAAAAAAAATGAATGGATGAACGATGTTAGGCGTTTAATTTCAATCCTGGCAGGTGCGCCATCTCTCAATTTTGTTATTTCCGGTAAAGTGCTTGCTGAGAACTCGCGTGGTGGATATTTATCCAGACTTGTTTTAAATTTTTTTGAAGAGGACCTCCTTAAATTGTTCCACTTGGCTTAAGTAGGTATCCTAGCATCTTCGCGATATTTACTTTACCCCTTTTTTAAGGCCCGACCGGTATTTTCCCAAACGAGAAAAATAGTAATTACTGAAGATCTTAATATTCCGTAGTGTAAGAAAGAAAAGTAGAATGTGATCATGGATCCATTTTTACGAAGTTTTTTGAAATACAATTATCTCCCACATAATTTCTTCGTTTTTCATCACTCAGAGTGGGTGTTATACGCTAGGTAAGTTTTACTTGCCACTGTTAAAAATTCTCGAAATCATATTCTATTTGAATCTATGAACGTGTGCCTTTTACTATCCTTTTTTACCATGTGCGTAGACCGTCTCGTATAATGCATGTTCACTGTGTCTCGTGAAACTAGTTTCCTCTCAAATGTGGCCAAGAGGAATCATTTTTCCGCAGGCGTGGGCATTTTGTGTGGGCAAGGCCTTGAAGTAGAACCTTGCTCCCTCGTCTCGCCCTTGGGGCGGAGGAATTGATGGTCGTTGGTCTTGCGGCCGCTTTCACTGCCTTGCATGGCGGTCACAGTCGCCTCCGCAGTCCTATTATGCTGCGAGGGTTGCATACTAAATGTTCGAAACTCAGTTAGTCATCTCTCGTTTCGAACGCCTTTTTTAAAAATTTTACGGATCTTTTGGTCAGTAACCGACAAGTTCTTATGATTTCGAGTAATGTTTTCTCGCGTTAGTTTTATGGACTTAATCAAGGATATACTACTCTTACGTTGCCATCTAATTAAATATAATTTAACTTAATTAATATTTAGCTGTAAACACAAGATCGTTCGCATTGTCCGTAAAATTAATACGGAAAAGGTGCGCTGTATGCTGAATTATGTATGATGGAATATATTTTTTATTATCTCAAAATACTTTTTCAATGTGCTCATTAACATAATAAATAACGTCCCTGCCGAAGGCGGGGCTCGATCGACCTTAGTGTCGGGAGACTTAAGCTATTCACGCCTATACTTGACTGTTTATTGATAAGAAAATATTGATAAGCGTGAGGATGAATTCTATTTAGTAATTGTTATCGCGTTAAATCTGTAAAATTAGTTCGGGTTTATCGAATTTGCAAATTTTCTTACGGTAATTGTTTCGCTGGTGACAATCATAAGCAGATTTGCGACTTGGCAGTTAAAATAATTTCAGCATGAATTCATTCTTGCCCCGCTTGTGTGAAGTATTTTTTGGAGTTTTTTTAATTTTGATTCAAACGTAAAAAAAGGGCTGTCTGAGACTGATATACGTGCTACAACTGTGTTACCCTGCAATTCACCGCACTGGTGGATGGCAGGGGGGTCTTAATAATAATAATAATAATGCGGCACGACGGACCCAACCACTTTTGCGTCGGTTTCTCAGATGGTTATTATTTATTGCTTTGATCAAAATCTTTATTTTACTTTTATTTGGTTACCGGTGATGAAAATATGAGCCCCGCAGTTCTTTTTCTAAAGTAGATTTTCTTCTTTTGCAGAATCACTTGGATCAGTACGGTGGTTGGGGCCGTGGGAAGCCCAATGCGCCTTTGCTTAAAGACCCCTTTTATCTTTTGCAGAACCACTCCGATCAGTATGGGGGTTACCAGGACGAGCCGAGGCGGAAGAGGTAAGTGTTGATTCCTTCACCTCTCCTGGTCCTTCCTCGGCCCCTCCACTCCACCATTATCACACTCCTCAGCCGCACTACCGCCAACTCGACCGTGCCTCGTTCGCGTTTAGGTCCGAACCCCCAGTTTGGAGCTAATTTCGTGACGCTATAGGTCGTGTTGTTTGATAGGAAAGCCACCCAAATTGTGAACTTTTGAATGTTGGCATTTTTACCGTATTTTTTCCCGCCACAAGCGCAGTTTTTCATTCAATTAATAACGTTTAATTCTTAATCGAAGAGACACTCGATGTGATTGTAATTGTTATTTTAAAGATATATGGATTTTTTTAGCCGTTAGATCATAATATTTCTTATTCTCTTTTTAGCTTGTTTTCTTAAAAGAAGGCACGTGCTTATGTGATCAATCTGTCTCCGGCTGTGGACAATCAACCTTTTTAAGAGATTTGGAATATTCTTTTTTGAGTTAGGTGGTAGTTATAAATCCATCAAGTTTTCCTCGATTGAACTTTCACTGTAGTTAATAGATATTCCGCTAGATGGCTTCAATTTCGATAAAGTCAAAATTTTGAACTGTTATCCAAACTACTGAAGAGAGTGAAGTTGTCACGGATGTGAAACTTCTAATGTTGATCTCTATATTCCTACGGTGAGGGTTCTTCCCCCCCCCTCACAGGAGGCAAACCAGAACTCTAAAATTTTCTAAGAAAACCTGCTTCCACCTTCTGTTTTTACAAGGGTCTTACTTGTTTGCGGATATATTAGCACTGTCGTTTTCAATGTTATATTTTCGGCGATATGTGTTCTTTTCAAATATGTTGAAATTATATGCTTGGGAATTGACCTACGTTAATTACTGCCCTCCACTTATGTACTTGTTTTTTTCTGATGACATTTCATATGCTCTGATTAATTGGAAATTGCGAAAACATAATTTATGAATAATGCGCACCGTAATTATCCTTACTCATTTTGCTGGGGCGACAGTTCGTGTCCAGCGAAGATAAAATATTTGTTTCTAATTCGTCGGCGGCATGTTCGTTTCATGTGCCACTACATCCGCAGTGCCTATTAGAGCATGGCGTAGTTACGTGGTAATCATCCAGGCGCGACATATCGCGTAATGAAACGCGTAGCGCCATCATACACATTATGAGGAACATTTCATCCGCCTTGCTTTTTTCGTCAACCTTTGAGCCAAGCTAGGTATACTCAAAATGTTGTTTTGGTGTTTGTTGGATACCCTGGACAGACATGTCAGTCGGCGGAATGAATAAGGGTCCTTCCTTGCCTCTCCGAGGGGGAGCTTCCGTAAATGCTCCCGAAATAAACTGAATGTGTCCGGGGCGAAGGATTCATCAACGTCGGGCCGAGTCTAGCTAAATTAGACGTTTACGACCGGTGATCGAGTGGGGCGAAGAAAAATGTTCTCAAGGGTCCGAGTTGTGATTCCAATCGACTCCTTTTTTCCATTTCTCTCCTCCTTTCCTCGCCCGCCCACGTTACTCCGGTTCTAGCTTTCTCCTCATCCAATTTACCTCATCCAGAATCTCCTTCGGATTCTAGTCCTGTCGATTCGTCTCCAAGCCGCGTAAGGATTTTCTTCCGAGACGGAATTTTCGGCCGACGTTTGGCATTTCGACCGGAATTGCTCCTAGAAATAACAGATTCTAAATTTGTATCGTCGGACTCGGAGATATCAGCCCGCCATTGTGTATGATTTGCGATCTGAAAGCGGCGTTCGATGAAGCGTCTTCGAGACGCTCGCGGAAATGACGAGGGATATGAAGGAATGGTATTTGCGGAACTCGACATTTTGCCTGCTAAATGTCTAATACCCGGCCAGTTCTCTTTCTAGCTCAAATTGAGCTGTAAAATCTTTATTTCGAATCATTGCTGCCGTGGTTTCTTGATAATTTCTCATAATAATACTAACATTACTCCAAAAGCGCGTTTTTTGTGATATTTGAAATTAAGTATCATCGGGAGCTGGCTTACGTATCCTAATTTTTAGGCGCGTTTCGTTTCCAACTTGGGAGCCTATAAGCATCGCTCTGTCCGTCCGTACGCATGGTCGTTCTTTTCCAAACGGATTTTTATGAAATTTGGTATTTGGGAGTTCTATACAAAGGCAATAAGAAATACAAAGGCAATAAGAAAATGACAAAATGGAACCAACCGAATAAAATATTTCTTTCGAATAAATTTTTATCGTAGTAGCCGTTTTCCAGAAAACCAAACAAAGAATTCGTAATTCGCCTTAAATCTTTTTCATGTTTAATTGTTGTCAATGAAAATATTTTTTGTAGCGGAAGTAAATAAGATGCGCTATAATTAAAGAAATACGATCAATTCCCTTGTGTGCATGCAGCATTTTGTAAGCGGAAGTAAAGGGATTATCTACGACGAAGAAAATAATGTAAATAAATATTACAACTACTTGACTCAGGTGAGGTTTTAAATTATTTTCGATTGTTTGGTTAATTACCCCATTAGAAAATTTGAATAATCATTTGGCATCGTTTCTGATATCTCTTTGCAGTATTTAGTCACATAAAATTTATGTAAGGCGTTTATTAATACACCGACTTATCGGAGAGAAGTAATTTTTAGTAGATAGAGACAATCGGCTCATGGTGTTTCGCTGTTTTATGGTGGGCGTTCATTCAAACTGCATCGCACGAAACGCGCCTATTTGTTACACACTGTACTTTTTCCTAACTTGTTTATATAGCAAAAGTGCTCAAAATTTATTTCGAATAGTGGGTTTGATTATAACTATTATTATCGTTTTTATATTTTTTGTCGTCGATCGCAATATCAGAGAACATAGGGAAACAGGCATTCAAATAAGTTGTTCCTACCATTGCATTAAATATACCGCCGTTATTTGGCAGCAGTATTATCTCGTGTAATTGGAATCCCAGTAGTCATTTTTGTAGCTCTGAGTCACATTAGTGACCCAGGGGGACGCTCTACTTTTGTAGTCCTTGTGTTTAGTCATCTTTCTTTGTATTCAACAACTGGTTGATTACAAATACCTCCGGAATATTCAAGTTGGAATGGGATTGGAATTTCCCGTGCTGAATATAACAAGATACACTTACCAGGAGAAAATAGTATTAGATATAAGAAATTACTTATTTACTCCAGGGGGAATTTGTACGTTTAATTCGACAAATGAGAATTTCAATTTCATACTCGTGGTGATATGGTAATAAAGGATTTCTTTGTAGAACCATGAAAGAGAAACAGCCGTTTTTGAGACACTTTGATTTCCCTCGTTCGTTGAGAGATGATGGATCTCGCTCCATCGTGCCTCTTCCGATTTCAGACTTAGAAACATCAAGCGGTTGGGGTATTTTTTGTTGGAAGACGTCACCGTTTCTACCCCTCCCACTAACTTTCCCGACGCCTTCACGCGTCACCACTTCCCCCAGCTTTTCCCAGAACGACGAGCGTAGGCAGATGCCCGGTTGAGTCCAGCGAAACAGTACATAGGTCTCTTTCGATCGGTGTCTCAAACGCTTGAGTACCCGACCACTCGGTAGTGTTTTTGAACCAGTGTACATTGTAATTTCAACAATATAATCGCCCATTTCCCAATTTGAGCACATTAATCACTAATATGCGGAGAAAACCGGATGCGTGTTTCGGCTACGAAGCCCCCATCCTCCGTGGAGGCTAACCAATGGAAGATGCTAAAATTCACCCTTTTAGACGGGCTTAATTACCTAAGATAATCTTAATTGCTCTAGTGAGATTAACCATAATTTCTTGTTTTGATTCGGTGTCGGTTGTTCGGTCCATTAAGAGATTCCTCACGTTTAATCGAACGAAATTTGATGTTCAGCCTTGCTCTCGAGTGGTTTCGTATCCGGCGTAAAACTTGTCTTATTTGTAGCTTTTCATTCTTCTTCGAGCTTTTTATAAGTGTCAACTGTTTTCGCAACTTTTTCATTTTTTTTTGCATTTCGCAAGTAGATTTCGTAAATAGGAATTTGTTATTCTTTCTAGTCCTTTGTTTAGTACATTGGTTTATGGCGAGAACGTAAACAGAGCGAAGCCCGCCTGCCTTTGTTATTCGTCCGTTCCGCATGGCCTTTACCAGGGCCACCCTTCCCGCTCTCTCTCAAACTCTTCTTCTCTCCCAAACTCTTCTTCTCTCCCAAACTCTTCTTCTCTCCCCTTCCCAAAGTGTAGGAGGTGCTTAAGCCGGTCCTCGTAGCAGCCCCTCTCCACTTCCTCCACTGGCAAATACCTATCCACCGCCTCCCATCCCTTCGTTTCTTCCCCGCCGGCCGCGTGATGGACGAGCGGCGGGGGTCAAGTCGCTCTGCCACCCCTGGCGTTATTTCGATCTCTCTCTCTCTCCCTCGGCCCCCGGGCAGATCTGTGCCGGACCTTCCTCCACCTTAGCCGCCTCCCCTTTTCCCCTCGGGGCTTCTCGTCTGTTGAACGAGGGATAAGGGGAGATTCGGCATGTCCACGTGCCTCCCCCACCGACTCCTCGGGGGACGGAGATGCTCGCAGGTGGCGGGGGGTTTCTTTTCTGGGTGGCGGATGCATCCATCCAGCAAGAAAATGATCGATCTTTCCCGTCCCGCGCGATGGGGGATGGGGTGCCGTGCGTGGGGGTAGGGTGGTGGTTGACGCGAAAGTAGTTAGGGTGTCGTTTATCCATTTACAGATTGCCATCATGGTCGGGTGGTTGCTTTCGTAGAGCGAGTAAACGTAGCGCAGCTTCGTTTTTTTTTAATTTGGCCCTTTTTTGAAACTTTGATAAGGAACGCTTGAAGTTGTCCCACGAGAGGAGCAAAGCTCGCGTCTCTCTTATAGCTGCTGCCGCCGCGCGACGGGAACGACGATGAGCGCGCCATTTAAAACGCTCGGTCGAAATATTAGCCCGCTTTTAGTGTACAAGTAACACAGGAACGGCTTATTAAGGTGTGTTACGCTTTGCATGAAAGGTCATGTAACTGTTTCACGTGCATTAATATAGCGTTTTATTTTTTCATTCAATACTCTTCGTTGAATGTACGAAGAACGATTGTTGTGTACCTAGAACTTGGTGCCTCGGCCGGAAGTGCAATTCCTGTCAGGAAGCAAACGTTTGCACTTGGGAAATCGTGATTTTGCTGCGTTAGCATTGGGATTTCTTTGGTTTTAATGATGTCGAAACTTAAGACTGTAATAATAATTTTTGTCGGTGTAAAATTTCTTAACATTTTTTTGTTTCAATAATTGGCCTTATAAAATAATTGATTAATTAGGTATCTAACAATAGCAAAAAAGCTGAGAAGACTTAATGCTCATTTGCTCATTCCGTCGGTGAATCACCGTCGATGACAGCTGCTTTATAGTCGAAATACATCGACATCGAGGGTTTTGGACAAGTCATGCCTTAAGGCGAACTCGATAATTCTGTCAAAATTTTTATTAATGGTTTGTAAGTACTAGTTGTTCACATCACGAACGTCGCTAATCAGTTATATTATAATTGTAATATTTTACGGTTTTAAGCTAATAGTGGAATGCTAATGCTGAGCGGCCGTTAGATAGCAATCCGTTTCTAATGGAGACGGAAACGTATCACAATTTGATGGGACTTGAGTTTTTGCGGAGTACTTGATCGTTACGCTTATCTATGGAGTTGTGCAATTTCTCGGTCTCGCATTTGTTGTGCGAAATTCAGATGGCATCGTCCTGCGGCTGGCCATTGTTCTGGAGCTTAAGATAAGGCGGAAGCAAATTTGGCACCAAGCAGCGTCATTTTATCTCGTTTTTCCGTCTCCACTTTGACGACTTCAAGAATCTGTCGTCTGTGCCGTTTGTCTCGATCCTGCCCTTAGCAAACTTTAAAATGTCATAATATGAGTCTGAAAAACAAGTAATGGAGTGCGGGTGGATAGAGCGGCAGCAGGTGTAAGATTTTCCTTGTCATGACAGCTCCTCCGGGCGGCGTAGCGAGCGCCCCTGGCGGCGGCGTCTCCATTCACTAGGTTCCCAGAAGCTCTTGCCATTCATGCGCCTATTTGCGCGTATGGGGCCTCCCTCATATGGCGCCCCTCTTCTCAGCTTTATCCGTAAGCCTCTCGATGCCGTCAGATGAAAAAAATGCTCGTTTATCTCGTTGGACGAGGCTGTAAACTCAAAAGTAGATGCTCCAGATAAATCGTTTTCGGAATGGCGTTTTTCTTGGGAGAAAGTTTTCTGCCGTTGCATTGTGTCATTCTGGGTAACCTTTTCGGCAATGTAATGGTTCATCGATTTTCTCGCCTCTAACAGATTTTCCTATGACTGCAGTATTCATGCAGCTATACGCTTGGCTTTATTCTCATTCGCTCTGCGGTAGCCAGATTTAGAATGCTGTTTCTTCTCGCCTATATAACCACATTAATTATGCAACAGGTGGAAGCTATAGAAATAACTTAGCTATCATAAATTTTGTCTTACGTAGATGTTGATGACTTGCAATTTTATCGCGTTTTATCGTCCATTCGGTAACATCTCTCTATCTCGTAAGTGAAAATTATCTTTCGGTTGTTTTAAGTGATAATAGTCATCCTTTGACCAAGATTGCCTCCTTGAGGTGACGTTACTGCCGAATTAGAAACAAATTCTTAATTTATGGAAATATATTTAATTGACGATGGAAATCAAAATTTTCCGGAAACGTGTTAGTAATTATTAATCGAATGTTTAATACGAGGGGGGAAACTTTTCAAACTGTTTACTTTTCCACTTTGGTTGTAAGGAAGTGTAACTGTGATAGCTCTGTCAAATACGCGAAATATTTTTATCCCGCCGCGTTTGATACACAGCTGTTTCAAGAACGTTAGCTTGTCTTTTGCCCTTATTTTTCTCGCGAAACTTGGCGATGTGTCCAACCTTTAAAATTCCGTGACATATAATCTTCCTGACTCGATGTCACTTGTTCCCCTTTCTATTTTCCATTCGTCTCCACATCCTTTCCTCTCCCATACTGTCTCTTCTATGCTTCGTCGCTCCCACGCCGCTCTGCAGCATCTGCGTCCGACGTGGACTGGAATCACTTTTCGCCGGATACCGGTACGTGTCAACTGTTCGCCCCAATTTCAATTTCGTGGGATGATCTCGCTTTAAAAAAATTCCAACAGTCGGTTACCTTCGAAGTAGTTTCGCGGGGTGCATTGCGTAGTTTTCTTCTGGGCCAGGCCAACTGTTGTACGGATTCCTTCATCCCTCCGTTTTCTGCTGACTTGTAGAGCCGAGTACCGTATCTAGGATTACGCCTCCCACCTTCTTGGGTTTTGCAGGAATATTTTCTGAAATTTTTCTTGGAATGTTCTTTCCATATTCAAATAATAAGTTTTTAGTGCCCATTTCTGGGTTTATAAAAGCCATTATTAGACATTCTGACAATAATGGGGCCTTTCTTTATCTGAGATTGATACAATAGTGTACTTGATTTAATAGGTGTAATTTTGGTTATAACTACTGTTTAATATTTTAAGTATATATGTTGCATTAATCTCACAAGTAGGAGCAATTTATTAATTAGTCAGCAATTAGTAATTTTGATTTAATTTTGCCATTTTTAATAATCTTTTTGTCTCTGATAATTGTCTTCGATATGGTTGCAGTTTTTGTCTGTGCGGTATTTTGTCTGCTGCGCACGAATGTCTGTTACTGAAGTATGACTTATCGCCAGATGTGAACTCTTAACAAGGCGCGTATAACAGCAGAAGTGGTTCTGTCTGTATCGAGTTTCATTTGCCATTGAAAAGAAACACCTTAGCCAAAAAGTAAAATTTATCATTGAACGATGAATTTGCAGTATTTTTTATTTCATTGGGAAGTAAGTTCTCACATTGAGTATTAATCAAATGATGATGTCCTCAGAGGTACATTGTCGGCGTATGCCGAGATTGGTGCTGTCACGACCACTATAGACTAGTTTTAAATGTTTGTATTTTAGACAATATTTCAGCGCAAGAATCGGTAGTTTTATTGATAATTTACCACCATCGTCGGTGGTTTAAAATTCAGTCGCGCATGTTATTAGGAATAGTAACAAAAAATCAAAATACGCCACATTTATTGTTGCAATTCTCGTCTGGTTAAAAGTTACAGATTGATCGTTGTTTATATGCTTACCTGAGCCGTTTTAAACCCTGCAGATTTGTCTATTTGGCAGGAAAGACGCCTAAAAAATGTTTATTAAACGTTGGTGTCTTTGAACTCGGCTTAGGAATTATGACACCTCTGCTACGAAATATGATTGCGTATTAGTGCTAATATACGTGTTGTTTTTTCTGCTTTCCTCTTCTTAATTGCTATTGGATGGTTACGTAAGAGTTTGCTCTGCTGTTGAGCTGGTGTATGCCGAAACATAATGCGTCGTAGATTGATTTTGAAAGCAGCTTATCGTGCTAACGTAAGCCGAAGGTCGGGTGAAGGCCTTCAGCCATGATATTCCCCATCAGAATAGGTTTTTCCATATCCACGCTCCTTTTCTGCACGGATTTCTGCCGTTTTTCACCGTCTTTCATATCCCCATCTTCTTATCTTCTCTACTACCCTAACATGCGTCTCGTATCTAACCGCCATTTGTTGTCATCTCACCCGAGGCAAAGATCGTCATGATTCATGTTTTACCCTACTTATCGGGGTTATTACGCCATTATTCACCGAGTCGCATAAAGGCCATTTAGTCCCCGGGTTTCCTGCCGTTGCTCGCGAAATTTCAAGATTACCCTTTTTTTGTTATGCCGTATTTTTAGCTCTCGGGTTTCTATCACCTTCGTAGACAGCTTCATTCATCGCGGTTGTATTTTGTGTGCATGCGTCTGCTGCACGGCGCCTGCTTCGGCAAGCTCTTCTTCCTCCGCCTTATCTTCCGCATCCGCCACCGTCGCATACCGTGTTTGCACCCTTAGTCATTTCCTCCTCCCAATCCTCTCTCTTTCACATCCTTTCTCTCTTTCACATCCTTTCTCTCTTTCACATCCTTTCTCTCCCACATCCATTCTCTTCCACCCTTTCTCTCTTCCACCCTTGGCACCATCTCGACCCTCGTTTGTCGGCGCCCCTCCCACCTTCCACCTCTCGTCTCTCGCCTCTCCTTCCGACCTCCCAGATGTGTAGGGGAAAAAAGTGTTTTAGACAGGCACCCTCTCCTCCTCCCCCCCATCCGCGTCGCATCATCTCTTTTAGTTTTCTACTCCCCTGCCGAGAAAACTTCGGCAGGCGCCCGAGGTAATTCGCTAGATAACCAGGTGCGCCTCGCTCTCTGTCCCCCACCCCTTTCTGTTGGGACGGCGAAATTGCGTCAGGTCAGTTAATGTTTACCGTGTCTTTTCCGTAGCGCTTCATCGGGGTGGCCCTATATCGGCGTCTCTCGCAGCATCCGTGTTGATTCTTTTCGATCGAAAGGTGGGGGATTATTGCTTAGGTTTTGATCAGCGTATCCGGTTTGAGGAGTCCTTTGAATCCCTTGAGATTAAAGAAAATTGCTTTTTGGTGAACGAGTTACGTGGTTTGTTATTTAAAAAATATTTTTGTATTAATTCCTCGCTCGCGAACAGTTGGATATACACTTGCATCAGTCGTCAATAATTTATGGCTAAATACGTTAGCAATCAATTATGTACAACTATATAGCTTATAAACCCGTCCACAGCCTTTTACAATGAGCGTAATAAGCAAGACGAGCGCATATAATCATACCCTCAGGATTCGAACCGGCATTGGGAGGGACACGCTACCCATCTGCCAATGCCGGCAATCCCAATCAACTCGTCTAATAGATGTGGACGAACTGGTAAAATTCGCTTGTATATTAGCTTATGTTGTAGTAGCTCTTTTGTTACGGGGGCAAAGTAAATTTCCTTAGAAAATTTGAATAATAATTGCAGAGAGCCGTCTTTTCTGTTTTGGAACTTAGCGTTTATCGATTGTTGTATCTGACCAGCGCATTGAAATCGAAAAGTAGGGAATTTTATAGCGCATACATTTCACTCGCAAGTTTACTATTGACGCATTCGAAGGCTGGCAAATCAACCCGAAGAAATCGTTTTTTTTCTGTTTTTTCCCAAGCGAAAAAATTTTCTCGGGGTTTTCACTCGAGTTGTTTTGAGGAACGTGTGCGATTTTTCTCTTTTAGAATGCTGGCAACTTACCCCGGGATAAATTTTTTATTTCTTCTGAATCAAAGCCTCTGCATCTTTCGTTACGCCATTTGTACCTACGTAAATCTCAGATGTCGGCTTTGGGTTCACCGGAAAATGATTACTCGGATGGGTTGGGTCGTAATTTATCGGTTCTTTTGGCCTCGCCGCGGCCGTGTGATTTCGGGTTCCCGCGCACGCTTCGTTGCGCCTTAATGTGTGCGTCGGGCGGAGGCTGTGATGTCGCGGGCGTCGGTCGCGAGTTTTGCGGACGCTTCGCAGGTTAGCGAGCGGTGTTGAGCGTGGGACCCTCGCGACTCCTTGCTTTTACCGTCGCGGATAAAATAATCTCTTCGTCGCAGGCACGTCACACACTGGTTAAGTTTTATATCTTGGCCTGATTTAATCGATTCTCGGTTATGGACGGTCGTGCGCCGCATTAAGATTGATGTAGGCGGTGCTAAGCGTGGATATGTTAAAAAGAGGCAAGCTTTAGAGGTGTGGGAAAATTTGTGAGGAGACGCGAAGTGTCGGTTGCTTATGCGGGCCGCATTAACAGATGCAAATGGTTTGGCGGAGGTTACTCGAAAGGGTGCGAAAGATTCTATCAGTGAAAATCGATAATTTCTCATTTTGGCGTCAAAACTTAACAAGAAGAGGTTTCCGGACCGAAATCTTAGCCACCAAATACGACATCTGTCTTGCATTTCACGGTTCGCTTTCATAATGGCATAACCGGCCGCATAAAATGCCTGAAGTGGCCTGCCCCTGCTGTTGGGAAAGAATGGTCGCCGGTATTGGCTGCGGGTTCTCGATTGTATTTTCAATAACCTGGCACTGTAAGAAACGAAATAATGGATAACTGGGAACAGTTTTCTCCGAAACATTGTAGTGTGCGTTATTTTATTTTTTAATCTCTGTAATAAATTGTATTCCATCGAAATTTTGATTTGCCCATCGGTAATAATGGTCGACGACGGCATTGTAAACGCATAAGTTTTGTCTTAATTGTTAGAAATTTCAAATCGCGTATCACCTTCTTAAAAGATATTGGATTTGCACTAGTCTGGAAGAATTCCTAGCTTTAAGTGTGTGGCTTTTATTCTATGCGATAATGAAAACGTGCGCTTCGCTCATTCAAAAATTCCTCTCCTATTTAGCACCTGAGTAGTGACGTAAGCGACCTAGCTTGCGTCACGCGGCAAAAGACCACTTGGGCCATCTCGTTCAATGGCGAGCATTTTCGGTCTCGGATTGATTGCTGGCCTCCTACACGTACCCTTCCAAAGCCGTGTTAGATCTCAGCGTGCTCGCCCCTTTGAAGGCGGAGGATGTGTGGGTGGGGGAAGAATGGCGTTCTTTCGCCTGGACCACTGGAACTCCCTCTTTCTCTCTCTCTCTCTCGTAAGCTCTCTATTTTGGTCTCGCCTGTGAGAGAGTAGGGCCCATTCATCCGTAACCTCTGATATTGCCTCGTTATAAATCCCGGTGGCCAGCCTCAATCTGGACTCCAACCATCTGGGTAATTTCTTACGCTATTCTGATTGAAGCGTTCCCTTATCGGTCTACTCTATAAGTGGAATCGTGGTTGCTCTGATCGGCATGGCGCCTATGCGAGACGCCCCCTCAGATAACCTCGCGGAGATTTCCAGTAATTTTTACCGCCGGTTTGGTAGCGTTATTTATCTGGCACTCCGTTTTGGTTCTTTTCAATTCCCTTTAATCTGGTGTCGTTTTTGTATCAATGGTATTTTTTCTGATTGACGGGTGTTCTTGTATCGTTTCTCACGGAAAATGCTTGTAATACGGAAGGGAAATTTTTCTTGTCGGTGATTGAATGCTGTCATTAGGTTATCTTCCACTCTATGGAGTTGCTTAGATGAAACTTGTATTATCAAACGAAAAGTTTGCCCCAGAAATTGTTTAGGTTTGCAAAATTAAAATTTGTTTGTTAAATACCTGCGGTGGTATTGCTCCACATGCTTAACCTAGGCAATTTCTGCCTATTTCTCTTTATTTTTTGATTAAGCGGACTGAGCGATTGGGCGTTTGGCTCATGGCGGTTTGCCTCTCTTGGATTTTGTCATGACCTAATTTTCACTATGTGCAGCTTATTGTTTTAACTCAGCGGAGTATTTCGCGTTTCCCTATTAAGCATTTCTTGGGCACTTATCACTGAAGTTATTGCCGCGTTCTCTTATCAATTAACCTCTTGTTTCCACGCAATCTGCTATTCTCCTTTTGTCTTATTCCCTTGACCCATTTGCCCCAATTCGTATCGTAAACTATCTAACTCCTGCTTCCTTTCCACCTCCTGACCGGTATTCTCTAGAGATCGTTTGCTAATAAGATTTCTCTCGGTTGTTTACATCCGCGCGTCCATAAAGTTTCTCTCGTGCCTTTTTTGTATATTACTAAGAAGCGCAGTTAAGTTAGATAAATGGCGGGGAGTTATTGAAAGCGCGCCTCTAAATAACTCCAACTCGCAGTGCGCGCGTCCTATTTTCTTTTTTAACGTCTCCTATATCGCGACGTCTGTTTCACCCGACGCTCCGTTTTCCCGCGTCGCTCTCCCTTCTCTCAAGTTTACGAATTCGTTTAGTATCCAGCAGAAAATTTTGCGTGTCAACATAAAACTACCATTGTCGGAGAGTCAGCCTTGGAATCTGTGTGATAGACTCACCTCTACGCACTTATCTATTCGGCGTAGACAAGGGGTATTCAACCTGCGGGCCGGATGCGACCCACCGCCAGTGTATAATAGTTTTCAAAGCTTTTTTTCGTTTTACCTATCGAATGCTATTTTTTATCTGCTAAATTCTGTAAAAAAAATCGAGCGTTGAATTAGGACACTTGAGTAAATATTTCTGAATTCGGACGTTTTTTTGTATTTGATATTTTCTCAGGGGCATTCTAAGATTGAATTCCGTCATGGTTTTGAATATTGTCATGTTAACCCTAAAAAAACTTACTAACATTTCACTTGTGGTGACTAAGAATCTTGAGGTAACTTCCGATATACCTGTATTTCAGTCCGCCGAAGCAATTGCAATTCCCAATGCGGCCCACCGCGCAGAGAAGGTTGGCCACCCCGGCCGTAGATGGTCATATTTTCTATTCGATGTATGATTTTCCCCGTATATGTGCGCTCATTGATATATTGTGTAGTCAATGCGCAAGGATGAGTGGCGTGGATAAGTGCCTCGTTTCCGTGTATCTCGCGTTTGATTTCTCGAGGTCCGATTTCTTTTTCTCCCAAGACTGTCCCTTCATTCTTTTCCCATCCTTCTATCTCTGGCCTTCCTCCCCCTATCATCTTCCCAGCTAATATAGATCTCACCACCCACTCCCTCCCTCGCTGCCTTTCCTCCTCCCCATGCCTTATCCCCTATATGGCGCTTCTCCACGCCCTGGAATTTCGAGGCCGCTTTTGCGGCTTGACATTCTCTTGGGACTAAATCGCCCATCTTTTGTCGATTTAATGGATCTCGACTGTCGCTGGACCTTTTCCTTTGGGCGAGGTGGCCTAGGTAGGCCGTCGGTGGGGGAGGTATTCCATTCCTACATGAGTGACATCTGAAGGGGGAAATACCGACACCATCATTCACTTGTCGTCTTTGCCCTTCTTTCTCACTGTGGAAGGAGGGAAGGAAAACTTTTCCTCTAATTATAATGCTATTCTTTGCCCGTGACTATTCCTGTGCCTCGCTACCTCTCGAGGAATCTGCGTTTTAGTCTCGTGGTCTTCTAGGCCCTCTTATGCTTAGCTTTAGAACTGTTTGCGTGTATGGGGTGGAGAGGGAGGACGTGGGAGGGTGCGCCTCGCTTGTCAAGAAGTGGTTTTTTGCTGGATCGTTGAGGTGTGAAAAATTACGTTGCTGCTCGCTTGTGCTCTCGAAGAGTAAGGAGAGCCAAGCGGAATAGTTAAAATTGTTATGACTTAGGCGTTCGCTTAAATGGTGGAGAGGCATAAGTTCCTGGCCTGGTGCATTTGGTAATACGCGTAAAGGCGTGACAGGGTTGACTCATATGGTTACACAAATTGGTTAAGAAGTATCAAAAAACTCCACCAGGGCCTACTCATAAATTATTCAGAAATTTTTAATCGACTTGAGCAAATATCTCGGGAGATGGCTTCTTTGGTTGTTGTCTTAAGGTATTCTTTCATGATTACCTGGCTTAAAACTCTTAAGTCAACGTTTTATTCGTTTATTTAAGTGTGGGATATTGACGGTGAAATTGCCTCTTACGTCTTAGTGGGTGGCGTTGGACCGTTTGTTATAAATGTTACGTTTGCATTTTAATTGAAAAGGTTGTACGTAATTAATGGCATATCCAGGCTTAATCAGGGCGATCAAAGTTGCAAGTATGAACTATTTGACAATCTTCAATGTCTCAGATTTTAATATTTTAATAGGGAATAAACATTTTTTGCTCAATATAATAACTACTGGAAAATCTTAGATTGTTACTTTTTATCATTCGTTTTTTCGATGTTTTGAAATATGGGGGAGTGGGGGCAGTTACACCCTTTGACTTCCCCTGGATCCTCCTTGGTTCGTAATATGGGTAAATAACTACTGTTTAAGATGTTGTTTCCATAATTGTTGGTGGTTGTAGTGCCTCTCGAGGCTGTGAATTTGTTGTTAGGATTCGAGATTTTCGGTGGGCAGCAATTTTTGTCGGGGTGCCTCGTGGAACTTAAGGATTTCGTATTGCGGTCAACGTTCGTCCGAGGAACCGTTGACACTAAACGGTGTCAGTCACTCGGCAGTTGTCGATGACTATTCGACGATCGTCCCACTATTCCTCTTGATGCAGCTGTCTCGCAGACAACTCGTGACACCCTTCAGTCCATATCCCGGGCGTTAGGGGGTGTTGCGTACGCTAATTTCCGATCCTATATAACGGCCTGGGCTCGAAGATCGACTAAAAATAATTCCCGGGAGAAGAGCCAGATAGGCTGCTCCCCGGCATAATCCTCCGCTCTTGTGTGCTCATTAATGGGATTCGACCGGCTGTAAATTTGATCCGGTGGCGTCTGTCCTGAGAGGCTCCCATCTAGCCTTGTTGTCTATCGGTTAGGAAGACCTGTCATCGTGGCGACCCGCTCCAGATCCTCTCAGGGGCTTCTTTCCTGCATCTACCGCATCCCTTCCATTCGCGCCTCCCACGAATTCTATCTTTCCTGGCGGAAACCCTTTCCATTAAGCTTGTAAACCTCTTAGGTTGAGTCACGCCGCGAGAGAGACCGGCACTTCATGGTTGAAGTATGCAAGTCGGGACCTAGATAATTTTTTTTAACGGAGAGCTTTGGCCATGAGAGTGTAAGGTCATTATTTTAAGCAGCACGTGTTCTCAGTCAAGGAATGTTTGTTTTAGTGCCATAATTAGTAATGTTACCGAATTGCCTCGTGTTGCGTTCGTGACACGGATAAATTCCGTCAACACCAATTTTCCTACGATGTGCTGTCAGGAAATAGCTTAATATTGAAAAATTTCCTCAAGTACATTTCTGCGGCCCGCTAAGTACTTAGTATGTATACACTAAGCGGCCAAAAATCAAATGTATTTCTTATAAAATATTTCACGTAAATCTAAGAAATTTAAGAAGTATGATATATGAGCACTTGAAAAATATTGTTTATTTCTCATTCCGATTTATTAAAATTCTGTGCAGGTGGGGTACAAAGTATGTTCTTCGCGCTGCAAGCGTGTTTCTTGCATGTCCCAAGAACCCAACCTTCAACGCCGAATCTATTACTATTTTTGTGATGAATGGGTTTAAAGACGCATCAAAGGGTTGGGCGATTTCTTTCATGTGAAAGAGGACAGTGGATGTCCAATGAATATGAAAGTGTGAGGACTGGGAAAGTATGGGGACCCCTCGGACTTAGTACGGTGTCTTAATGCGGGTTCGGTGGAGGGTCTTCTTGCGGCCCGCGCACCGACGTTTGAGACTACTGCTCTAAATGTACCGGTTTTTAGCAAGTTTCTTTGAAGGTAGCATTGACTCGGTACCTTTTACAATTTTTCTTTTATTGGTTTTACGCAAAATGTGTGTGAAGGGAATATAATAGAAATAGATTCAGTTTTTGAACTTTTTCCGTAAATTATTTTTTTATAACGATGGCAGTTTTCGCATAATTCTTAATTGAAACGAATTATTGATGTATTATTGATCCAAGGAGCCCTATTTTTGTAATATCAGGCCCTTTGGGTCTTAACAGTTGGACGTGAAGGCTCGGTCAACTCTCATGGTTGAGGAAAGGAGGCGATTTTTTGCTGCGTATTTCTCAATTTTATTTGCGAATCTAAGAAAATTAATTAATAATCTTTAAAGACGTATCTTAACGAATCGAACATTGGCAGGTAAGGGTAAATCTGCAAGGGGATAATTTTTACGCGGAAAGTTAACTCGCCCTAAGTTTAGAGGATTGTGGAATTGATGGCCAGCAATTCGTCGCCTTAATAATTTGATGGGGAGTTTTGACAGGCTAACTCGCTCGATTACAGTCTGTCTCTGGCTATGAGGACAGCATAATGTACTTGCTGCGTTTCGTCTCAGTCCGGGTTGGTGTATTTTTGGAATAATTCTGTGGCTTAACTTGTTAGAATGCATATGTCTACAGCGTGGTAGATTGACCTCAACCAACTGCCAAGATAATCATTCACGTCAACTTGCGGAGACGAGATTCTTTACACCTATCTGCGGGAAGTGTTCCCCTGTCGCTTGCAAACGTCCGTTTGACCCGGTTCGTTTGGCTGTTTTTTTTTACCTACGCCTCCCTTCAGAATTACTCAATCCAAGGGCTTTGTATTTTTTTATCAACGGGTGATTCGTATTGTTGGTTTTTTACGTGGTAAAATATCCAAATTGGGCTACGGATTTCCTTTGGCGGAGACTTTTCTCAACCTTAAGTATATTTTTATACCTTTTTATACCTAAGAAATTCATTATAGTAATCTTAGGTATTAATATTTCGTCAGTCTCTTTCTAAAATTCCTTAACTGTCAGTTTATCTTTCAGAATGTTGGCATGTTTCATTTTTCATACCTTAGCTCATCTGTCAAATACAGCTTCTCTCTCTGAAAGTTTTATTTATCCAATCTTAGCTACTATAATCAATCGAAGCTTGCTAGGGTATAACGTTCGAACGATCCAAAGATCGAAATGACTATTTTTAAGAAAGTTAAATTTTTAAAAAAGGATTCTTAATCCAAAGTGAAAGTATTCCGCGATAATTTATCCTGAATGTGCTCCAAGTTTCGGATTTTAAATGCCTCTTTATTTAACTATTCGTGAAAAATCATAAATCATTGGCTTTTTATGAGCGTATATAAAGCGTTTTGCGTTTATGTAGCGGTGGCAGTGACGAATATTTTTTTAATTGCTTAAAATTAAATATACTCTTCTGTTTAAATGGGTCGCCGTGAATAAGTTTTTTTATTAAATTACTTTACGTCTGGTTTCGTTTTTGTAAATTGCAACGCGTCCCGTTAAAAATTTCTTCAACCCGCCGTACTTTAATTCGAGCGAAAAAGAAATGGCAGTTTTGCTCAACTTCTCCTGATTAGGTTTCTTCTCCGTGCTCTGGAACGGTTGCAGGCATTCATTTCCAATTTCTACTAGTTGCTGAAACGATTTTTTTGCGTCTGAAATCGAGCGGAATTACATATGTGGCGCGCATTTCCTCAAGGGTTCTTCCAGGTATCTCTCCCTTACAAAAAAGTTTCCACACCTTAGTTTGGTCTCTTTCGAGATGTGGCCAATTAAAGATGAAGCGGCTCTGCACTCTGCCGTGGAATTATATCATCCGGGAAATTTTTTTAATCAGACTTCATAGCCGAGCGCTTTGGGGCGTATAAATCGGGGTGGATTCTTATCTTTCTTTTTCTGCCGTCTTGCCCGTCCCCTTCTGTACGTCGCAGAGGGTTCTGCGGCTGATACACGGCCGCGGGGAGCGTTTCCGACTTGAACCCCGATTTGTCTTGGGTCGCAAAGTGGGTTGTGAGAGCATTAGTAGGATGCCAGGAGAGTGGGATGGGGTCTCTCTGGGCATCGTTTGGGCCAGCTACTGGGCGTCGTTATCTCTTTTGGTGTGGGGGCCCTGCGTTTCTTTCTCAGCGGATGCATCGGGCGCGTGTTCGTTCCCGTGTCCTGCTTCAATCATTTAACGGCCGACATAGTTTGTCGTGGCGATCGATTGTTTATACCTTACGATCGTTTGTTTATACCTTACGATCGTCAGTTAATTTGGAAGGCATTTAGTTTTGGTTCGTTGGGGATGATTTTTTTGTTTTGGCTAGGTTTTTGAAACATTTCATAGCAGTTTCCGTCAAGTGATCAAGCTAAATTATTACAGCATTAAGTCACGTAGTAGGCTGAGGATATGGCATCCTTTCAAATTTAAAATTTTGTGGTTTTGATCTATTTTATTATGAAACTTCAATAGATATTCAACATGTATTTAATGCCCGACTCGTGGCAAAAGTAGCTCATCTTATGGTGATTTTTGACATCGTTGCGTTGAGTTACTTTTGTCGATGATGAAATCTCGAGATTATTCGCTTTACTAGTAGCGCACATATTTCGTCCATGCCAGCATGCTCGGAAGAGGCGTTGAGATCATCAATTTCAGTCTTTAACGAGTCCGTATTTAGTGCTTATTCTCGTGCTTTGAGAGAGGTAATTTGGCGTCTAAGTTTGCCGCTGGATGCAGAGACCCAGCGTCCTTCGTACTCGCAGAGAGAGAGAGAGAGGTACCTTGCATCCCTCTGCGGCTGCCTCCGAGGTACAGCCTCTCATTTGCCGGCATATCTCTTCCGACGTGAGTCATTCGTTCAGGTGCGTGGGACTCGAGTCCCGACGCCGGGCACACCTCTCATCCCCTGCCACGCACCACTCCGTGGCATGCATGATATGCGCCTCCGGCAGCGGCCCTCCTCCAATGGCCGGTGGCCAAGTCCCCTCGTCCAGAAATAACCAGCCCGCGGACGCAGAGTGAGGGTTGTCACTTAAACCATTGGTGGAGGGAGAGAGAGAGATAGCGGCCACCCCTGCAACACTTTTCCCACCTTTAACTCGTCAGAATTCACCCACGTGCGCTCTGTACACAACGGTGGCCCGTGTGCGCGCGCTCCCCTCTTGCGTTTTTGGCCGGGTGCGAAATCCCCGGTCTCGAGCCTGCCTCCCACTCTTTTCTTTGTCCCATTTTTCGGGAGGAAGTCGCGTAGTCTTTTGTCCCTCGAAAGTGCCCTCCCACGCTTCATTGTCACTGATTCATTGCATGCGGGGATTTTGTGATGTGGCGCAGTAACATCGCCGCCCCTTTCGGACCGCAGTGAGGGAAGGTATAAGACGTATTGCGCTTCTGTCATCTTCCTCGAAGGTTGGCAGGCTGCATTATTCCATTTCCTCCCTCTATGCGCCATTTCTTCGGCACCGCCTCTGCGAATTCTTATATATCCGGTGCATTGCGAGTTGGTTAATGTCACAACATGATACTCTTGAGGGTTTTGTCGGTTGTATAGTTGACAAAAAGGCTTTCGGGGGGATTCGAGGAAAATCGGAGGGGCAAGTCATCCGACATGAAGAGGTTGTAGCAAATTTTTGACGGAAGTATCGCGTTACTGTAGATTTCCTAATGGCATTTTGGATGCGTTTCGGCGAAATCGATTCGACTAAAATAGGGTTGTGAATTGGGGACGACGGAATTTGTGTTGGTGGAAGTAATTTACGTGGTGTCATGAGCTTCTCGGATTGGGTGAGTCCGTGCGTCTTGGCGAATGACGTTAAGTTTCACTCATCGTTTTGCGTAGGTCTTAATGTCGTCGTGGATATTGAAATTGCATGGATGAAATCACTTGAAGCACACTTCGATTGATAAAGGCGGGCTCTCAGTTGCAAGTACAATGGAACTCCGATAAGTCGGGAACCGTGGGAGGACAAAAAAAGGTTGTACATACCACTTAGGATCGAATGTAAAAAAGAAAGAGGCATGATTCGAGAGGTGCCGTTTTGTTTCTCTCTTGTAAGGGAATTGAGAATGATTTTTGAATTTTCCTTAAATTATCTAAAATGTCAATTGATACTAAAAAGCCCATTAGTAAAAAATTTTTTTTGTGAAGGCGACGTTTTGCTTTCTCTTTTGCGGTCCTTATTTCTTTAGATGCATTTTGTATCTTTTGTGATGATGCTTCCGAAGTATTTAAAGCCTGAAACTTGTACTAATGTCTTTCCTCTAAACCTTATTTTCAAGTAATTTATTCTTAGTGATTAAATATAAAAAAACATGAATTGTTGATCTTAGTCGGCATTACTTACAACTAGTATTAAATTTTTTCATGTTCATTTTATGAAATTTTTAATTAGCGTATATGTAACGTTTTGTTTTTTGGTGATGCTTTGATTTCTTTGCCTTATCCAAGTGTTATGAAAAAGATGTTTATTATTATTATGGGTGGACTAAACAATCCTTTGATCCGTTTGCGTTAAGAAGGGCATACTTCCAAAGTGTTAAGGTATATTCTTTTATGTACGAGTAAAATCAATTTTTTTAGTTTAAATATTATTAATTATAAGTTTCAGCTTACGAGAAAACAGACGTAGAGATAAAATATGCATACATACTTTGAAGCGTTGTGACATAGTTACTGCGTATCAGCGCCATGTTTCCCTGAAATACTAATAATTTCACCGTTAACTCGTCGTTAATACTATGGCGGAATTAAATCAATCTTGCCTAAACCATTTATCACAATGGCTGGGGGGATGTAAAATCGTTGAAATGAAATCATTGGCTTAATTACGATGCTCCTTAACCTTCAGAATGGCAACAATTAGTTTGAAAATTATTTTGTTCGTCAGAAATTCCAGTAAATAGAATTTATAGTTTCTAAAGCACCGTAAAATTAAGGAATGGAGAATTTTTCTCCTGTAATGTTCGTGTAATTAAAGTTTGGACGTTTATTTTATCGGAGAGCCTCGATATATGTGGGGGACCTTTCGATCTCTGCTATCAGTGGTTGTTATTGTGGACAGTTTGTTTTGGAGAATTTCATTGTAGAGCATTCGTATTAATTTTTCAGCCAGAATAGGGATATATTTTATGTGTCGTTTGCGGAGTCGCTTTTTGTCTGGTTTAATTCAATATTAGACCAACGGCATTCATTGCTTAGATAGGCTGTGCTTATGTTAGATAAATTACGAAAAATGTTTGCCCTCATGAAAAGTGTCGCGCAACTGGAAAGCAATTTCTCAGAATTTCGGTCAATTCGAGAATTTAGTGGAATCCAAGTATAAATTTGCAATGTCGCGTCTGTTTTACCTTGGCCAGAATGTATTACTATTGTGCGGTTTTGGTAAAGTGTTCCTTCAATGTAGAAAATTCCAAATTTATGCCGCTTCTTCCGAGTTCAACTGTACAGTCCACTACTCTAAATATGCCTTATGCAGCAGTTTTCATTTTATAACGTAGGTCATTCGTCCCGAGTTTTTGTTGGATTTTTTTACAGACATGATGGGGGTTTTGCGGAGTATTGGCACACCTTTACATCTCTTTCTAGGCTGAATTGTTGGATGAGGTTGGACTTAGTGTGGGCGTATGGCGACAGATGGGATAACATTCTCGATGGTCGAACCGTGAAAGGTTCCGTTGTCTGAAAGGGGAGTGGAGACCACTGTTCGTCCCGCCCCTTTCCGCTCGCGTCCAGATATCTCTCCGTATGCCTCTGGCCATCTTTATCTATCTTGGGTACGCCCATAGGGAATCCCATTTTTTTTTCGCTGGAATCACCCCTTCGGCTTACATTCCCCGCGGGAAGGGTTGTCGTCCTTTCGATTTTAAGTTCACCTTCCTCGGGAGAAAGGTGTAGAGGGAAAGAAGGATTTTGCAAATGTTTTCGGAGGGAAACCTTCCCATTGGTTGGGGATTGGCCATCTGAACTGTTGGAGAAATATCCATCCGAGACCGTGGGAATTAGAGAAAAAAGTGATGATTTATATGCTCCCAAAGGGGCGAAGGCGACGTGAACTGATGCCAGCGAAACTGTGAATTATTTATTTGAGGCGTGTTTATTTTCTCGGAAAGTAAACGTAGTCGTTTTATTCTTTGATTTACGTATATTCCTTTAAAACAGCGGTTCTCAACCTTGATTCACTTTTCGAACCCCATGAGCTAATCAATTTCTCGTCGCGAACCCCTTGGATTAACTTTTTATCTTCGCGAACCCCTTGAGTTGCAACAGTTTTGGCGGCTAAACCCCTTATAATGGAGAGTAAATTTTGTATAAACAAATCTATTTAAAAAATAAAAAGTTTATATAGCACATAGTATGTAAACGTTCTCAATAAAATCAGTATCTCTCATATTGTCATCAGTTTCTCGTTAGTATCCTGTAAAATTCCTATATAATTCTTGAAGCATAAGAAAAAATAAAACAACTAATTTGAAAGATACTAAAATATTGGTAAGAATTGTAGAACCAAGAAAGTGAAGAACGCCAAATTTTTCTCGCGATCCCCTAGGGCAGGGGTGAGCAATCTACGACCCGCGGGCCACATGTGACCCGCGAGAGCATTTTAATTGGCCCGCGATGCCATCATGAACGCGAACCGTAATATAAAATAGAGTTAATTTCATATTTGTAACTTAAAATTATTGCCGGAAAACCTTTTTCAGTGATGTTATGGGTATAACATATTATTTATTATTGTTTTTCATTAATCCTCATTACTCATTTCCATCTGTTAATGCGGCCCGCCTAAGAAGCGACAGCTGTTAATGTGGCCCGCCCCGTAAAAAGTTTGCCCACCCCTGCCCTAGGGGTACGCGAACCACCGGTTGGGAAACGCTTCTTTAAAAAAATTAGCCTATATTCGCTTTTAACTCGCGAATATCGTTAATAAAACACTTCGTTATGGAGAGGTATATTTGATTTTGTTAAGGTTTGGAAATGTGGTTTTATTTAATAGTCTACTAAAGTAAATATGAAGTGTTAAATGGAAAAGTTCAGCATATTTTGTGAGGATTAGTAAAAGGACAAAATGCTTTTTGCGTTGAAATCCCTTGTGGACCGGTTTATTGTTAATGGAATATAAATTGGGATGGATTTAACAACGACGAATTTTAAAGTAAGGCATAATTAATTTGAATTGCAGATCTTCGAGTCGACCTAGAGACGCTGCGGGGAAGAAATTTCTTTCAATTGTTCGAAAATTTGCTGTTTAAATTTCAACGCATTGATCGAACTATTGTGTGTGTATAAAATTGATTTTAAGCACTTTGTCGCAAGTTATCCAAGTAAATGCTTTGCTCAAAGGTCCCGATTTAATACTTCGTCAGAAATATTTCCCACATTTTCAATTTCAATTATCACTACTTTCAATTAATGTGCTGCGCGTGAATCTTCAATATGAACCACAAGAAGAGTTTTAAGTTAGATATGCGCAAGCAGATGATGTCCGAAGAGGGAGTTCGCAGTCGAATAAAATGTTTCTTTGTAGAATTTGTGGGTTCCCCGATAGACATTCCGTGTCCTGCGTGGTTCCTTATCTCCACCGTCTTTCGCTTCCTCTCTCGCCTGCTGCTTTGCATAGGTCACTGCCAAGAGCGGGAATTCAACTCCTTTCCTTCTCCACTTCCTATCTGCCTCTTTCGGAGGTTGGGGGTTATTAAGTGCTTCTTCCGTCCTTCTCTGGCCTTTCGCTGACCTTATCGCCTATCTGAGGTCGATCCCAACTTCCAAGAGGCGCAGTCTAGTGGCAAGGGCTCGTTTTCAGAATGGAGACCTTGTTTGCCTGGGGTCGACCGTCCCAGCGACGACTTCATTGTCGGTTCGGTCTAACGTAAACGTCAGGGATCTACATCGGATAGGGTTCATTCGCATCGGGTAATTTGGAAGCAGTTGAAGAAGAGGGACGCGGAGTCGTTAGGGGGAGTGGGAAGAGAGGTTTCGTAATGTATTGCCCGCGCGGAAATTGAGCCGGCGGGAAATGGAGTGAAATTTGAAGGCAATTTGGTCTCCCTCCATTTCGATTTCCGATAAAGCGGAGGGCGAAATTAATAGGCGCCCGCAAATCTCGGGTTAAAATTACGGGCAAAGATCGCGGCGGCGGCTATTCTTTAAACTTAATAGTTAAATAGATTCGTTTACCTAAGTACTATTCGAGGAGAATAGGTTAGTTTTTTTGATCATTCTGAAGTGATTCAATTTTCGGTTGGTACGGAGTGTTCAAATGTTAATGGCGCGTGCCGTATTTCTTTTCGCATGGGAGTTTAATGTTTACAGCCGTGTCGTTCGTTTTGGTTAGGCTACAAACGACGGAAGTGTTTGCTGCTTTTTGAGTAATTTGTATCTACTTCAAATGAGTAGGTGTTTCCGTCACTTAATGTATCTAGGTTACTGCTATGGAAGCCAAGTTGTAAAAATTCTTTACGCAAAGTGGCTCACCTTTCTGGTACTGGTAAGGACGGTGCAGTGGAATTTAACGAGTAGCATGTACTGCTTACTTATACCGATGTTCTCTTTAAATATGTCAATTTAAATGATCTTTTATTGGTTAGAACTACAACTTTATGAATGAAAGGTTGAGAATTCTAATGCTTGCAAAAGATATTTTCTTGTGTATCATTAGGGAAGAGAGAGAGAACATCAGTTAATACATGTGTGTATAAAAAATTAGTGTCGTTGATATATTATCCTTTTAAGAGGAAATGCCTTACCCCGTTTTTCTCCAAGTCGCCATGAGGTGAAATCTTAGTTTTGAAATGCGCGACTTATGTCCTTGGATGTCTCATCCCGGCTGCGATATTAACGTCGGCGTTTAAACGCGTGCGTTTTCGTCGTGTCCGTGAGAGGGTAGTTAGACGTATAAAACAAGCGAACCGCACACCCGCTCACATTAGTCGAAGCTTTCGAAATGTTAGTCATAAGGAGGGTGCGAGGAGAGGTGGAGACGGGGAGCTGTGGTGTGGGCGGTGTCACTCAAAGCATCGCTTCTTTTCTCTTTTTCTTCTATCGCCGCTCTCACTCGCGTACTCCCCCGTTACCCTTCGCCCTCTCTCTCTTGATTTTTTTCACCGCCCCGGCAGAACGCTTCAAAGGCAGATTGAACGTAGGTTTCGAAACTTTTCCCAAGGAGTGCTTCCCCTTCCTGTTGCGGCTGAGAGAATGGGGAATCTTTGGGAAATATTAGTTTTTTTTTGTTCTGTGAAATTCCGCGAATGCAGAGTAGTGGCTTGAGGAAGAGAAAGGGGTGTCCTAGGTGGGCGCCAGTTACGGTTAGCAATCGGATGTCTTTTTGTTCCTTCCAATTCTCGACAACCTTCCTCGGGCGTGGGAATGTCTGTATTTGTGTTTTGAGAGCAACCGGGGGATATCTCCTCTCCTTTCCGTTCGTTTCTCGGCGTTATGATTGGGATACTCAACGTTTTAACGTGGTAATGAATGGATACTATCCTCGTTTCTCGGTAATTAACAGCTGATCCATCTATTCTTGCTTGCGGTACGCGAATTAATTACGATGCATTTTGTTGTTTCGTGTATTGATGGGTAATTGAAATTCCGAGAGATACATATTTGTAGATAATGTGCTCTTTGTCGTGTTAATCGGGATGACGAATCCCCGTGATGCTGTGGATTTTTTATAATTGTCGTAGTGACAGAAAGGCCTTAATAAAGTTGGAAATTAATGACGGTTTCTCCCCTACGGTCTTTTCACGAAAATTTCTCTCGTGGAATGTTATTTTGGATTCGGAACAATGCCCTTTGAAAGCTTTTTAAAGCTTGGATGGCTTTTTAACGAAATTGAATTTACTCTCCTTGGCAGCTAAACTTAGGCCAGAAATTTCGTTTAGGTAGATTTTTATTTCCCCTTATTCTACCAAACCTAATGTTTGCGTATAATTGAATGTAGGGTAAATGGAATTTCTTTGTGCGCTCTAGTCAATTTTTGTATTTTTATTGCCCAGTTCCATTTATGTATGCAAACAATAGTTTTCCAAGGTCATAAATACGTTAATTTGTATCAATGAATCAATGGACTGCGATCGTGTCGGAGTTGCGTCACATCCCTTTGTTTCGGGTGCTTGTCTTTACGCAGGAGGGTTTTTGTTCTTTCAAATTGCCGTTTACGGTACGCGAACTTCATCGGGTAATACGGTAGCGGATGAAGTTTCCTTAAGTACAACGAATGCGGTCGTGTCCAACGATTGCGTTCAAGGGGTGTTTCCTTGCGTCGGAATCCGTCGTTTCCGTAAGCCGATCAGAAGGAGAAATCACACCAGCCAAACACCGATCGGGTTAAGAAACGTAAATACCGACGTGGCCGAACCTTCTTTCCCTGGTTTCACGGCGTGGTTTTGATTCCTCTGCAATGTCCTCCAAAGGGGGTTCATTTGCCCAGTTCCCACGCAGATGTAATGGGATTTGGGGGAGAGGGCGGGTGCTTGGGACCAACTCTCCCTCCTATTCACTCTACCCCATTTCCCCTCTTGCCCGAGAGCCGAGCGGCGCCAGTCCCGGGTGCGGCGGGAGGGGAGGTGGGGGTGGCTTAACTTGGTCTCCCTCCGTCTCATCCTCTTCCTCCTTTCCCGGGGCCTCTGGGATGCTGCGGCTGCAGCACCAGCAGCCCCATGCGTCTGTTTGGATATCACCCTCCTCGCCATCGACCGGCTCTTTTTCCCGACACCTCCTCCCACCCGCGCTCTCCTCCCACCAACTTCCCCCTCCCTTTCTTCTACATGGGCTGTGGCGCCAAAGGCTTAAGTGAAAGAGGCACGTTTCTCGGAGGTCTCGGATCCATAGTTACGCCGGCTAAGGAGGCCTTCTTGACTGACTGTGGTCAGCCTGTCTCGGAAATAGTACTGAGATTAGCGGGCGGTGGTCACGTCGGGTAGCTCGGTTGAAATCCTTTCGTTGGCCACGTGGTTACGGGACGATATCCACCGCTGGGGTATTTCTGACCTGAAAAGCGAGTCGGAAACCGATAGGTCGGCTTAATTGTCTCCGGTTTCTTGACGGTATCGTGTGAAAATTAGTCGCGGACGCTGATTTTTAGATGGAATTTCACTGCGGGATAAGTGTCGGCGTCAAGAAATATTGTATTCGATCGGGTCATATAGGTGTCGAGGTGACTGTCCTGAATATAACAATTTCCGCCTAGCAAGTGCATCGAGGCTATCGACAATGCGTCTCGTCCCCATTCTTTTCCCCCTTGCCTCGATGATAAAATTTCTTTCTTGGATATCGGGCACTTTTTAGATTGGAGGGGTTTGTCGGTCTGCCAAAAAAAGCTGAGCGTAAGCCAAAAATCACTAGAATTATAGGATGTTTCATTATGCACGGCATTAAGTTCTCAGCGTAGATACTTTTGCCCTGTCGGTTCAATTTAAGACGAGTGTCGGCATTAATGTGCATCACGCCCACGAGCGGAATATGAATTTAACGAATAACGCTCGTGACGCAATCGAAATTAAACCGACTGCTTTGATTTATTGAAGATTTCCCATTGTTTTCAAAAAGCAATAACGTTTAAATAAAATGCTCGATTTGCCGGATTTTCGGAATAATCTGTTTTCGATATCGTCGTAATAATTGGAGGGGAAATTTTGGAGTGGTGGGAGAAAAATTAGAGTATCTTTCGTGCCATTATTATTTCAGAGCTCATTTCAAAATTAGTTGGATTCTTTCTGAAGTGAGAGATGTTTTATATTTAAATATCGGCTGTCATTGTTTTAAAATGCGGCACTTTCGGAGAGCACCGGATTTGCAGTATGTAATGTTTGTTTTTTTCATTTCCATTTTAGCTATTTGGCCGAATGCGATGCATGCCCTGGCTTGGCGTGTTAAAGGCTCTGAAAGTAGCTATGGAAATAGACCACGAGATGGCCTCGCCCAAGTCTTGAACATTTCTTACCCAATCTCACCTTCATCGCAAGAACGCGCCTAAAACGGCGTAAGCGATGGCCGTTGTGATTTGTGATTATGTACAAAAGAGATCCATTGTTGCATTTATCTTAAAACCTCGAGCGATAAAGTCTGTCGTGACGGAGTGAATGTTAACGGTTGCTTCTGTAGAAAGGGAGTATTTATAAAGGCTCGCCTTGTTTTCTTGCAGTTTGGATCGCAATAAAATATTTATTCTGCCGAAGATACAATATTAGCTAAGTTGCGATCTTAATGTTTGGGGTCTTTTATGTTCGAAATGTAGGTGCACTTGATTCGTATCGTCACTAACTTCTCTTGTGCATGCAATTTACGGCGATAAATATTTTCTACTTCTGCCCAGATTTTTTAATCCCGGATAATAAGACGTAATCTCACGAAGTTACTTTCAAACTCCAAGAGACGGTGAAATTAGCGTCGAATTTTGAATCCATTCCCATGAATTATTAAGGTCGAAGTGAGCTTAGGTGTGGGTGTAAAAAAGAGATCAGCGAGCCTTCGTTATATTCGAGCCAGTCACACCGGTGCGCCCACCCGGCACCTTAATCTAAGCGTGACCCGCTCATCCGCTCAAGTTTTCCGAACCCCGCCAGCTCACCTGCAGTACGCTTAACGCAGACCCCCTTTCGCGGCCGCTACGGCAGTGTGCGGAAACGCTAAGCCTTCTCCGCCGTGGGACGCTGGCTCTTGCAGATAATGTTTCAAATCTCGCCACCTGTCCGGATCTCACCCCCTCGGTCCTGCCCCTCCCCTCTTAGATATTTTTTGTCACCGCCCATTCCTAGTCTCGAGGCGTCTCGTTGCACGAGGGCAGGTTTCATGGAAAGAATATGGACACGGCGATAATTTCCTTTTCCTTCGGGTTCGTCTTGTATCGTCGAATCCCGTTACCTCGAGTATCTAGGGAAGTTAGAATCAGTTCTCGTTATCCAAAAATCGAATTGTAGAAGTTCCTTTAAATGTTTCTGAATGCGGATGGAAAAAATTGCTACGATTTGTTGGAAAAGTGGGGTTGTAGACGTTAGAATTATCGAGGTTCGATAGTATTTGTTAACGTAATTCCTCGGATAATTTATCTCGCTTGCTGGTATTTAAGCTCTAGAGCCGGAAGGGGTAAATTATGCTGTTTTTGTTCCAATCGAGTGTGAATATAATGGTGTCATTACCATTATAGATTTGCGGATAACAAGGTAGGATTGATTTTTATTTCTTTACGAGCTGGTGTGCAAGATTTATTTTTCATTTTTTTGTCGTGTGAGAACTTGGTTCTTAAGTGGTGGAAAAATTGAGGAAAATCGTTCAATTTCCTCATTGTGCGAGTAAATGAGAGATCGGGAAATGATACTAGTCATGCCAGCATTTCTTGTTGGCGCATTAATGGGATTTTTGTGGGTCAAGTTGAAAATGTATTGCGGTTTTCGTAATTTCCCTTTTTCTTTAGACCCAAATTCGACATTATTTGTCGTTTGATTTATGGTTAGAAATATGATTTTCAGCGATTGAATTTATATTTTTTCGCATTCTTTGAGTCCATAAAATTGCGTTAACGTCTATCGTTTCGTTTTAACGTGGAATTTCATTTTTCATCTTGAATTCCTACGAGGGAACTAAGGTAGCGGTGTCAGTTTCGTTAGCCTTTCTCTCCATTCCATTTTGCACGGGTCAAGTCGGTGTTTACATTAATGCTTGAGTGATTTATTTTGCCGTCTACTCTGTTATTCACCCTTTGGGTATTTTCAACACGTTGCATAGTGACAAATGGCGTACCTTCAAATTTTCGTCCGGATCGCGACCAAGCTCGACCCCGAGGAGTCGGTTGTTAAAATTGCTATAAAATATGTACCCTTTCAGATTTCGCGCTTTGTTCTAGTCTACTCTTAACTGGGATGCGATGAAAATCGGGCGTCTGTTAATTGAATGCACGCTGCGCGTGATGTTCGAATCAGAGGCCGTTTTGTCTTTGGTTTCATTCGTTGCAATTGTTCATCGTTAGTGCGACGCATAATGAAGCAGGCGCCCCGAAAATCAACTATGATATAATCAAAACTCGTCCGCTCTAGTTGTTGGGCCGAGTACTTCGCCGGTAATTCCCCCGCGTCAAGTCTGTAGTTAGCTCGATTTGCGCCTTCATCGAGTGAGTTTGGTGGCATATAGATCTGTTCATTAATACCAGACGTCAAGAGACTCCAAACACGGCGATGTTGTCACCGACTGCGCGAATCTCTTTAAAAATTATTTCGCATAAGTAGGCCGCAAAACAGTCCGCCTGTTGGGTGTCCAGGCGAGTGGGCACTTTATTTTTTTCACTTCGTGTCTACATTTAATTGATTGATCGTCTGGTGCTAGCATACCAGCCGTGGTATAATTCTGTGGGAAGCGGTAGGAATGTTGTAGTTATTTTTGAGAATCTTTTCCACGAAATTTCTTCACGCTATCTTTACTTTACTAATTGGCAGCACGTCGCTCACAAGCGAACGGTCGATTATTTTGTCGTCGTCTCTGCTCGCTGGCATTAATAACCGGCGAGAAAAGTAACGCCTCTACTGCGTCTCTTCAATTTACTCGCGCCTAATCGATACATCTCCACGAGGCAGCGGTCATGCCATTTCTCCCACAAATAGTTGGCGAATGTAATTGTCTGGTTAAAGAAAAACGTGTCGGCGGGGTTAATATTTTGGAGTCGTGTGTTTTCCCAGTTCTGTGCGTGCCCTGGGATCGCGTTGGATGGGGGTGTAGGGAGGAGTTGGTACGGCAAGGGCAGGTGAATGGTGCCCGAACACCCGGTCTGCTAACGACCTCCATCGATCCTCACTTTGCACCAGCCGCTACCACCCTTAGACACTGCTTTCCATAGAGCTCCCTTGCCACCATATCATGATCCCCGAAATAAAGTCATCTCGCGCTTGGAATCAATCCTTCTCCCTTAGCTGCCTTCTTTTATCGCAAAAACTTTTTGCAACTTAAGCACGCGATTCGCGAATTCGGTGGAAATTTCGCGAGTTTATTTTTGATCGGTCGTGAGGAAGTTTGTGTCGTATTTGCTTATATTTTTCGCATGTCGAAATGAGGGGAAAATTCTATTGAAAGGATGCTGGTGATTTTTGTCTGCAAGATATGGTAAATGTTTAGTTTATACCGCGATTAACGCTATAAATTAGAAGTGGTTTTGCTCGAGTAACTTATTGTCTTAGAAAGTTTAGTTGATTCGTTTTTCTTTCTTGATGTTGGCCATATTAAATCGGGTGTGAGAAAACCACTCCTACCGGACATAATTTACTTGGGAGAAATGGGGGACTCGCTACGAAGTTAACGTTGTAAGGAAACAGCCATTAGGTATAGCGGCGACCATTTCATTAAGGGCATTGTGCGTCTTTTATGCGAGGTTTTTATCGCGTCATTATACTCGTGCTTTAATCACATGACTTCCTGAAATTTACATCAATTTCTTCGTCCGGATAAAATACTTAATCGTATTTGCTGCCTGTTTTGTCTTCTTATCTATCACGGAGATGATTTCGGGATTTCTTGTTGCTCCGTTGAGGACATAAATAGTGACGTGAATGGCAGTAGACGTTTAATTTTCACTTGGGGTCGTTTTTGCGGACGAAAAAATGTCGTATCTTCTCGTAGCATTCTCTGTATTTTTAATCTCCCGTTTTTAACTCATCGAATAGCCGCCTTTGTGTTTAATGCGTGTGTTTCATTGAGAAAGAGCTGTAATCAGCGGAGAATCTCTCGTAGCCGTCACGAATCCTTTGCTATCGTTGGTTCGTACACAGTTTTCCCAGTGCCGCATATTCTATCGATTTTTGCCGTATTTTTTGCTGCGATTCCTCTGCTGTAGTTTTTGCATTTAATAATTTCATTTCGGGATTCGAGCGAAAGAACTAATCCAACTTCGTAGCTTATGCGAAAATCATTTTTCAAATATTCCTCGGCCTTTTTTGCCTTTTTAGATTCATTTTTCAAGCAGATTTCTTTTCGCCAAATCTTTGACAAGATTTTGTTCGCTGAAGGAGCACTTGGCAAAAGTGGGATCTTAGTCATCGGTTGCCTCCCTACGTAATCTTTTCTTTCCTCTAGCAAAAGTAGTCCGAGGCATGGCATGCATACTTAACCGCACCAGCTTTTTATCTCGCTGTTTTAGCCTCGGCGTGGCGCTTATTTGCGCCTGGAATAACCAAGTAGCCGTCCCAATTCCATTCCCCCCGTCGCAGATTGGACGGTAAGACCCTCTCTTCTGCTTTCCCGATCTAATTCACCTTTATGCCCTATCCCTTCTCTCTTCGGGCAATATTCTTTCGCTGTCATCGGTTTCGATACCCTCGGTAGAATGGCCTCTTTGGCCGATGGCCGTCACCGATTTTCCTAGCCTTCTTTTCTTCCCGATGTTCTGGCTGCCGGGGAAAGAAAGATAGGTTCGCGTCCCAGGAAGGGAGACACGGGTATAAGATTTCCCGGGGATCAATAATCTCAAGGATTGGAATACAGAGGGGGAGTGTGGGGAGTCGACCAAGGGGGTTTGTGCTTGCATGCATACATTTCCCCCGCACTTCTTATTCTTCCCCTTCTATTCTTGCAGAAGTTGAAGTCAGTCTTGACTCACGACTACCCAAGTCGGGAGTTGTTTAGAGAATGAGAGCGATAGTCGAAAAGTTTCGGTGTTAGGCTCAGTGGCGTGGAGATAGTCGTTATCTTTTTGGCCAAATTGCTTCAAAAGGAGTCGAGAGTTGGGATCATGGCGGACATTTTAGTCATTAACGAGTGATATGATCACGCTCGGCGATATTTGTTTTTGTAATATGGACCCCTGTTCCCCATTCTCCAGGGGATGCTATTGCCCCGAGGCACGAAAATTTCCTTCCTGATTGCGGGTTCCTTTTCATTTTTCTATTCTCGCTGGAAGATTTTTTATTCTAATTCGTCGTTATTCGCCAGAAATTTGGACAAGATTTTTTGTGTCGTAGCACAGTTATTTTTTAGTGGAGCTGTTCGTGAAAGGTTCATCTGAAGTAGTTAGCAACTTAAAATTGAGGGCCGACTTGCCTCGGAGGACTATTAACCCGCGACCTTTAAGGAGTAGAGCAATAACAATGCTAGCTTTTACCGGCGACTCGTAAAATAAAACGAACGCTTGTCATTTAAGACATTTTAATTGTGAGGAACGCATTGTTCTTAAAAAAAACAACGCCATTTTCTGATGAATATAAACTTATTTAAATGCCATTAGAGCTAGTTCATGTAACGACTGTAGTTGCTGAAATGTCATTCGATGGTGTTAGGGAGTGGTTTTTAGCATTGTTTAAATTACGGTCAGAACCATTGTTAATAGTTCCTAAAGGCAATTCCTTGTCATTGGCTACCAGTGGCACACTTGATATCGTCAAAAAGGTATTAAAACGGCTCGCTGCGGCCATTCGTACCCGATCATTCTCGAAGGAGTCTTTTTCCTCGGGGTTCTTTTAATTAGTCAAATGGTTTTGATGGCGTCATTTGATAAACAGATTAATCTCCGCGCAAGAGAGGGGTTGTTTATTCTAGAAGATCGCTTTGGGAGTGGTCCCGCTTACGCCTCGCGCGCGTGTTTGCGTGTGTACCCTGTCGTCCCCTGTGCCTTGTTTGTGTCTACTTCTCCCCCTTCCCTTCACGTGAAGCGTGCCGTAAACCCACGCTTCCTTTTCACTTCCTCTTTATACCCTTTGGTCTTTCTCCATCTGAGATTCCCTATTCTTCCGTTTTTCTCCCCCTTGATCCCCTCCGTTCTCCTTTCCCAATTCTCGCATGCTTTGTCTAACGTCTCCACAGTTCCCTTCTTGCTTCGCCGCCTCATTCCTCAGCTGTCTTTCTCTATTTCGCAGCCTTTTCTCCTCTTCGCGCATCTCATCTTAGGCGTCGAGCGGTTGTTTTCGAAAGGTCTGGATTTCTGAGCGTATTTTTCTTCGAGACGTGATGGGAGCATAATTCGGTCAGTAGGAAACGTTTCCGGCGAACATTTCTGGTTAATAATGTCCGGATTAAGTGTGGTCGTTCCTTTTTCCTCGTTTTACGAAAGGCGTGCCGTAACACCGTAATTGACGTCGGATGTTATCCAATCGATTGTTTCTTGTGAAAGGAACTTCAGGAAGGCGTTTCTCGGAAGATATTATTTTGGGACGGTGTGCGATTTTTTTAGCGAAAATTATTAATTTATTGGTTTCTCTTGTGCCGGTAATGTTACTGCAGTTTGCCAATATAACCCTCCGCGAAAAATACATCTGGCTCCACTTCAGTAAGATAATTGCTTCGAACCCCAAAATATCCGCGACTAGAAAATAAGCGAGAGAATAGTAGAGTGCTTTGAAGGCCAATAAAGAATCTTCATTGTTCGAATTCGTTCTGGGATTTGGATCCTTCCCAAGTTACTGATTAGCACAACCCATGGTGTTAGCATCGGTTCTTATTCTTTCGTCGGTCTAAACTGGGCAGGAGGAGATTCGGGACTCGTCTTTTGAGCGTTTTCAAAATGTGAAACAGCCACAGACGGCGGAAACGTCTTCTGTTGTGGACGAAAAATTCCTCGTCGAGTGATTGGATGCCCTCCCTTCTTCCTATTCCATCTCGAGCTATTCCCCCTTATCTGTCCCAGCCCTCCTTCCCCCTTTTCTCTCCACCCCTCTCTCGCTAGCCCCTTCGTCCGCTCCGACTTTAAATTTGGAATGGCCACGTAATGCGGGAACGCCCGCCGCGAAGGGTTTTAGGAGGAGGGAGAGGAGTGCGTGAGGCGGGAAGCGTGTCCACCTCACCCGGTGGACCGACTTCGCGGGACGTGGGCGTCTATTCCGGGTACGGCCAAGGGGCCCTTAAATTACACCCTCGCATCTTTCTCCCAGCTCTTTTCTCTCTCTCGAAAGAGAGTAGTGTAAAGAATGCGAGGCCGTCCATGATGCCCAGTATTGTTACAATTGTTAGACATCTAAAAAACCGTGTCTCGCTTCAAGAGAGAGTCAACGTTTTCCTTGAAGTATTTGTTGTTGTTAAAGTTTCCCTTAATTAAGATGACGCGTGAATTCGAGCCTAACCTTCATACGGGATTAATGAAGTCAAAATGTTTTGTCTCGTCTCGTATGGAGGAATTAAGGTCTAAACTCTTTTCTTACAGCGAAAAATTTCGCGGGTGGGCAAGAGGTAGCCGAGCAAATGAAGGAGACGGAGTTATTTTTTCTTTTTCTTCTTTATGTCGAAGTGCTGGATATTTTAAGTCTTACGGTTGATCTCGCGTTGTTTGAAGTAAAAAGTACCGCGAGAGTAATGGGCGTTGAGTCTGTTATGCATGTGGGAAGTCGGACTACGCTTCGCCTTCTTTACAATATACCGAATGCCAAGGGTGAAAAAGAGAAGAGATACATTGAAATAACGACTCTCAGAAGGGAAACTTTTCTTGTTCAAACTTGTTAAGGAAGTTCTGAAATGTTTCTGCGATTCTTATCCACAGTTGTGATATGGATTTTTTTATTGTCACTTTTAAAAATTCTTTGTAAACATTATTGTTTGAGGAATGTACATTTAGAGATTTAAGCCAAGATATATTGTTCTTAACCTGGTTTTAATTTTAAGAGCGAGACCTTGGTTTCACGTACGCTTCATCAGTGTTTAGTGTGCTAGTACGGTTGCTATTTGAACTAAGGAACTGTTGGTAATGTCCGATTCAAAAGAATGACTCGTATTAAGGTGCGTAATTTTAGGTCTCTTAATTGCGCAATGAAGAGCAGTACTATTTCTACCTATGTACGCGCAAGTGTTCTTATTCCTGACGCATACCTAGCGTGCATGACTCCCTACCGTTGTTATCAGTCCAACATTAATCGCACGCCCTCTCTTTGAAGTGACGGACGTGGTCTGAAGTTCTATAATTTAAGGCTTCACCTGGCATAGACTTTTTCTTTGCTTGTCATCAAGTGTGCTGCATTCGTTTTTGCTGCTGGGAAACTTACAGTCATGTCAAACTGGCGGAGGCCTTTTAGCTCAGAACCAGTCCAGTTGGCACCTTTGCGGGGATAATTTTTGAAGCGGCGAGGCGTCCAACAGCGATTCCCATTCATCCAATTGCTTATAAATGGGCCGCGAATAATGGTCTTATATGTATATATATATATATTTATTATTGAACCCATAATTTAAAGTCTTGATTTCGGATGTAGTTGTCGAGTGCAGCTTGACTGGTTGAAATTCTCGGTAATATACTTACAAATATATCACCGCTTAGTAAATGATGAACGCTTTGCTTACCTTTTATTAGGGCGATAACTAATGCTCAAGTATGTAAGCATAAGTGGTGGTATTTGAAGGGCTTGATGCGATTTAAAGTAAAATGAAGAGACTCCAAGTTTGCTTGTATTTTGGTTCCTTTGCCGGGATTAGTGTGTTGGCATAAGGAATTTAGGATTTTTATCTCCGTAATCCGTGCAAATTGCTTCCGTGATTGTCTGGGCTGTCATTTATGTAGATTCATTCCGGCGTGTGCGGTAATGGGGGTTTTGCTTTACGAGTTGCCATTCCGGCTCTCTGCCTTGTATATTTCTGCGGTCGCGGGTTCGAATCATGCCGTGTCATTCACCCCGAGATAGTTAACAAGAGTGTAGGGGAGTCCCCCATGTCGTATCACGTACCGTTCTTTCCGTCAACAACAATTTTTCAAATTGTTATAAATTACGGTAGGAAATCGGAAAGCCTTATTTGTAAGGAATTTCAACATTAGAAATTGTTTCCTTAGCAATCACATATAAGCTTGTACGTGTATCATTAATCGGATGCATTTATAAACTTTGAGCCACTTGCGTCGAGGGCATATTATTCATTACAGTTGAACTTTCTCCTACAGTTTTAGTGTAAATTTCCCATAAAATCTAAAATTTCTAGCGGTTAATGAAATGAAAGACTGATGGGTAGACATCCTCCCATATATACGTTCACGTCTCCCAAATAACGCATGAAAATGGCCTCGAAAGTCTCATTTTCACCCACAATGGAGAAGATTTATTATGTCCATTTTTGGGCTTTGGTCCTTTTTCGCTGATCGTTAAAAAAAATCGAATGGTGGACGGAAAAGTTGTCGCCCCGCACTTTTTGTTTCAATTGTTCCCTACCGTTCATTCCCCTTTCTGATACCTTTTGCTTCTCGGCGGATCCGTTTTTCGCCGTCCGCCCTCGCCTTTCACCCGCCCAATCCCTTTCATCCCGCCACCTCCCGTTCCCCATGGCAATTTATCATTATCTTAGCCACGACCAAACGCTCATGTTTCCGTTATTGAGCCAAATCTCTTCTGCTTTGTTTCAGGACAGACAATGACAAAGTGAACCACGTCCTTCTCTTCACCATTCTGAATCCGGTCTACCCTATCACAGTGGTGAGTACTCCTTGTCTTTCCTTTCGTAAGTAACCTCATCACGAATCTAAATGGAGGACTTTAAATTTTATTTCGGCGAACTGTCTCCCATTTCTTTCTGTTCCTATGTGGGATTTGTTATGGTGTGATTAACTGTCATTTGATGAATGAAAGTTGGTTATATGCTCCCCTCCATGAAGAGGGCATGGGGCAGGATTTTTGTAAGTGCTGAAGGAGTATTTATTTAAAAAATTAAATATAAATTATAATCTCCAGAAAGCGACAAAGGCATTGTATCTGTTCGGGGAAAATTATTTGAATTGGAATAGTAGGTATCCAGGTATAGTATTTCATGGTTTTTTAATGCGGCTTGAAATCCATTCATATATATATACATGGTGTTCCTGTAACACCTGAGAAATGAACGTATTTCAACCTTCTATATTAAAAACGTGACGTAGCTGACAGTTTCAAATGAATAAGCAGTTTTTAAGTTAAATTGTGATAATTATTTATGTAAGTTCGTACGGCTCGCTATAAATATTAGAAATTGATTACGTTAATTTCACAAGCGCGGAAGAACTTTTGGTCCACTCTATGTAAAATGGTTGAGCAAGGAAAATTAACTTAAATTCCAATTTATTATTATTATTATTTTCGCGTTTTGTTACGAATTCTTCCCACATTGCTACACCATAAGCCGTGGCGGTAATGTAAATGTTATATTCACAGAATAATTATTCTATTTCCTAAAATACGAAATAAGTTACTTTTTACTTACATTTTAAAAGACGTTTAGTTGAACTATTTTTAAATATTTGGATTTTTAAAAAGTAGGGTTTCATTTGTTAAATTTTATTAATAATAATAAATAGTGTTCTGCATATCTGCAGGTTCAGGTTTTATTAGGTAATGAAAATTCAAACACCCACGTGTACATTGGTATGTCTTGAAGTTTGTGTTTTAATGGCCTTCTATTATTATAAAATTGTAGGTAATCGTGTAAACAACGGTAATCCTTTAAAAATTTTATCCCTCTAAATCCTTAGGAATTTATGACCGGAATGTCTTATGAGTTTTGAATGCGGCTTTTTTCCTGCCGAGGGTGTTAAAAGATGCGTAATCGTCCAATGTATGTGATAAAATGACTGCCGGAAGTGGGATTTTTATGAATGCGCCAATAATTCACGATTTAATGGCGTATTTGTAGAGATAATGGCAGTTTTTTTGTGGCTTCGAAGAGGAAGGTGATAGGATCTTTAGGAAGTCGATTAGACCCCTTCACCTCAGACCTTCACTTCCTTTGATTAATGCGTCGGAGCGTTTTGCCCATCAATACGAGCGCTATTTACGTCCTATCAACCCGCCTCCCTCCCCCTTGGGCATCAGTTAATTGATAGGTTTAATCTTGTATGAGTTGAGCGCGCGCGTTATCTTTTACCTCAAACTATACCAACAGAGGTATTATCACGTGAGCAAATTTTTGGTCGATGAGTACATAACCGAGGTCGAAGGAGTTAATTTTTACCGAATGAGATCTCCGAATTTCTCGTTTGTCTCAACGGGCATTATCTCGCGTGCCATCGTATGTTCTCTTTATTCATTGGTGTCACCTGGTCCAACGTGCGCCCTTTCGGGACTCGCAGTATATTACTATCAACCGTCCCCGAGGCATACTCCGCCTCGCCATTTCCTCATCAATCATTTGCAGCGCCTTCCCGCGGAATCTGGAGTTCCTCTATTCTAGTTCCCTTTTGCCGCTCTGCCCTCTCCTCGCTATGGCGCACGCATTTTCAGCCGACAACTTAATTGATCTCCTGTTGTCGGTTCGGTCATATTTCTGGACAATCCTCGCTCTTAATAACGGCCGTCGTTATTGTTACGCGAAATTTTTCCATTCTTGTTATTTGATACGGTTGCGTCGATAACTTTCTTATTTCCCGATGTAACAAATTTTGCATTTTTCCTGTAAGCATCAGTATAAGATATCAGGATGATCCAAACAACTTATGATACCTACTTTCCATTAATACTTATATTGGCTTTAATAGCTTTAAAGTCATCGCGGACAAGGAGCGCTTTGTGTTCCCAAATTTCTTAATTTAGCGTTATAAAATATTACAAATACATTCGAACGGGATATTAAATTGATCACGCGTATTTGTGCGGCAAAAATAACGCGTGTGCGTATTAGAATATACCGAATCTGAGTCCAGCAATAGTTGTTGCTATGGCGACACTCAAGGTCTTACATATAGTTTTCCTGTTCTCTCTGGTCGGTCTGTGTGAGACGCTTCGATTTTTCAAGGCGCATGGTTTATTTCCTTCATTCATTAAAATACGTAAATATGGACCGAATTCGTCCGTTTTTATTTAATCTATGGCTAAAACTACAAAATATCTTATTCTTGCGATGCTTAGATGTTACACGGAAGAATTGAACAGAAATACTCATCTTTTCGAAATTTGAATTAGCATCTATTAAGCCTTCAAATAGACGAAAGAATTACGGCATTCGCTCCGCTGTTTTTATGGAGCATCGAATTTATAGTTTTAGCAACTTCAAACTTAATAGATTGCAACGTTAATAATTGCAGATAATAATTATGTAATTATCCAGTAAACTGCGTGTGGACTGTCGGCATTATAAATGATCGACCATAAGAAAAAATCTTTTATTTCACTGCTGAAATATTACCTTTTACTTTCTCCATACGTAGTATAGGGGAAAGTATTGTTTTCATGAAAAAAATCGACTTCGAGATTTCAACGGAAATAGACGTTTTGACCATTTTCTCGATGTCTGTGTGTGTGTGTGTGATAGCTTTTTTGTGGGTGCTCGAACTCAGAAACTACGGGTCAGTGCGAAATTTTATATTTAACATTATTATGAAAGTCACAAGAACTGATTAGTTTTTGGTAAAAATCGGTCAACCGGAAGTGGGTGTTTACTCTTGTCACATCCGTTATTTTGAAATATTTTCTTTAATATATGATAAATGTAAAAATGTATTGGAAGAAAAGTTGTAGAAAATTTAATTTTCTACAACCTTGGTTTGGAACATTTCCCCATATAATTCATTGTTTAAGAGATATCTTATATTTTTAGCTGCCACCACCACGCCACCTACCGACGACTGTTGTTAACAATTGACGCTTAGTTACGTCTTAGTAACGCTCCTTCTTTTCTTAATTGTTGGAGCTTTGTGGCTATATCCAATATCAGAAGGCTATGGTTTGAGTTTATTTCTGTTCTTTTTAAAGTCTAAAATTTTCTCTGTTTCTTAAAATATTTATTATTATGTAACCTATTTGGAATTTTTATAAATATTACAGATATGGAGAAAGTCATGTGGTGGCCACATCAGATTTTTTGTAAGGGAGAAGCAATTAAAATTGCTCATGTAAATTATAAAAACAAACATGAAATGGAAAATGGAGGAAATTTGACATTTATAAGGAAGTTTTTTTAAATAAACAATATTTTCGGTGTTATTTATTGTTATTGTTGTTTAAAATTTGTTTACATAATATATGTACTTGATTATATTTGAAGTAGGTATTTTTAAAATTAGCTATTTCATTGAAGGAAAGATAAGCGAAATTACATTGCCATAAAACTTGATTTAATGGAATAATACAATAATTATAATCGATTTTGAGCCGAGATATTGTATTATTTTGTACTTACTACCGTCATATTTGACGGTCATATCGGCTAGTGAGTGATAAAAACTGCAAAATTGCCAGTATTTACGCGAAATTCTAAGAAATAGAATCGATAAGCAAAATTATACGATAAAAATTAGAATCTTAATTCCTTTCCTCAGAGAATATTACAAAACTCGCTCCGATATTACAATTCTAAGATATTTTAATGTGCAAGAGAAAATTACCCTTCACGATGTTTTTCAGATTTCCCATGTAAATCAAATGGGAAGGATAGTTCCTGGAATCGAACCGGGACTTGTCTTCGCAACAAAAACTATCTTCGGGAACTCGGCCCATGTAGCAAGAGATTTCCACCAAGTATCATGCAAATCGGTTTATTGGTGCAAAAGTTAATAGGGGGGACAGACAGGCACAGACACAAAGACAAAACTATAAGCCTATTTCCATTCTGGTAAGTAGGCTAAAAACTTCAGAGGCGGATTAAGACGGGCCATATAAGAATATTGAAAACTAAAAATGTTATTCTAAATATTATTTAATGAACTTCTATAAAAACATCAACAAAATAATAATAATAAACAGTACAGGAAAGTTACATATAAAAAAATTAACATTGGGTTCAGCATGGCTGATTCCTTTCCTAATCGGTATAAATATAGGCAATTTCCCTTTTGTATTAGCGATATTTAACTTTCGGAAAACATTTTCCTCCGAGTTTACGTTTGTTAGATCTTTTTATCTTCGCTTTGCCCCGCCACGCGAGGTATTTGTTTTCTAAGATTCGCCCAATTGGGTCGTGACAAAACGCCGCCTCTCCCCATTGTTTCCCTTTATCGTTGCCCGCGCCCCGAGGACTTTTCGGCCTACTGCTCAAGATTCGCGAACGTCTCGCGCGTCTTTTGTCCACTAGAAAGATTGGGAGAGGGTTGAGGCAATCAAGGCGCCACGAGGAGCGTGCTTCGCTATCATGTCCCTCCCACCCTTTCTGCCGGCATCTCCGTGCAACCGTCTCGAAGCCTCTTTACTCGCAAGTGGCAAGTCTTCCCCCCTCTCCCTTCACCCTCCAACGCTCTTACTCGTTGTCCTCTTGGGAAGGTCTCGTAGGTCGCTCTTCTGTGTGGATTGGAGAGAATCGGAGGTCTGTTTTGGCGGTAATCCCGCTGTTGCTTGAGGTGAAGTAGGTACTGTAGAGTGTGGTTTTGTTTATTGCGGTGACTTTCCTTGTGTAGGGTTTATAGGGGGTTTGGAAATAACAGGTTCTGTGATCAATTTTCATTTCAATGTTAAACTTGAGCAAATCATAGAATAAAGGACGTTAGAAAAGAAACAAAGAGATAGGAAGCGGAAAGGTATGTTAGACGCATTAACACGTTGACTGCCAGACAAATATTTTTTAAAAGTCCCTGGAGCCAAAGGTATTTTACTGCGTCTTTTTTTTAGCCCTTAAACAATAAAAAAAGGCAAATATCGGGGGCCAAGAGAATATAAGCATCTCAAAAACCTCAGTTCACAAAGCCATACATCCAACACGCCGTCGAAAGTGTCTCCGATGAGTCACGAGGGCTCAAATAGGTGTACCTGCTGAGGGATATATCTGACCCTCACGGCCCCACGATAATGGCAGGGTGTGGGACAAATATGACCCTCGCAGCAGTCAACGTTTTAAAAGGAATTGTGAATGAGAAAATGATGTCCTTGGATGGAACAGTTGGAGTTGGGTGTTCCTAAAAACCTAGCGGAAGGGTTACAATGAATATTTTCGCTTTCAAAATCATTAGGGGGAATCCGAATGTCATTCCTTGAATCTTCACTTTGCCATAGTAGACTTTCGATTGCTCACAAAACAACTATTGTGGGTTTTTAGAGATAGTATAATCAAAGATTACCACGTATTTCTGCGTGTGAAGTTACACCTGGTAAATGCATATCCACGTACGGAGCAGTTGATCTTTTAAATTTCGTAATTACGGTCGGCGCTTTAATTTTAGCGAAATAGCTGGCGTAATTAATCGATTACTTGCCCTAGGCAAATTGCCCATTTCCACGCAGGATTTTCTTTACCCTTTCTCCGTCCCGATGTTTTTATCCCCTCGAGTCTCAACGCTGCGTGCGCAAATCGTACATCGCTTGTTTTGACGTGCGCTTGATTCCTCTGGGAGGTTACTCGTTATACTGCTGTTTGACCCCTCCCCAAATCGGATTTGGGGAGGGGGGAAGGGTACTGCCGGGCCTACGTCCCCCGTGGGGCGTGTAAATCACTGATGGAGGTGTGTGTATCCCATACCGATGGTTCCAACGTGTCAGTCTCCTCCCACTATCTCGCCATAAAAAAACTCCATCGGAAACTCCACTTCTCAGTTTCCGCGTTCTCTTAGGTTCCTCTCTGGTTTTTCTTCTAACGTGGAAAAGTGAGGAATAAAGTTTGAGGCGAATGGGATTCCGTGGGTTAGACCAAGGCCATTCCAACTGCTCGAAGAGACGAAACACTTTCGAGGGTTCCCATTTTATGATTTCAAAACAGTTTTTTGAGATTTTTACGAGTTTCCTCAGAGTTTTAATAATTCCACAGCGGGAGAAAATAATGACAGTTCTAGTCCGTCTTAACGTGTTTGTCTATCTTTAATAAGGTCTACATGTTTGCTGATACGTCGGGGTAAAATAATCATCTCTTGGGAGCTGAAGTTTGCGAATTTACTTTGAAAGCTGATATATAAATAAATAACAAAGGAGATTTTAGCCGTAAAATGTGTTGAGCTATAAAAATCTTGTATATTTTAGGTCGTTTTGGCATTCCAAGAGTTGAGACTTTTGTTAGGGTTTTTTTCAACCTAAGTTGCAGTAAATATTTAAATGAACAAGACACGTTTATAATGGAGGGATGACTGGCGTACGGTTGTTCTAAGATCGTACAGTTAATTTACTCTCGTTAATGTACATATAGCATTGTTTGCTTAAGTCATTAGTTTGGCTACTGAGGTACCATGTAGAATGGATCTGATCTAAAACGCTGTTAGTATTTTTCAATTAACCTTTAAAGAAAAAAATCGCAAATTTCGAATTATCCATTGTCTTCAGTTTGTGTATGAAATCCAACCCTGACGGTTATCGTTTTATCAGCTTTAAAATTCGTACACATTTTGTTCGGATTTCCAGATCATGGAATGCTGTTATCTGTCGAATTAAGCGGTTCCTATAACAAGTAATCTGCGGAGTAATGAAATAATTTCGCATGCCATAGATTTTACTGCTCATTCTTTCGGCTCGAATCAGTTGACCTTAGTTTGTGGTTCTCTAAACTCAAGATTGTCAGTTTGTCATAATCTCATTCTGCTTCTTTTTACATAATAATGAGTTACATGAGAGTTTATTCGCAAATAAATTCATAGGATAATTCCGTTGCAACATTGGTGGCTACAATTCAAATAGAATGAATCAACTTACTCCTTGGCGTATTTTAGTCGTTGTAACGTTTCGTAATAGGCTATTAGCAATTATTTTTGGCAATAATTTGTTAAACAATGGAGTCATATTTTGGTCTGGAATTTACGGAGGTAGCTGTCCAACTTCCCTAGTTATCATCGGGTACGATGATTACCATTCTTCAAACCTTATTCTAGATTGAAAAGTTCTAATTTTAAAGTTGTTTGCAGGCTTATTGGTATCTTTTCAGTTAATAATAACATTTCAACAACATCTTATTTCTGCATTGTTTGAAAATTAAAAGTAATCCTTTTCAGGAAAACTTCACAAAGCTAAGCTTAAAGGTGAGCTAATAGTATGCAAATATTAAGAACAGATTCACCTACCCGAAACCCTTTTAGGAACTTTCTTGCTAAGTCGCTAGAAAGCTGAGCTTTCAGCTCCTTTGGGGAGAAGCAAGGGATGTCAAATGGAGGAATGGGAATTTCAATATGGATCATTGAGTTTTCAAAGTTTTTTAGGTCGCTTATCTGTTCCAGCTTTAAAACTTTCTCGTACTCCGGATATTTTTCCCCTTCAGACAAGATGTAATTTTTTTTATTTATCACAGTTGAAATTCTCGTCATGTAGAGGATTAATCTGAAATTTTGAAGTGCTTCTAGGCTGCGTAGATTAGAGCTGAAATATTTTTATCGCGTGAACAAGGCGTAGGAGATACTACTAAAAATTTATTTTTAAAATTGAGGTCCATGCTCATTTTTCATCGGAGCAATTAACTCTTACTGTCATAAACTACGAAAATCTTGTCTTATTTATTACGTTTGAAATTTATGGTGCTTCTTTTTCGCTCCCAAGATTTTTGGGTGGTTTTAGTAGAGAGTTATTTGTGGCTAAGTTTTGTTCTCGGGCGGAATTTCAATTCATTTACTTTTAATAGTCATTCTTTGAGAAAGGAGGAGTTAACACGGCACTTCCCTTGTAGATATCCGGACCGCATCAAACGGTTCGCGTTATCTTTTGTGTTAGCGGATTCCCCGTTTTCCTCGGTGCCATCCAGGCACTCTTTGGAGTGGGGGGAGGGGGTCGTCGGCCACCCATTTAGGGGGTGCTCCCGAGGATGCGGGTGGGGGTGCGTTTGGCGGTCGGGAGGGCCCGGCACTTAGGTCGGATCGATTCCTGCGCTGCCGATAAATAGACGCGAGGGGAGCGCTGGGTTCTAATTCGGTGTCTCCTTCCCCTCGACCCCACGGCCCCCGATCATCATCGGATGGACGTTTGGATTGGCGAGTCCCAGGACCTCGAAATATTCCAATGTGGAATTGACTGGAGGGAGAATTTTTTGGTCGTGTCGGTATCCTTACCCACTCGGTCCACCCTTTTTCTCTCTCTTTGCTGTGTTTCCCGGTGCGCAGTTAGGGATCGCGCACGTACTCATTTTTTGCCCATTTGATGGCGGTCGCTGGCCCTATCTGGGTCTGAATGCTTTGCCCCGCGTTTTTTAGCCCGGTGTATCTTTCTAGCTCTTGCCCTCGGGGTATTATTTTTGCCACGGCCATGTCTCATCTGGATCGCGGAAAAGGCTCTCGTTTAGTCCCCCCTCTGGTAGTAAATAAATTCCTTTGTGCCGTGAAGGCTATAAGAGAATTGGAGCTCCCTCGAGGCTTGGACTAATTAAAGAGATGGTAATTGTACGGCTTTGGACGGCGCAATTTGTAAAAGGATACATGTGCGGACGTAAAGATTATCATACTTGACAAGCGCAGTTTCGATTCTATTGCACGGCATCCGCATGGGATCAAAGAAGAGGCTTGGAGCGGAGTTTTATGAAATTTTGTTACGAATTCACAGTATTCCATAAAAAGTTTCTTTTGATATAGTGCTATTTATTCCGATAAGCGGTGTATAAGTTAATTCAGGTTCGAGATCGGAAATGCAAATGACTCAAATAAAACAAAGCAACCGTTTGACGAAAAATCGAATGTCTTACGTCGGCCTTGGAGTCATTCAGTTGTCGGATCGGTGTCATTTTATTGCTTTTTTAATTTATCGGTATCGTAAGCTTTGACGGCGTCTCATAGTGCTGTATTTCTGACTGAAGGATGAAGTATAAAACGCCGGAGGAGGACACGGTTACAGACGGGGAGCAATAACAGGAAATCTAAGAATACGCTGGGAACCCTTTTGTTATGTCGTGTCGGTGTCTTCCTTTTGGACCGCTTTCTATCCAGATAGCCGTTGAATCGCAACAAAAGTGTTCACGCCGTGCTAGAATGCTGTGAATCGGGTAGACCGAGCTCAAGTTCTTTTCAATGCATATAAAACCGTGAATGCTTGGTCCTAAATTTTATCTATAGTAAACATTTCAATCCTAAATATTGTCAATCGTTTACTGCTTTTCAGTGATTATCACTCGAGCGGAAAGATCAAGTTTGAAAAATCGTTATTGATGCAGGTCGATTTTCTCGTGCAAAACGCAGGATATGATAGTCTTTTGTGTAGACTCGGATTGTTTCTCCTCATCTTTTTTGCTACAAATTAATTGTATTAAGCATAGTATTATGATTGTGCTCTCCTAATCAATCGTTATTCTTCTTTTTTTCAGGACGTTTTGCACACAATTTGTTCTCCCAACGGTCAAGTTCTTCGAATCGTAATCTTCAAGAAGAATGGAGTGCAGGCAATGGTTGAATATCCTTTAACGCATCTGTGTAACGATTTGAAATTCATTACCTTAAGTACGTTTTTGGGGTATTGCGTATTACTTATCAATAGATAAGTATTAATAGTGCAATATTTTTCGCTCACAAACAAAATGTATGAATGTATCTCGATTTTTAAATTTAACTCTTAATTTTGATTTATTGCATTGTTGCTTGCTATTGAATCGAGAGGAATTTGCATTTTATTCGGGGTAAAACCTTGGGATAACAAGCTTTGGTAACGGTATGTATTCGATTTCGTGTGTGCCAGATTTGTTTTTTCCTTAACGTTTTTCACGTTCGACAACGTCGAATCTGCAAAGCGGGCTAAGGACTCGCTCAATGGAGCAGACATCTATTCTGGCTGCTGCACACTCAAGATAGAATACGCAAAGGTAAGACCAACATTCTTAGTTTATTTCATTTCTTATTTTGGTAATTATTCTTTCTGTTCAGCCGTTTATTCTCGGCAGACAAAGCAAATATGTACGCATGGTATACGAACGAATTGATTATTTCTTTCGCTCGTTTTAATATCTCACTCGAAGGAAAGGATGTTCATTTACTCATTTCGTGGATTTTTCATTCAAAACTAAAGTTTTTATGCGCAGGAATATTTTTTTCGGTAACCAATTTTGTTATTGCCCGAATGTTTTTATCATATCGCGTTTAGGTTCGGTCATATCCTCGCCTCAAGTACTTAATCTAGTATTTTCATCCATTCTTCTCATTGATCTGTCGACCTTTATGGTATTTTCCGCGATCTTTCCATTTGTCTGTTCTGGCGGGCAATTTACACTTTGAATATAGCTCCATACGAGTTTTTCAGTATCATTTTTGAAACGCCACTCCATTGAATGTGGGTTTCAGCAGTATTTGCCGATTTCCTACTGGCGTGGCCGTTTTCATTTTACTTCCAATAATTGCTACTGACATAACGTAGCGTAGTTTTTGTATCGGATTTACGAAGAGGTTAGTGTAATTTATCTTTAATATCTCTCACGTGAAATGAAATTTTCGGCAAGCATTTTCTAATTTTTAGGCGGTCGTAACTTGTATGATGTGGTACGTTTACATTGCCTTGCAAGGTAGAACCAAATCGGCTCATGAAACGACTTGATGAATTGAGCCTTTACCAACAGGCAATGGATCGAACAGACAATCCGCTGATCGCTTTTCCTCATTTTTTTATCTCGTGTTTAATGAAGCAATGTCTCCTCACCTATTTTTCCTTCCCGTCTTTTCCTCACAGCCCTCTAAGCTGAACGTGTACAAGAATGACGCAGAGAGCTGGGACTACAGCAACCCGAACCTCGGTGAGTAGTGTGTCCTAGTTTCATTGAATGTGGGGAATGTGGAGATTGGAAATGGGAAGGGGGATCCAAGGCGCCGAATTATCTGCTGCCTTGTTCGCGAGCCGTTCCTTTGTGCGTTAGCACTCGGTACACTCGCAGCCACGATAACTACTCACACCCAAATGGGACCATCCACTGCCACCCACGGCTATACCGGTAGCACACGCACTCCTGATCATAAAGATTGCAACCCACTCCTCCGTCCCTCCCTCTGCCCACTCCTAAATCGCCACCAATTCCATCACCACCATCTCTCCCTCTTTTTCTCTCAGCTAACTCTCTCTCGAACCATCTTCTGTGAAAAGGGGGGTACACCAATTTCCCCTCTTTTGTCAATCGATTTTGGAACATTTTTTATGGGGATACTCTTGCCCTCGGTTAAACACTTGTGATTAACTGCTGATGGTTAAATGTATGAAAACTTTACAATGGTACACAAGTAAATATATACACAAGCGATCTTTCACATCAGGACATGGCGCTTGGAGCAGCTTACTTATACTTATTTTGCTTTAAGAAGTACCACGTCTTTCCCCTATTTAACTTGACATATTTAATACATATTTAAACTTGTTTTTTCTACATTCATTTTTCGGTAATGTTCAAGTGAATTAAGTTAGTTTCCTTGTGCACCATTGTAAACGTGACTATCACCATATAAATCAAATGGTTTAATAATTACGTAGCTTAAATATATGTATAAAAATGCTATAACTTGCGCAGTTTAGGGAGAAAAGAATTTTGCCGTAGTAGAGCGTTTTTGTTGATTTTTTGCCGTTTAATTAGGCTGTCATATTATACCGGATAATATTCACTAATCAGTCTTGCGCATGGAGCGGTAAATAATCCTCCCCCCTGGCGTTTAATTTTGATCGTTAGTTGCGTGTCATGATATATACTACTATTCATTTGATACAAACTAAATAAATTATTTTGTTTTCAATTTGTTTGTAGTGTTAATATTTTCATCAAAACGCTTCATGGGAGGGATTGGTAGTCATTGTTTCTAGAGGAGAATTGAAATTATGGAAGCCGGAGTTAGCTATTATAAAGGAATTATTTTTAAGTTGCCATCCGGCAAAGATTATTTTCGGTGTTGCCTAGGAACGCCTTCCTCACAATTTAAAAATTTCCTAATGTCGTGCTTACAAATTATAATCCCTTCGAGTTAAATGCTTGGATTCAAATGAGCGCGTTATTCTGGTCGACGTCGATCGTATGGATGATGATGTTTTCGGGCGTCTTTTCCTTTCCTCCCTGCCACCATTCCTTCCTTTCCCGTCATTTCTTCCCCCCTCCATTCCCCTTTTTAATTCATCCCACCTGAACCTTGTTTATTACCCCATAAGTACCCGCGTGTTTAATTTCCGCGAGTCATCAAAGAGCCTTCTGATTTGTGGCTCCGGCTATCCATGGGTGGAGTCTCATTTAAATTCATTTTTGAAACCATAAATTCCCCTTATTCACAGGGTTATACATACCCATGTGATTAAAAAAATCTCTATTCGCGTTAGAACCGGCCTTGTGTTCGTCGGAAAAGAGGTATATGTCGAAATTTTAAATTGATACTCCAAGCATGTCCCAAAGTGACAGTACGGGTGCATGCTGTCAAGGATTTACATTTTCATTTGTGTCTGTAAAAGTTCAGTTTTCGACAAATACTTCTTTTCCTCATTATGATATTTCCATGTTTTCTTAATCTACTTAGCGAAGGACTTATATGTAGTAGCTCTTGCAACAGTGTAACTACATTTTAACGTCTAGTGTAAATGTAAGCCTGTTTTAAAATTTATGTTCCTGTGTTTAAAAAAGGCGATTTAATCGATGCAGCTTATAAAAACGGAGAGTTGCATATTATGCAAGTCGAAATGGTTGAAACGGTGATATGCGTATCACCCATTTATCTAAAACTTATTTTATTGTTATTTTCGATGTTTTTAAGTCTTTTTTCCTTTGAATTCGTTAGCGTCGCCTTACGGTTAATAGCTTGCGGAGTTAGCGAACCGCGAATTCTCGATCTAAAGGAGCAATTTGCTATTATCTACGTTTTAGGCGAAATGTCTTAAGACGAAATTTTCCCGACGACAATTTCCGTAATTATGCTATATCCTCGGTAGAGACTACTGCTAATATTTTGCTTGTAGATTTATATCGACGTTACGGCGCGAATAAATCACTTATACCGTGTGCGATTTCTTTCGATTTGTTTCCGGAATAGAAGTTGAGTGAATTGCTCTAATTGAATGTAATAAAACTTAAGTAAAACAAATTACATGAGTTTACCACACCCAGAATAATTTGTGGAGATACATTTATCGGCTCTTTATCGTTCCGTTGAAATACACACATCCTGGCACTATGGCCAGTCACATTTCAGGCGCGTTTTGGGCACCCATAACATAAGAATTCGCCACTGTCGCTGTTCTCTTAAGAGATCACAATGGCTGGCCCCACCGCGTTTTCGAAATTACTCGCATACATTCGACCTTAACACGAGGCCGTTAAAAACGGATCCATGAACTCTCGAGTCTTTTGGGCCCGCGATCGTGCCATGGGGCGCTAAAAGGAATTCATTGAAGGGGTTTTCCCCACGTGTGTCCTCCCCTGGGCCACACTTGGCCATACGAGAGGCCTCGGCCTTCCACAGAGGTGCCTATAAAAAAGCTCTTGGAATGATGGTGCTTGCATCCCCGCATTTCGATAATAGCCTTGTCCCGACCTTCACCTCCCACAGCCATCCTGACCACCCCATCTTTTTCCAATGCCCTCGACAACAGCCACAGAAGCTCCGAAGCACACACAAGATACAAGACATCCCGTGAGAAGGGCACATCCTCCGAAAACTGAATACGGGAGTAACACTACAACATCAACAACAGCAGAAACCAAGACATGGATGTGAAACCACGGAGACATGGAGGCGGCGGCGGAGGCAATAGCAGCTGATCCAGAGCACACGCACTAAGAATAATAAAAAAGACAAAAATAAAGCACTAATGTGAAACAAACTGCCCCGCCAAATGGGGAGGCATGCCCCCGCCGGCGTCGCCCAAAGCAGTGCCCTGTGTTACAAACCCGGCCAATCCCCCTTAACCCTGTGACCAAAACCAGGTGAACCCCAGCCTAAACTGGCCCGAGATATCCGCCCACCTAACACGCCTTATTAAGCTCACTTGCCCATTAAGTTCTATCGGCATTTTAATTGCATTGCTAAATTATTTTCTCGTTTGCATATGAAACGAAATGCATTGCTGCCATTAATCTGCAGCCTGATATTTTACTTAATCTTTTTTAACCTTTCCTTATGCTTGGTTTATTTTGTCTAAATCTGCGACGAAAAGTTTGAAATAAAAATTCTGCCCGTTGACGTTACGCGCCCTTTCCCTCTTTCATGAAATTTTGATTTAATCATATTCTTTGCTATTGTTTAATTTGTCACCTGCTTCTTCCCTTAATTTCCTAAAAACAGCTGAAATTCAACTCGTGACACAGGTTCGTTCAGCAAGTATTTAAAAATTTCGGTTTCAAACTCAAAATAATACTTATTCATAGCTGTAATGCTTACGTACCCTACGCGGTTGTTTTGATACCATACGCACACGGTCCCATCATTGCAAATTTCCCCCTTAAATTATCCCACAAGTCTCGTAACAATTTTTTTCTCAGCCGCTTCCGAGACACCCCATTCGATCCTAACTCCCCCATCCGTCATCGTATACCCCGTCTCCACCCTGCTTCCCCATCCCAGCCCAGACAGTCATCGACATGGGCCGAAGCCGCACCATCGGCCACAGTCAAAATACCACATCACCACCACCAACCAATGAACCATCACTATGGTACGCACAAAGGAACGAACGAGGAGTGAAAAGCGGTGGATGATGGTGGCGCAAAGTGTGAACTGTCGTCGTCTCTGTTCCAGTTGAGCCTCCCGCCACCGCCTGCAATCGCGTGCCCCGGCGGAGCGGGGTGGAGGGCGGGGTGGGGCGCAGACGCCCCCGCGGAAGATGAGCTATTGGCCGGAAGAGGCCCTCTCGAAGGGCCCGCACGTTCGCCCACCCTTCCCCAGTCGCTAACGCACCTCCGAGGATGCGGACCTGCGCACGGCGGCCTCCTCCGCCGTCCCAGAAGGTGATTACCGATCTGTGTCCACCCTTTTCTCGCTGTGACCGAACTCCCGTCCATTTTATCACCTGGCCCACAGGTGACTCCCGCTCACCCGTCCACCCACCTCAACCCCTCTTCCGGAATACCCGTAGACCAGACGGCCGAGGCCTTTAAAGCGATAACAACCGGTGGATCTCTGGTGTGGCGGCGGCAGATGGTGGATGCGACCTTCCCGTGCCTCAAATTGACTGCCATCGGTGCGATCTTGTGCCTATCACGAATTTTTGAGCGTGGTCGATGCCAGTCGAACGCGTACTGTCACTCGAGTCTCTTCTGAAGTGATGCATTAATAAGGACCTGCGTGTAGGTCGAGGAAGGTATTTTTGGCGGTTCTCCGTTTTCTACTTGTATCGACTTCGTCGAAATTGTCTTCGTTGCTTTCGAACTTTGGCTAATGACGTAGGGTGTCATGTAAAGTAGTTGCGACCTCAAAATTGAAGAGGAAAAGGCAATGCGTCATTAGTGCCCAGATGAAAGTAACGTTAATACTAAAGAAATTGCTACGTTTAGGTTTTTTTCAGAGTATTGTCCTGATTGCAGCTTTTTTCGTCTAAATAATTATATATTATTTTTAATACTTATGACAATAAGTAATAAAAGAATGGTGCTTGTTTGTGACTTGTTCAATTTAATTCTATATCATTAACTTCTTCCAAAGATTTGTGCCGTAAGTGGAATTAAATGCAGTTTTGTCCGTTGATTTTATTAAACATTTGTTTCATTAAGGGTTGCTTAATAAATGTCTTTGTTTTTATTTGTAGTGAACACTAAACCAGGATAATTTGGTTTATTATTATAAACACGACAGTGAAAAATTCTTTTGCATAATTTTGAGATTTGTAGAATTTCCATATTATTATGGGTGTGATAATTATGTCAATGAGCCGTTTTCGTCGTTTGTAGTTTTTTTCAATTTTGAAGCTAAGATTGTTTTCTTGATGTGGTTTGTATGATTTTTAATATTAGTGGAAATTAATCAAACGGGTCCTTTGATTTTTTTATGTGATCAAGTAATTTTGCTAAAATAACAAAAAAATTATCCCCTTTCCATTATTTAAAAATAGTCTCGAATTATTTACTTGCCCGTAAAACTGCCACGACTTATTTTTTGGGACAATCGTGTCTTTGTTTTGCTTTGAGCTCCTCGCATGATTTGGAAAAATTATTTCGTCGTATGATTGCATATTTTTTCAATGGCAGCTTCCTTTTACTTAGCATGTAAGCGATTATTAAAATAAATTGTGAACCGTTTTGCCGTATCTGAGGAAATTCATAAGTGAATGTGTAAATTTATAATTTTACCTCGTGTATTGGGGTTATTTTATTAGTTTCTTAAAATAATTTCTGACAGCCTGCGCGCAGTATTGCACGAGTTTATTTTTCTCAATTAGTATATTTACGGGTATGATGCGGATTGGACATAGATGTGGCAGATAAGTTGATAAATTGCAAAATTACGTTCGACTGAAATTTGAGAGAGATATTTCGTACGATGTTTTAGGACCTTTTCGATACGAATTTATTTTTTTTGCTACCCGTGTCTGTGTTAGGAATCGAGCTTAAAATACGGCAGTGATTAACGTGGAGTTCCATTATTTATTTTTAAAATATTCGGAAGCCTCAAGGCTAATGCGTTGGAGGTAAATTGGGCTTTTAATCGACTTCTTAGACCGTCCAACCATGGAATTTCTCATCCGCTTGATTCCCTTGCTTCCACTTCCCGTCTCTTTTCTTGGGTTTGAACGAGAGCTCCAACGCCGACTAAGTTTTATAAACCAGGCGATGCCTTTATTGGCGAAACTGTTGGCACAGTTCTAGATATTTTGTGGGTTTTTTTGAGCTATTAGTTCGTTCATTATATTCTCTCTGCATCCGCAATATGTTCCTCATCGTAACTTCTCTTTGCACCTGCTTCCCTTTTTTTCTGCATCTCGTTTCTTCCTTTTGCTCTCGCCTTTAGCTTCCACCTTCGCGATCCCTGTAAAATTGTCCGCCTACGCCTGTCTGGAAATACTGCGGCTCCATCCTACGAGTCGATTTCCTTCTCTCCCCTTTATTTTTTCACCTATACCTCCGAACTCCCTCCAATTCTGCCGTTTTTCCCTATCTCTCGACCGCATACTTGAAGCTAATGTCGCCCTCCGTCCGTATTTCGTTCTTTCCACTTATTCATCACTTTTGATCGCAATTCACTTAGCTTATCCGGCCTTCGGCTCGCCGCCTCTGCCCTTCGCGACGCTTTTTGTCGTAGCCCTTTCTTCGACGCTAATCCTTGTCTTTCGCCCCTCCGCATTTATTCCATCGCATGCTCTCCCTCTTTTCAAGTTTTCCGTGGCCGTCATCTCCCTCCCCCCTCTCCTCCCCAATAAGAGGTTCTTTGGCCGCGCGTGCCCCGTGCTTGTTAGAGCCGCATTTCCCCTCCGGCATCGATCTTTCCCCGGCCACCGACTTCTCCCAATCCCCCTCTGACCTCTCTTTCTCTCCCTCGGTACGCCTTTTCTCGTCATTCCTCTTCTCCACTGTATTCCTCTCATTTCGCCCCTCTTGCTTTCTCCTCCCATCTCCCCTTCCCATTCCGCTCCGTATACCACCACCGTTGCGCCGTGGAAGAACACGCACCCTTTACTGCGCCACTTCCCCTCGCCCCTGTCCTGTCTGGATGGAGCTCGTCCCCTTTATCCGACCTCCCCTGCACCTCGCTCCGTCGCCCATGCTCCTCCCCATCCCTCTCCCCTGTTCCCCTTTGCCTCATCCCTCTCCCCTGTTCCTCTTTGCCCCAATCCCTCTTCTGTTCCCCTTTGCCCCAATTCCTCTTCTGTTCCCCTTTGCTCCAATTCCTCTTCTGTTCCCCTTTGCCCCAATCCCTCTCTTCTGTTCCCCTTTGCCACAATCCCTCTCTTCTGTTCCCCTTTGCCCCAATCCCTCTCTTCTGTTCCCCTTTGCCCCAATCCCTCTCTTCTTTTCCCCTTTGCCCCAATCCCTCTCTTCTGTTCCCCTTTGCCCCAATCCCTCTCTTCTGTTCCCCTTTGCCCCAATCCGTCTCTTCTGTTCCCCTTTGCCCCAATCCCTCTCTTCTGTTCCCCTTTGCCCCAATCCCTCTCTTCTGTTCCCCTTTGCCCCCATCCCTCTCTTCTGTTCCCCTTTGCCCATCCCTCTCTTCTGCTCCCATTTTCCCCATCCCCCCTTCGTCGGCCAGTCGCTATCGACGCCGTCTGTTTGACTGGCGGGATTCAGAGGCTTTGGACTGATGCCTCAACTGGTAGAGAGAAAACCTCCCCTTTTTCAAATATGCTGCATTTTTATCTGAATTATTGACACCTTTTGGAATTTCTCCTCGAGTGATATCTCTAGAGATAAGGCCAGAGATAGATGAAAAGTTATCCTCTTGCGGTGTCAGGGCAGTAGTTGCCAGGTTTCGCCCGTTGGTTTTCGTTTACTAAAAACGGGGATAATTATGACCCGCGGACGGAGGGACATAATCATGCGACATTTTGCGCACCCAACGCTGCACTTCCGTGTTCACCCGACATTCCGGATTTGGAGTTCGTCTTCGAGATAGCGTGGATATGAATATTCGTCTTAGCGCCGTAATTTGACCGATGATTCATGCAATCAGACCCCCTATTAATGCCCCTAAACAGTCGAATATTATTTATATTAGCATTCCCTGCGGTGGCGTAACAGTAGTGTGGTGTGTGGCCAAATGCCTCGGGCCCACGGTCCCTTGGGGCTCACATTTTTTTTCGAATATAGAAAAAAATAAAGATTTTTTAGCGAGTTTTGTTTTTATTCTAATTTAGGAATTATTTTCCAAATTGTGTGTGTGTGTGTGTGTGTATATATATATATATATATATATATATATATATATATATATATATATATATATATATATATATATATATAATTGTTGGGTGAGGGGGCGATCGATAATATTTTTTGACGCGGGCCCTTCCGCTCTAAGTTAACGTCGCTAATTTCCTTGATATTTTTAACAATCGCGGCGAATTATTTCATCAATCGCGCCTATCAATAAAATTGTCTGATTTAAAAAAACTTAACCGCCATTTATTTGTTTTCGACCCCGGTGGGCGATTATAATTTTTCCTGCGCACCCGGTTCGCTTTGCCCTCAAAACCTTTCTGCGATTGCAGAGGCTGCGTTTTTATTCGGTCAATACTGAAGACGACCTCCCGCAACCAAGTATAGTTGCGTGACGCTCTCTTGACCTTGGCGGACTGCGATTTCCAAAATTAGCCAAGGCAGATGGAATGCACGCATGGTGACGAAAAAATGTTTCCGTGTTTGGTGGAGAATGGTGCGAAATCAATTCGAAAGGAGCAGACGCAGCGATGTATTTTCCATTTGATTTACCTTTTCTTATTCAGCATTTAATTTTAGGTTATTCTAAGATTTTAGAAAGAAATTGTATTGCTTACAGCTAAACTATGCTTGAATGATGAGTTTTTGATTAACATTACGTCGGAGTTTGGTGTTGAAGAAGTTGCTGAATAAATTTTTTAACCTTAATACTCTAGGCTGGTTATATCCTCTGTATAGCTTACTTATATTAGATGTATTCTGCTTATACTATCTTTTCCTCAGTTGGCCGCATGCCTGCTTTGCAAGTCTTTGTTTGTAACCTTTAGAATGGTTTTCAGATGCATATGGTTATGCTCACTTCAATTTACATCCTAACCTAATGTTTCTTTTCCACATACAACAATCCTTTTTATTTGTTCTTGATCCTAACATCATATACCTCTCTTGTGACGTATATAAAAGTTTAGTATGAAATGTTTCCTTATTTATTTTGCACTGCTGTTTGATAAGTTGTGTATGTATTTTGATAGGCTCAATTTGTGGAGAACAGTAATGGGCATTTTTCATCATTTTTTATTAGTCGTTTTCAACCTTATAAACTTGGTATTGAGTTGATTTTTAGGTTATTTTAATTTCCTGTTTTTTTCATGTTTCTCCGCAAATTTTGCACTCATATTGTGTAGTTAAGTCTTCTCATTTTTCATATGGTTAGTTAGGGTTTAGTTTTAGGGTTAGAGCATTGTTAATGGAAGGTCTTGTATAAAGCTGGCATAAATTAACTTGGTGGCGAATTCACTTGTGATTGCCTGCTGAAGATGAATTTGGTTTAAAATATGCTGATATTTCGTTTTCATGCCATTTTTACTTGGTCCTTCCATTAATTAAAAATCTTGATGTAATATCTTTTTGGTATGTTTCTGTTCAGGGTAAAAACTAAATATGATACATTAGATTACCAAGATTAGTTAATGTAAAGACAATCTTGTAATATTTGTGAAGGAACTATTTTTAATTTGTCACTGTTGCAAAAATTTTTGGTTGATTTTGTAAATAAGGCTAGATTAAAGTTAAGTTGGATAATTTTATGTAAAATTATTATTATACCTAATTATTTGTAGTATGACTGACGTAATAGAATCAGTCATAAATGCTTGGCCAAGGAGGGTATTACTTTTCCAAAATAATTTCAGTACTCCAAATTATCATTCAGTTGTGATCCAATAAACGGGCAAGGTTAATAGCAACATGTGAAGAATGAAAATGAACGATTTCTGCAGTGAGGAAAGGTCAAACTTATTGTACACTTACACCAATTTCACAATAAAAAAACTTCAAGAAGATTGATTTTGAGAAGATGGTGTATTTTTTTAAGGATATGATCCAAAAGACTCCTTAGTCTACACAGTTTTTCTTTTTGAACCATTTTGAGGATGGCGGACAAGAGTTCAAAGAAAATGTTGAACATGAAGAGAACTCTTAAATTGTTTTTAAAACAGAAAAACTTTATAGTTCATGCATTTTAAAGGAAAACTTTTAATGATAATTAGAAGAATCGGCTGGATTCCTTGCCGAGCTGTCTTGAAGTAAGGAGACACTTAGGGACATGGAATCTGCAAGGCAGTGTTCATTCATGGTGTCCTCCTCATGAATGGTATGTTCTCCGTGTTGCAGGGAAGCCAGAGTCCATGAGTGGTCGCCCTGCCCCTTTGTTGCAAGAACCGCGTTATGGTGCTGGCCCGCAACCCTACAGTAAGTAGTGGATGTCATTGCCAATGATGCTCGCTGCATCTGCTTCACCCTGATTAGCTACTTCATTCCTTTTCTTTTTTTTTTTAATTTTGCAAATTTTGTGTTGAGCACACTGCCGGTGTGTGCTCGTTGTTGCAAAGGGGATGCATCAGTATTTCATTATTTTCATTGAGCAGTAATTGTTACAATTTTATTTTTAAATTGCATCATTCCTTACGGATCTCTTCTTTTTCCTTATCTAAATATTTATAAATATTTCACAGCCTGCTTTTTACCAAAAATAATGATAAATAAATATCCTGTTTTTTTTTTAGCATATCTCACAGAGTTAATCCTCTGTGTAAAGTAGTCTTAAACTTCCGTAAAGAATTATTTACTGGTAATAATTCCCAACTTTAAGAACTCTACACTGAACATAAAGGGACTGAAGCAGTTACTATCATGGAAGTGAAAGTGATCAGAGATTTACTGGGTGAAAGATAGTAATGCAAACATGGAGATAGTAACATGAGATCAGTGCTGGCCTTAGGTTCTAGTTGGGGCAACATTCTACAGCATGTGGAAATGGAACTTGCACAACACACTAAACATATTTGCAACAGAATGCAGTTCAATGGTGGCACTTTTTAGAGGGTTGATGAGTCATATTTGAATAAGACTCCTAACCTTTACCTCCAAGGGCAGTCCTGCTGTCCTGTTTGTCCTTCCTTATTTCATATGGTTGTGTTTGTAAGAATGTTAATAAAACTCCCTGTCCTCTATGAAGTGCGTTTGATATGATACTATACAGAATGTTGCATATTTGGTTGCAGTGTCTTTTCCAGTCTTAAGATAAATTTGTTGTCTATTTAGACTAAGTATCCACCACAGTATTGTATGGTTAAGTTTGTGAATGCAGTGTCTGTGTCGTCGGATATGTATTTGGGTGTGTGCATTTAAGATTGTTTAAAATTAACGGTCGTGCTGTTTAATTCGTTTTTGAAAAAAATTTGATTCGTAGTGAAATGGAAAGGACCAAAGTAAAGTGACTATTGAACAATAGAAATTTAAATTGGGAATTTGGGTACACCTGAGAAACTTTTGTAATCGATAAGGATTTTTCATATTTTTGGTCTGTCCATGTTTTTGGCAATAAACTTATCCATGTGTCAATTTTTGCAAGTTCCATTATGCATTATCAAACAAATTGCATGTTTGTCGATTAATTAAAAATTTGTAAGGAAATTAGGAATATTTTGTATCTGTAAATGTTCTACGTTTTCAGCATTTCATATACTTGTTGATTTGTGTACAATTGCACACGGTTTTTTCTATCTGATTCTTTATTATCACATTACAGATTTTGGTTAGTGTGCATGGGAAAGTTTTTGTTTTCCTAATTTTAGTTCAGAATAAATGTTGAAAGTTAGGTAGAACTTCTGATTCCTTATCTCAGCATTCATAGGCCAATTAAATTAAGGCCCTCGCTATAAAACTAAAATATAATCCTGTAAATATATTTTTACGAAGTATATGAATGCTAAAAATGGCATGTACTATAAATAAAACTAATGTGATACAATATGTTTTAAGTTTTCACATTGCCAAGAGTCATGGTCATTTTTTTGTAACGATTAGATTGCTTTATCGTCATGTTGTTAATTGTTTAATTTTGCTGTATGTGAGATGGTGTTTCCTTGCATGCCATTTTGTTGAATAGTATCCTGGAATGGAATTTTTTAATCTGCTCTTTTTTGCATTTATTTACTTTCTGTATTTGCTACTTATCTAGAGATTTTTATATGGAAATAGGAATTTAGGAGCTAATAGGGTGTAGATTTAGAACAATATTTGATTGAAATGAAATTTTGTTTCTATTTTTTACTAATAGTTAAATCTCTCCTGGATTTGTGTATGTTTCCAGACTAGATAATAATATTAATTACCCTTACCCTTGTTGATTCCTCTATTTTAAAATTGTTCCTTCATTTTGCCTTGATCTTAATTATCATTAGATTTTGATAATTCTTGATCATAAACATCCTAGTGACCAAGTTATTGTTTATAAATAATAATACCTGTGATAGTGATTGTTTTTAATCCCAACCTTGCAAGTTCTTTATTATTGTTGTTTGATTGAAAAAGTTTCCAAGCCATTATCAGAATCACTATCAATAGCTGCAACGTTCACAGTGAGATTTTAACTTAATAGCTTAGATGTGGGGGGAGATAGGGAATATGTTAGACACATTGAGAGTTTGTGGATTTCTTAGCTTCAGCTCATTGTATTCCCCAGAGTGAAGGGAATTTTGTGCAATATATATTTCCTAATTCTCATTTTTTCTTTGTTCTTTTGTTCTGTGACATAACCGGTTTCTTTTGTTATCAGGGAGTGAATCTTTGCGTGGTGGGGGTGGTGGCCAAGCTCTTCCCCCTCAGTTGGCCTATGCTCCTGGTCCAGATCGTTATGAAGATGGAGGCGGCTATGGTCATCAGGGGCGCCCAGGCGGTGGAGCCCCAGCTTATGCAGACCATTACCCCTCAGACAGATATGTTGACAGGTGAGCTTAATTGCCTTTGTACTCACATGTTCATGTTGCATATTTTCCCGTTTAGCTGCTGACATGAAATATCTGGCTCTTGAAATGTATGGCTGTCAGTTTTTTTGGCTTGTTTTTATTAGCCTTTAGATGAATGCCATTGGTGTAAGTGTATCAAGAGTTTTGTCATTTTTTCCAATAAATGGCAAGGTTCTTCCTGTCTGATTTTTCATTTATGTTATCACCTCATAATTTTTTCCATTTTGATAACAGTGGATAATGAATAGTTGTATTAGTAAACTTTCCTTTGTGATTTCTTTAAGGATTGTGATATTAAGTCACCCTTGAATATTTTTAGGGGTAAATAATTTTGTTTTTTTTGTTCTACGTGTGGTTGTGATTGAAAACTTGAATATATCCATGCATTTTCCCTTATTTGTTTTACCTTGATAATATTTGGTAAATGCTAATTTTGTTTCGTTAGGTCTTGACTCGTATCAGTGAAAAATATTTCTACTGGAAAGTAACAAATATAACCAAACATTTTCCAAGATTGGCCACCATCCACTTTCCCATGTTAATTATTATGAAACCAGGATTTTCAATAATGCATTAATTTACCTTATACTGGTTTAGGTTATGCTAAGTTTAACTGGCTAATTTATTTTTTATTATTTACCCAAATTCAATCTGTTAAAGTTAAAATGCTAGCCTCATCTTTAATCTTAAGATATTAGCGTATTTTCATTGCATTAAGTCATAAATGTTAATTTCCTGCACTTTTTCCATAAAAACTTTATTTCAATTAGTCACATAAGCTATTGTCTTTACAATCTGCAGGTGTGATCTAGATATCGGCTCTGGCATGAGGTAAGTGTGCTTTTTATAAATCATTGTTGGATCTGGCTCATAATATTTTTTAGACATCTGGATTAACATCCATAACAGTTGAATGTAGATAGTGTAATTTTAATATGCGATTGGTTGCAATTGAATATCCTTTTTTATCAGAAGAAATATGCATAAGCAACTTATGGTTTTGGCTCATGAATAGTAATTTCAGTACAGTACTGTTGCATTTTTTCTCATGAGTTGTTGATTCTATGTAGCGTGTTCAACTGCAAAGTCAGTTCAAACGTAAAGACCACATCTAATATAAATCTAAATGCTGTCAAACATAGCGGATGAGTGCTGTATGTCTCGGAGGTATTTTATATATTTCAGTATTAGATTATTTACTTACAATCTGTCCACTATATTTCCGATTCTTAAATATTTATTTGTGAAGGTTGTCTTTTGCATGCTCTTGAAGGAATGTGGCATTAATTTGTACATTTTTTACTGTAGAAATTGGAGTAATGCATAATAATGTACATTTCTCAAATTGCATGATAATAAGATTAACTATTGTTGAGCTGTGGATTGTTTAATTCTAAAAGCACTAAATACTGAACTCATTGAAGGAAATTTTTATTTATTATATTTACACTCTTGCATAATAAGTTGTTTTGGCTGTGATGTATTTTAACATTTTTAAAATCAAATATATGTAATGGTGCATGGATGATGAAAGAGCTGTTGAGCAATCTTTTATGGTATTTATCTTGTCCTCTTTGAATCACCTTAAAAAATACATTTAAGATAATTGTAGCATAATTAAAATTCCTTTTAAGGAGTTGTTCATTTCATTATTTGGCTCCATACAATCACAGCCTGGTTCATTTCAAAAAGTAGTATTTTGCTTTAGCTCTGTTTTCAAATGGATCTTTTTTCTGGTTATCGGACTCAAGGGAAAATGGCTTTTAAGTTTTCCATGAAGTGTTTATTGCTGGAGTTATTTTTGTTTTGGTCAGTTAATCGTCCTGGAGCCTTTATTTAAATCTGCATGTAATGAGGAAAGAATTTCTCCTCCAATATTTTAGATATGGAGGTGTTAAAGGAGAATATGTGAGACAACCACTTCGTCCATCTCCACCTCGTCCTGGTTATGCCCCCGGAGGGGGTGGTGGTGGTGGTTTGTCAGGAGGTGGTGGAGTTGTTGGAGTGGTGGGTGGAGGTGGCCCCTCAAACAACCTGCCGCTGCAGGGATCCGTTATGATGGTGTATGGGCTCAACCTCGAGAAAGTCAACCCAGACAAGTTATTCAATGTATTTTGTCTGTATGGTAACGTCGTCAGGGTGAGTACACTTGAACTGTTACCTTCAATGTAGGAGTTAAAAATTAAAAACAACATTTTTATATCCATAGTTAGTAATAATATTTTAAGAAGTATTTTTGCCTAGTGTAATTCTGTATATTTGTTGTATAAGTTTGTTATTTGTGAGAATTTATTCTCATTTCAGATCAAGTTTCTCAAGACAAAGGAAGGCTGTGCCATGATCCAGATGGGAGACAGTCTGGCTGTTGAAAGGGCCGTCCAAAATCTGAACAATGTCTCCTTTTTTGACTGCAAATTGCAGCTTGGGTAAGGATCTTTCCTGCATAAGAAATATATGAATATACTTTATTTTAATAATAATTAAAAGTTATATTTAAAATGATGAATAGTGAATTGGAGTTGTAGCAATCCAGTTATGTAATCTTAAGATTTTTTATTTAAATAGTTATTCCAAACAAGCATTCCTGAGCGACGTGCAACATCCGTACCCTCTTCCTGATGGTTCCCCTTCATTCAAGGACTTCATGGGCAACAAAAATAATCGCTTCATCAATCCAGCCATGGCAAGCAAGAATAGAATACAACCTCCATCCAAAGTAAGTGTTCTTGTTTTGTAATGGCACTAAAGTACCATTTTATGCCATGCCAATATGTATGTGCATCATCATGAAGCTCATTAGTTACAGGTTTGATGCACAGTCCAAGGTTTAACCCTTTCTGGTAATTTTTCAGTAGTGTGCCTCCCAAGGTCATATTATACAGAAAATACAGTAAAAGCTAAATATAAGTAGTAGATCTTTTTTCTCTTATCATTAACTAACTTTTTATTAAATAACTAGTGTATTACCTGTTATATGACGGGTGTCAATTACTTCCTGGCATAAGACTGATAATCCTACTGAAACCATACATCTTAGGTAATCATCTCATTATTATGGATAATTACAAAATTAGTTCATTTTTCTAGTGTAATTACCTATTGAAATTCAACGGGGAACTTAGAAATGAATAATAACAGCTGTAATTATTGAATAAGAGCCAGTATAAAATTTGCCAAAATAGAGATTCGGGAGAATTTATTTCTCATTCTTGTTTTCTCCAATGTTGAGCCCCTTGACAAAAATGAAGTGATAATAATAATCCCTCCCTCCACCCCACTCCCTCCCTCCCTCCACCCCTCCCTCCCTCCCTCCACCCCACTCCCTCCCTCCCTCCACCCCTCCCTCCCTCCCTCCACCCCACTCCCTCCCTCCCTCCACCCCACTCCCTCCACCCCACTCCCTCCCTCCCTCCACCCCACTCCCTCCCTCCCTCCACCCCACTCCCTCCCTCCCTCCACCCCACTCCCTCCCTCCCTCCACCCCACTCCCTCCCTCCCTCCACCCCACTCCCTCCCTCCCTCCACCCCACTCCCTCCCTCCCTCCACCCCACTCCCTCCCTCCCTCCACCCCACTCCCTCCCTCCCTCCACCCCACTCCCTCCCTCCCTCCACCCCACTCCCTCCCTCCCTCCACCCCACTCCCTCCCTCCACCCCACCCCACTCCCTCCACCCCACCCCACTCCCTCCCTCCACCCCACTCCCTCCCTCCACCCCACTCCCTCCCTCCACCCCACCCCACCCCCTCCCTCCACCCCACTCCCTCCCTCCACCCCACTCCCTCCACCCCACTCCCCTCCACCCCACTCCCCTCCACCCCACTCCCTCCCCCCTCCCTCCCTCCCCCTCCCTCATCCTCCCCCTCCCTCATCCTCCCCCTCCCTCATCCTCCCCCTCCCTCATCCTCCCTTCCTTCCTCCTCCCTCTCTTCTCCTTCCCTCCTTCCTCACCCCCCTCCATCCCTTCCTCCCTCCAATAGTTGAAGGCAATCTATACACTCATATATTGATTCTCGAAATTTAACAATGACGTGATCAGCAAGGCAACATCCCATCAGCATCCCATTTCAAAGCCGATATTTTCACAAAATATGTAATTTAAATGTTTAATATGAGAGATTTAAAATGGTAGGCGGAAAAAGATGAATAGAATAAGAAACTTCATTAATTTTCCTAAAACAGTTTAAATTCGAAGGTCATATGTCAATTTTTCTAATTTTAATTTCCCAAGGAATGAAAGCCTGCACTTTAAAAATTCGATTTTTACGTGTTATCTTACGGGAAATGGAAATCGCTCCCCCCTGGACTACATGCATGGGGAATGTTATGAGGAACTTGTTATGTTGTGAATTAACTTGTTACAACTGGGAAACAGCGCTGTAAAGTGGCAATGATGGGCATGCAAAGTTGTTGGATCGAACAAAATACGACGACTCAAAAGAGTGCCCATCGCTTAATCGGGACCATATCTGGCAATGCCACATTTTCTCGGAGCCATCTTATTTGGTGATGCGGACAATAGTAAATAAAAAATGATTTTTGTATGCAGCAAAGTTAGGTTCATTTTAATGTTTATTTCGCAGATTCTTCACTTTTTCAACACGCCTCCTAATCTAACAGAAGAGAGACTAAAAGAAGTATTTGATGACCTTGGTGTAACAGCTCCCAAGACAATTAAGCTGTTTCCATCGAAAAGTGAGTAATTTGTTATATTTATTAATTTTTAACTACACAGTATACCATATTATTCCGAATATAGTCTCTCCCTGAATATAGCCCCCACAATATTTCTGAAGCCTCAGTTTTGGAAAAAAAAGTTTGAACCCCATTACAGATTCACTTTTTAGCGTACTTCCCAGAATGGAAATAGGCTTATAGTTTTGTCGGTGTGTCTTTCTGCCTCCCCCCATTAACTTTTGAACCAATAGACAGATTTTCATGTAACTTGATGGAAATCTCTTGCTACATGGGTCGAGCTCCCAAGGATGGTTTTTGTTGCAAAGATTGAAACCCCGGGTTCGTTTCCAGGAACTATCCTTCCCATTTGATTTGCATGGGAAATCTGAAATCCATTGTGCAAGGTAATTTTCTCTTGCACATTAAATATCTTAGAATTGTAATATCGGTGCAGGATTTGTCTATTCTCTGGGGAAAGGAATGAAGATTCTAATTTTTATCGTAGAATTTTGCTTATCGATTGTATTTCTTAGAATTTCACGTAAATACTGGCGATTTTGCAGTTTTTATCACTGATTACGAATGTTGCCATAGCAACAACTATTGTTGGACTCAGATTTGGTATATTCTAATACATGTGTTATTTTTGCCGCACAGATACGCATGATCAATTTAATATTCCGTTCGAATGTATTTGTAGTATTTTATAATGCTAAATTATGAAATTTGGGAACACAGAGCTACATATCCGCGATGACTTTAAAGCTATTAAAGCCAATATAAGTATTTAAAAAAATATTAAATCGAAAGTAGACGTAAGTTGTTTGGATCATCTTGTAATATTCTAAAGAACGAGTTTTAATATGTACGAGCAATTTAGTTACAGCTATCAATTTACAATGAAACGGTGACATTACGTTTTGCGTATTATAGTTGCAGGTGTTGTTTAAGTATTTATCAAGTGTTACTGGACTAAATTTGAAAATTATCATTTATGAATGTTATTTAAATTCCATTCATATCATTCAGATGCCGTTGACAATGGTTACTTGAATCGTGCCTGTATAAAAAAGTAATTATCACCAGATTTCCAGTTAACATTCTTTTCATAATTTATTTTACCCATATTTTTGTTACTTCCGATATTTATGCCTCGGAATATCACATCAAGGAATACATTCTATAGATATTGATTACTAAGTAAAAATCTTGTAATTTTCCACTATTTTAAAATAGTGGAAAATTATAAGATTTTTATTTAGTAATCAATATGGAATTATTCCACCACAGTACATCTTCAATGGTTGAATTAATTCTATAGATAGTTGAAACACCTTCAACACCTTAGTTTGGTTTATGTAAGTAATACTTTTACAATGCGTTGCATTAGATACAATCAACAGCTGCGCAAGCTAGACAGAATTTCCTACATCCCTACGGATCACTATGGATGCTACGGATTGATGGGTTACAAAGATAATTTCTTCCGTCGTAGTGACATTTTCTCTAAAATCACAATAAGTGGCACCACTACATATCAATATTTGCATATTTGTCACTTGGGGAAGGGATGAAGTTGGCCAATCAATGCTTTCAAAGCAAAAACTTCTCCAATTCCCGCTATTATGAAAATACGAACGTTAAGGCAAGGATTCCAAAGAGTGAACAAAAAGAATTGAGTTATAGAGGCATATGTATCAAGAGATTCTCTGTAAAACAATCAAATCAAGTGAGGGCATTGTTCCTGTAATTGCAAATATGTCATTTATATTTTTGAGATTCAGTAATAAAACAAAAGTTAAAATTTTAATTTTTATTAACTTTTAAAAATAATTATCTGAAATCTTCTAAAATAATGTCAATATGTAAACAATGGAGCAGGTGATTCAAAATGGCGATCACCTATGCTGTAAGATCAAATGTTTTCGTAAATATCAATGTTTTTAATCTTATTTAAGGGTCATTTTATATTTGGCATATAAGTTGACCTTAAGGTTTTGGAATTTTTTAGCTTCCAAGGTCGACTTATACACCAGCATATATGGTATTAGGGTTCTTTTAATTCCTTCTTGGGTAACAATGGTACTTTGCTATATTTTTAGCTGAAAGGAGTTCTTCTGGTCTTATGGAGTTTGATAACATCAGTCAGTCTTTGGAAGCTCTCATGATCTGCAATCATGCACCAATTCAAAATCCCAGTAAGTGATAAGTTTCAACTTAAAATAATGTAATTATTTACTTTCTGAAACAAATTACATTTTCATTTAAAAATTGTATTTTGTACTTGTTGAAAGAATGTGAATATTGACAATTTTCATGGAGTTGTCACATAATTAATTTGAAGTATCTTTGTAAATTAGGAATAAGGCCTCTGTTATGTAATTATGAGCAATTTTTTGTCTGCCTTCAAAGTCTGTGTCAGGATGTTTTACTAGGAATCTTTAAAAGCAAGTGGTCTGAGAATAGATAGTTTTATATATGAAAAATTGAGGTTCAATAATGATTGATTTGTGAAAGATGCTTCAAAATCTGATATTTCAAATTGTTACATTATTTACGCAATAAAAGTGACTTTCCAATACGAAGGTAGTTCATTACATATTTTTGGGAATTTATTTGGAGATGTACTTTTCTTTTCAGATGGAAAGTTCCCATACATCATGAAGCTATGCTTCTCCTCATCCAGGCAAATCCCGAGCTCGATGCAAATGCAGAAGATGCACCACCACAAGGATGATGGAGAGGACAATGGCAATGATGAGTCCCATGATTAGGGAGTGTGTCGCAGTCCCTGCGTTGCCTCTCGCCATGCGAGGGTGCAGTTGGGGAAGTGTGGGAAGGTTTGGGGGCTGGTGGGATGTCTTGTGGTTGGGCAGCAGTGGGATTTGTGGAGTGGAAATGACAATGTGCCGTTGGGGTCGTCCGGCATCTTTGTCAGGCCTTGTGATTTTGTCGTGACGTCTCGAGGGAAGCTTTATGGGGTTAATGGAGCCGCATCCCAAAGGAATGTTCCTTGCTCCCTTCTCCCCTTTTCTCTTTCTCTCTCTCTATCTCTCTCGCTTTCTCTCTCTGTATGCTCCACTGGTGAAGATCATTGTCAGAAAGTTGGGCTAGCATTAGGTAAGAAGGTTTTGACTGCCACTTCAGCCTACTATGGTGTCTCATACAGCCAGTTCCGGGTCTTTCTATTATTCCAAAATTTTTGAGTGGGAAATATAAGATAAATATTGTTGATAGTAATAATAAAGACGTGCATAAGTCACCTGGGAGAAGTCTCCTTTAAACTCAGGTAAAATAAAAATAAAAAACCATGTCAATATCTTTGCGGGAGGTGAGTGGGTGGAGGGAAGGAGCAAGAGAGGTGGTTAGGTGCAAGGAAAGGAGGGAGGGGAGGGGGGCCGTTAGTCCTTGCTTGTTGAGGCTCGCGGTCGTGCTGATGAGTAGCAAAAAATCAGAATACGATTAATTGTAGTAAGTACACAAGATGACCTGAACATATCAAATAGTGCTTAAATGAAAGAAAAAGAAACATAATATGGAAAAATACTACTTTCAAGTATCATTCCCAGTGTCTTGTGTGGATATGTATTTTCCCCAGTTTTCAAATCTCAAGGTTAGTTGAATTTGGTTTAAGAAATATGGAAGTATGTCTATTTAAGTCCTTTGACTCTTGAGTTGTGAAAACATTTCAGTGTTGACTCATGTCCACCGAAGCTGGCGTAATCTTCGTTGTGATATGATGAGTTTCTTTGTGAACAATTGTACATTCTCTCTCAGGGGAGAGTTAAAACTTTTTGAAAGACAAGTAAATGATAAGGTATTCTTTTCTGATGTTGTATTTTAAGTTCTCTTTCTTTGCTTCCATTTTTTGTTATTTTTCTGAACGGCAGTGAAGTTATTGTACTTGATGTCATTAGTTAGTAGGATGGCCATTACTTTACCATTTAATAGGTTAGTGAAACTATAAGTACACGCTAGTTTTTAGTGTGCCTTTGTTTTAACTTAACAGCAATTATTAAAGAATTATTGCTTTTATTTTTTAAAACGCATGAAGCCCAATTTTAACATTGTAGGGCCCTATCAAAATGACTGAATTTCATTTGAATAAAAATTTTATTTGCCCCAAAAATTATCATTTTTTGTGCATGTTGAGTTTGTTTCTTTCTCTCCCATCATTTGTTATAAAAGTTTTGGCATTCATTGCATGTGAGTGGTGAATTTGTTTCACTCCAAATTTGTCAATTTAGGCGGGTTAATTATCTTAAAATAGTAAATGTGTGGCTCAGTCATGCTGCAAATGATAGGGATAGCTCAATGCCATTGAGAAATCGAATGATACCAATGGTTCCTTGCTTCCATGCATATTGCTTCCTATTTGATTTTCAAGTGTTAATGCGTTGTCTTATTAACGTTTTAAATGCAATAAAATTTGATCGACCATTGGCATGGATTGTCCCGTAGTAGTCCATGCCTAAACAAAACTAAAATTCAAAAGACTTAAGAAAGTTTTGAATGTTTTGTGGTATTTTGAGAAGCTGTATTATATGTCAGAGAAAACAAATTAACACTTGAGTGACTGTTGGGAAGAGTGAACAAATGTAATCTCTTCATTTCTGTATGTTATGTCATTGTGACTGCTTCACCTTGAAACATATGCTTGGAAGCATGTTACTTGGCCAAATCACATGTTTCTCACCACTTACATGAAACGTGATATTTTGGCAATCATACAAATCTTTTTCTTTTTGCCATTCTCTTTGGTGTAATTTAGTGTTCTTTATGTCGAGTATAACTCTTAGGTCTAGATTTAAACATGCATCAGATTCCAGTCTACATAAACACATTGTCAAAGATTGGAACCAATCACATGTCATGTTACTGAATAGTAGCAGAATTTGATTTACATTAGAATACATGTAAAACTTTAAACATTAAAAAATTTAATTAACATACTTTTCAACTTGTCTACATTCTTTAGCTACACTCATAACCAATTACCACTCATTACTTGTAAGTCTTGATTTAGGGTTTGGTACATTTGAGTCAAGAAAAACTGTTAATACATTTTATGTGGTGGCTGACACCTAGGGATAGTCTTATTCATGTTATGTATATTTTTAATAGTGTTTTTTAAGCATACTTTTTTACCATTGATGAGGTGAAAAGTTTGTCCAAAAAAAATCAAAAATGCCTTCTACTCTGAAGATGATGCTTTTTTTCTTTTAGGTTTGCCATGTCAAAATTCCTTTATTTATAGATTGAGATATATAAAATATGTAGTTTTCCAACTTTGTATGCAGATGTTGATTAGTGAAGTTGCATTACTGCCAGTAGAAGCTCCAGTATCACATTTATACCACATTGTACACAAGGTGCTTAACCAAAAACCTTCTTAGTGAGTCTTGAAGATGCTTCCTCTGAGGATGCCTTAGAAATATGCATCTAGTGCATTTCAAATTCTTGTACTTTTTGCATGCTTTTATACCATTTTCGTCTTATTCTTTAACAAAATGTGTTGCAGGTGTATATTGAGCAGCTACATACATGCTTCATTTGTGTGAATACATTCATGACACTATCACAACATTTTCATATGTGAAAATAAGTAGAGACAAAAAATGCTAAAAATTGAGATGATTAAATATCTAGTGTGATGAGATTGGAAAAAATTAAGTTATTTGGAAAGTCTTGAATGGTTGGTTTCACAATGAAATGTATTGAACTGTGTATGAAAGTGTTTAATGTAGAACCTCTCCTAGAGAAACATTGGTATCAAGTGGTATTGAGTGGTTCTTTTTTCATTTGAATTGAAATGATTGTGCTAGTGAAATTGCATTGATTCAAATTGGAATGTGTTCGTATAATGGTTTTGAAGTTACCCAACATAGGTGAATGGATGTATGATTGGTTTTGGTGGCCATAACCTTGCTGCTCGTTCTCATGTATTTTGAAATGACATTCTGATGTCTTGAATAATGAAATCTAAGCAGCAAGCTTGATTACCAAACAAAATTTTTACCTCTAAATTTAGTTTTGAATTTTGATTAAAAATTTGCCTTAGTAGCCATCCATAGCAAGACACCCTCATTTAAAGGCCAAATTGTTTCTTAGGTGTTTGACTGTCAGAAAAGTATATTTCTTCAAAAGAAAGTTGCAAAATGTGTGCACGAGTTCCATGCTTATAAATCTTAACCATCAGTTTTAATTGCCTTTATGTTGTGGAATTAATATCCACGTGATGATTGTAGCATATTTCAGATATTTTGATCAAGTTATACCTTTCTTGAACCTAGTGTTTAAGTTAGTTCTTTTGAATGGGATGTCATATCCTATTACTTGGAAGGTATGAAATTAATGCATTTTTTTATACCTTTGAAACCTCCAAACTTAAATGATTTTCTTTGTACATATGTTTAAAATGCTTTTTCTTCTAGTCATTATTCAAGGGAATTGCTCATTAGGGTAGTTAAGGGCTGAAGAAATTAAGTAGTCGGAGAAATGTCATTCCACTTTTTCACTGCTAATGTTGTTGAACTCATGATATGGATTTCCTGTGTCATACCATTGTTCAGAAGTGGAGGATTCCAAACAGCAGTAGCGTTTTGTTTTTGACACTGTTTTCTTACCTTAAAAATGAGGACAATCCAGTCTTGATTGTGGATGAATGTATTAACACTTAAAAAAATGAGATGGCAAAACCTGCAGGGATTTGCTGCACAAGTGCGATAATTTGTTACCATTGCTGATGATAATTAATGCCACCTTATTATTGCTTTGAAATATTCCCCGTTTTAAATAAGTAATGGCATTTTTAGGAATTGTTGCTCTTGTTTTTTCTTAGTTTTAGTTTTTCCTTGTTTTGCATGGTAGAGACACCTCGTGCTCTTTAACTGACCTGCATTAGTTGGATGTTACCAGAAGCACCCAATTTCACAAATTAACAAGTTTTCCCCAAAAGGATTTTTTTGTTAACTATTATTTTAGTGTAATAAATTCATTCATTGCTTTTGAGTACTTAATAGCAGAGAACACCAATTTATTGTTGTGCGTTAGAGAAAAAAATTTGGCAAAAACTTACAACATTTTGCTCATTGTGTCTTCGTAGTATGGTGTCCTGAGTAAACAAGCCACCAGCTTTAAAATCCTGCCAACAAATCCACTTCACAAATTCACACAGCATTTTAAAAATATTTTATATAAAAGATACAGTAGGTCATTTTTCACAGCTGTAGGAAATGGAGCACTGCTACTGATAAAGAAGTTTATGGTTTGCTGCTTTCCTAACAGCATTTTAATCTAGTGATTCATCTTATAGAAAATAATAAAAAATAATTCAGACCATAGCATATAGTGTAATGGTAGAAAAGGTGATTATATAGTTAGTTTTTAAATGAAGGCCACGGAAAAAGTCAATTACTAGTTCATGCCATAATTATATTGGCCCATTTAAGAGGCTGTGTGTCTCATAAATGATGTTTTTATTGCAAATGTTGGAGATAAGCATGTGAATTGAATCTCTGCATTATACTGTTGTGTATTCCATGTTGTACTCATGGTGAATTTTGACAGCTGTCCAGCATTCAATATATTTTTAGGATTCCCTTCCAATGAATTTAAGGATACTTTTTATGTGTAGCCTTTTTGGTGTGCTAAAAAATCTTGAAATTAGTGCACAGTGTATGTTAAAAAATGCAGTTCATCCTATAGATTACATCTTCCATGTGTGTTTTAAGAGTGTGTATGGTCCTTCATTGCCACACATACCGATTTACATTTGACACACTATTTTTTGCATTTCGATAAAATGAATGATGCAAAAGATCTCTCTGCAGCAAGTTGGCTGAATGTAGAGTTTTTGGTGTAGAGGGAAGCTTAATGCTGCTGAGAACTTCATTCTTTCACTCATCCAATGTTTCCTTATTCACTCCTATGTTCATATGATATGCTTGAGTTGAAGAAATGCATCTCCATGCGGGTTGCTCGTATTAATTAAAAGACATTGTAAATCTGTTATTTTAAAAGTATGCATTATTATTCCAAAGTGTTGATTATCAATAACCATTGTGAAAATATGATAGAATTGTTTACCATACCATTTTGCCTTTATTTTTTGATGTGGAAGTCTTGGGAATAAAATTATAAACATCTCAGTGCTCTTTAATCTTTTTTCTTGGCACTGCACTTTCTGTCCAATAACAACTATGTCAAAAGTTTCGTGTTGGCACACAACAATTAAGTGTTCACTAGGATCTGGCCGACAGTTTCTTCGTCGCCTGTTGAAGCCTTTGTCATGAGTTGTCATCTTTTGAAGTTGAAGCAGTGTTGGTGGAGGAACCCTCTTCTAGTGCCCTGGCTCGTAGTTTTTTGTGCTTTCCTGTTTAGAAGAGGAAAATATTAGTAGTTTGTCCAGTTCTCGTTGAAATAAATTTATTTTGTTTTTGTTTCGCAAAATCTTAATATTAGTTCGATTAAGTACGTAATAATTGGTTCTATTTTTACTTAAGTGAATTGGTATATCTTGGAATTAGGACGAGAACCGGAACATATTTGCAATTAATTAATCCACGTTATCGCCGCTCGGTTTACGTGAGCGAAGTCTTACGCGAGAAATAATTGAATTGGATGAAACGACCAGTAATGGGTTGTGGGGGTAATTTCTCCCTTATTGGTTCTTAGAAAATGATTATTGAATATTGAAGCAAGTTAATTTAATTTGTAGAATAAATAGATTTTCTATCTGAACGTATTACTTTCGAGGTGGCGCAATGAATCGTTCGATATCGAACGTCAAGGATCGGCATAGGATTTAATAAACCAGTTGACGGGTTTGACACCAGAAAGAGTTTGCGATTCTATAGATACTCGTAAAATATCTTGAAACTAATTAATATTGAAATCGCTATAATAATAGCGTCATTGCTGTCCTGTGGCGGTTTGTACAAGGCAGATATGATAAAATTCTCTTGCGGTTTCGATTTAGGAATAGTAAATGATGTTGCATAAACTTGTCAAGTCATACGCCAAATACTGTTAGTGTAGTTATGGAGAAATGGGAATACCCACGGTATTAAGTCGACCTGCTTTCTAAGATGGGCGGCACCAATTTTTTCGATTTCTTTGTTAAGTGGATAAATTGCGGTGCATGTTCTTTTTTCAGGGATTCACTATCGGACTCAAAACATCGGAAGCGGTGCAAAACCAGATGCGATAAAATTATCTAAATTGTCATTTAGCGATGGGATTGTAATTCCGTAAATCGGAGCTTGCAACAGGCATTTTACACGGTCCGCGAAGATTTATGAAAAATCGATATTTAACCGGTTTTTTAAATTGAAAATTTTCATAATACCTATGTCGTATAGTTTTGACTCTAAAAATTTGGTTCGACTTAAGTTTCACGACCATAACAATTTTTTGAGCTAGTTCGTGTAAATTATTCTTAAACGGCCATCCAAAGCATGCGGTCCACCATGTGAAAAGGTTGCTAACTCCTGGCGCGAATTTGATTTTGTCACCATTTAATCAATCTTGACCAATCTTTGACATGCTCATTTAAGGCTAAGCGCTTACTTTTTTGTCGGAATTCATATATCGGCAAAAAATTATAAATCTGTCATAGATAGACTTTGAAACGCAGGCATTAAGCAGGACGGGTTCAAATTGAAATTATGAAAAATCATGTCGAGTGTTGAAAAGCTTGAGGCCCAGAGAAAGGATTTTTAAAAACATTCCTAGGATTTTTTCGCGTATTCAGAAACTCGATAATTCCTTCATAAAGCATGCTATAAATATTACATTGGGCATGTAGAATTCCAAGTTAATCTTTGTAACTAAATTTGAATTTTGTTAAGGGGAAAAACATTTGTTTCGTCTTGTGCACTCGCGCATACAATCAATGATTGCTGAATAAGGTATATAAATTGAGGCGTGTGGGATTCAATGTTATTCTTCGTAACTAAATTGAATTTTGAGGATAATGAACATTTTCAGTCTTATGCACTCATGCATACAAACTACATTTCCCAACATTCCATATTCGTAACTCATTCCTGAAACAAATTGATGTCAAATTCCAAACCATTCTTTTTTCAGGCTTTATAATAGTACTAAAAGGCACACAACAAATGCTCGGTCCATTCAAGATTTCTATTGTCGCCAAACTTGGCTTTATATTATTTTCGTTACTTCATACGAAAACGCTTAATGTTGCGAATGCAGTGAACTGATCGTTTTAAGATAGGAACGGAAATTTGAAGGCCCTGAATATGCTAAAAATACACGTAAAAACAATTTATATTTTCCATTATTGTTGGTTTGATATTTCGTTTTTGCGATTAAGTGGAAGAATAAAAAGACCCGCTTGCGTTGATTCTGAAGGTTTCATTTTATTTTTTTATAGATCTAAGTTTTAGTTTTGGGCAATGAGAAACGGTAACAAGCAATACGTGAAGAATTGATTATCATTGAAAATCCTCCAAGAATAAAACGAGCACGTTTTGGTGATTGAGATCGGTGCGTACTTGTGGAGGAAATGTTATAAAATGCGGTTCGGTGGCTGATATATGGGATCGCAAACTCCTGGCTCCACGAGAGCATGCTCATGAATTACGCATTAAAGAATCTAAAAATAAACTTCATTGGGCAAGTTTGGCTGAAATTAGTTTGGATCTATGCTTGCTGGAGACAACGTTATTATTAACCCGACATCGACGGTGTGAAATGTATTGCATATGGGGGTTCAAATTGGAATTGTTGAACAGTTTACATTTTTCTTAGTGGCGAAACACGTAAATAGGGTATTCGTTCTTTTTTTTTTAGCGTTTCTGTTCATTTCCTTTCTCGATGAAATTCATATTTTTCTATATTATTGGGAAGATGTAGAGAAGCTATAATTGGGATTTACCCTTGAATTTCATAGGTTTTAACTGGTTACGTGTCTTGCAGAGAGTTGATTGTTACTACCGTGAACATCTGGATACATGCTGTTCAATGTGATTTCTCCTCGATTTCGTATGCTTGTAGCCAGAATTTTAAGGTACCATTCCCAGCGCGAATGTTTGTTCATTTGCGGTGTAGGTCGCGCACAAATCGCTTTCAGCATGTTTCGTCTTTGGCTCTCGGCAGCTACTGGAACGGTTCCAAACATTCTGTTCGTGCGTTTTGGGCATCATGTGCGTCTGGATTTGCCGCCAAAGGGTACCACTATGTGGAACAGAGGCCGCAATAATACCTCATGGCAAGACTGAAAGCCGCCGCAAATTGTTAAGATAAAATTTTCCCTCCAAACCTCGTTGAGTCAATCGGTACATGCTCAAGTAGGCATTACTCCGCTGTTGGGAGGATTTGTGTTTTAAGTTTTTGTCTCGAGTTTTCTTCGAGAGACCGATAATGAGTCTTGATCGGTCGATTCGCCAGGTTCTCTAATTGTATTATCAAGTTTTCTATAGTTCATTAGAAAAAAGACTTGGTCATTTGTTTTATATTACATGTAAATTAAAAACAAAGGGATATTCACCCTGAAAATTTTTTTGATCACATTCATCTTGTATTGGATGCTGTGGCAAATTATTAGAAATACAGGTTGGAGAGTTCCGTGGACGGATAATTTGTTATTGAAATGCTTGTGATTATCGGTATAGAGTTTTGTGGAATATATTATACATTATATAAAAATATTGCAAGGATAAAAATGAAGTTGTATATAATAAAATGTCTATTTCAGGATTCGCGTTTTCCTTTATTTAATTCCTACGTAATATTTTCTTCAATGCGATAATCGTGCAATTTGCTATTATTGCCGCCTTCCGTCAGATTGCATGTCCGCTCGTGGGAATGGTTTTAGGCTGTATGAAAAACCTATGATATTAAACCCTTAAACCTAAGCAATGGCAAGTATCACGGGGAATATTATGCATTTTGGGTAAAATTTTTATCTTGGACAAAATCTAGAAACGAAAATTAGTAATATTTACGAACGTAGCTATGCGACAATTATGAGAGATTTGGATGAAGTCCTTTTTGTTTTTGTGCAAAAACAGCAATTTGATAGGAACTTATCGCTTCCTAGTTAATTTTCGTAGAAGCCTACGAAATGATATTACTTGGCCTGTCTGATCATTTTTTGTTTCTGCATTCGAAAGCATTATTTCGTTGCCCATTTTATTCTTTCGTTATCCATGTATTTGAACTTGACCGAGTTGATACTTATGAAAATTATTGCGGAGAAATTCCACTTCTATATATTTTGATGCAAGTTTGTGGCAGTGGATTCTAGTTTTCAATGCCTCAAACTAGAATTTGACGGGAATCTCGACTTGTTCCATTGACCTACGAGTACTCGCGTCAGGATCGAATTGACTCCGAGCAAGTTTTAATGTCCATATCTTTTTATTCACTACATTGTTTCAAAATGTAAAATGTTCACGGTTCCGGCACTGAAAATTTAATAATGTATAAGAGCAAATAACTTGGATGGGAGGCACTAGACACGATAGAAACTCGCATTTAAAATGGAAAATATAAACATGGCAACCTTAAACTTAAGCGCAGAGCAAGGGAAGGGCAGGAGAAACCAGAGAAACTCCCAAAGACCATATCAACCCAACTCAAGGTAAAACAACTTCTACTCAGACCAATTTTTCCGCGTTTATTTCATACAAAATTATCGAGAAATGATTTCGAAAATGTCAAAAAAAGAACCCACGCGGTAGAAACCCGAAAGCCTTCATCAGGAGAGAAGGCAGATAGTTGATGATGAGGCGATTGAGCTCGCGCAACCTTTTTCCGATGGCGGACTGCATTAGTACAGGCACACCTAGCTTTGCGCGGACCCGCTTTAAGCAGATGCGTTATAGCGGCCCGCGCCTAAAACAACAGGCGGCCTAACTGTAAATGTATTAGAAATTCCTTTTTTACAGGATTGTGGATTTTAGTAGTCTTGTATGGATTCCCATTTAGGGTCAGATTTTGATGCTGTAAAAGAAATCCCCAAGACCGCACCGTTTTTTATCACTCGATAGACTCTTATTTTGGCGTTACTATTTTTAAAGAAAGGTGACTATCCGAATAAAACTTCCTCGCTGATTCATTTAGTATTTCATTCACACGGGAAATAATTACATTTTTGCCTGAATATAATAGTTTTTAGTTTTCTATACCATTTGAATGTTACTGATGACAAGTTATTGAAGAATGTAAAGTTGTTCATCTGGCGTCCATGGATGGGATCCGACAAGAAGCTGTTTTACCCAGTTGAACGGCGTATTTTTATTAATATTACGTCTTAGTTTTCGCGTCCATGGAAACTATCCTCGTTGACAATTTCGCTTAGCGCAAAGTTTCCGGGAACCTATCTGTCGCGCAAAGCTATGCCTGTATTTCCGAGTACCTCGGCGGGCCGCATTTAAGGTCGCGGTTGTTTCGATGGACCACATTTCAAGTCTCATGTCAGATGTTTCGATGGGCCGCGGTATTTAGTAACGTAAGAATCGCACGCGGTCATTTTGACCGCTTTGGGAAAATGTTTACGTTTAAAAAATGACATAAATATGAACTTCGCGAGTAGGTTTAGCACATGAATTGTTGGTATGTCAATAATTGCTTAAGTACTTCTCATTTTTAACGAGAATTGTGGTCCAAAATCAAGGCGCATAGCACCGTCCTACATGGAGCGACCTGATGGAGGGGTTGACGAGTGTAGCCCGTGGAGCGTCAGTTTAACCCTAATTTCTGCTGTCACCATTCACGTCAGTTTGATTTGTAAGCCATAGTACTCACTTGCCACCCGAACCATGATGACTCCCCACCACAGACTCCAACCCCACCCAACGAGGCAGAATATGACGGTGAAGACTTGAAAAATCGCGACCAGCACGTTAAGACAGAAAGATCCCAATCTCCCTTCTGGACGATCGTAGGCAGAGAAACGGGGCTTCCCAAGGCACAGACAGAATATCCCGCTGCTCAGAGTACCTGTTGTAGGTGAAAATTGATGGTTAATGCGACGTTTTTGATCCAGTACAAGTGTTAGGTGATTTCCGTGACAGATACCTCAAGTAGGTGAAACCTAAACGAATTCAGGAGAAAATAAAACAGCTTAAATTTCATTTTGCTTCAGAATGTAAATATTAAAAAAAAACTTCTTCCTTGGAAATAAGAATGAGATCAAAATATAGGTTTAACTATTACGTTTTTTGTAATGATTCGAGTTTTAAGAAGTATTTTTCTCTGCAGAAATAAAACATTTGCAATAACATGTTTTTCTCACGTCCCGAACAAGGAGGAAGCGAATTATCTCCAATGGAAAATGACTTTATCCTCCACGATGTTTTCTTGCCAAGAAAACTCATGGGTCAAGCCACTGGCATTTGTAATAATTTCCGCATTTTATTGAATTCTAAATTTAGAGTTTACGATGTATTTTAGGAGTTGCTAAGTTTCTCTAGAAAAAATGACATTTTCGCAGAATATATGAGTAAATAACAAGTCTAAACAAGTAGAGCAAAAGAGGGAAATGCGAGATATTTAACCCTTAAATAATACACTTCTAAAAAACCACGCTACACATGGGTGAATTTTCACCTGGCAGCGTTCGTATGCAGATTTAGTATGAATAAATGTTTTTAGCAACAAGTACCTATGTTTTTATTAATAAACTGATGTGGGTAACACATGGCTTTCTCCATATTTATGTGGCAAATTACATGTTGTTAGCTCTGGGATCGTTGTCAATATTTACTTCCGGTTGACAATTCAGAAAAGAAAAAGAAGCGTTACTAAGACGTAACTAAGCGTCAATTGTTAACAATAGTCTTCGGTAGGTGGCGTGGTGGTGGCAGCTAAAAATATAAGATATCTATTAAACAATGCATTATATTGAAAAATGTATCAAAGAAAGGTTGTAGAAAATGAAATTTCCTACAACTTTTATTCCAATACATTTTTTCATTTATCAAATATTAAAGCAAATATTTCAAAATAACGGATGTGACAAGAGTAAACACCCACTTCCGGTCGACCGATTTTTACGAAAAACTAATCAGATCTTTTATAAAAATGTTAAATATAAAATTTTGCGGTGACCTGATTTTTTGAGTTAGCGCCCACAAAAATCTATCACAGACAGACACACAGACATCATCGAGAAAATAGTCAAAACGTGTTTCCGTTGAAATATCGAATTCGATTTTTTTCATGAAAACAATACTTTCTCTATGCTTCGTATATGAAGAAAGTAAAAATGTTCATATCTTGTACTACACTCATAAGTAGTGCAATATTGATAATGATACAAAATGAATTTAAACAAAAAATATTAAAAATCACTTTATGAAGGGCTATCTTCTGATGTATTTATAATACAGTTTTCACAGATTATATTGCGATGTTGACCACAAACAAACTGCTTGCATGATGTGCACTTCACCGAATATAGTTTGTATCAACATGATTATCTTTTTTCGCAGCGGTAAGATATAAAAGCCCCAAAAATGCTTGGAGCTCCACTATAGAAAGATCTCTAAGACAACGACACGCTATGACCAAGGTCTAAAAGCAAAGTGATCACATTAAGAGACGACGTAGGGGAAGGCGTATCTAACAGTAAGGGGGGACGATGTTTACTCCGTACATTCTTGAGCTATAAGTAAACACAGCTGCTCTGGGTGTTTTTTCACCCACAGTGTAGTATTTAAGAGCTAAAGATGGAGAAATCGATGAAAATTCATTTGAGCACTAAATTGAGCAGAATCGTTTTGACTTTAACAATAGGAATCATGTGGAATATTTCTTGTATTTCTGTATCGTATATTTATACTTTGAGAGTCAGGTCCATTATATATCATGATCCCTTGTTAATAACGGGAGTTTGAATCGCTTTTTACAATTTAAGAATTGTCGAGTTCTCCTTATTGCTGAAATCAAGTTGAAAAACTTTCTCCAAAAGGTTTTCCCAAACATTTTATGGGTTTTGGAGAAACATAGTTCATAGCTTCTTGCAAGATCGATTTTTCTTAAGTAGGTTTATGTTCCCTCCGTAACTATGAAATGAAGTCTGATCTTTAGGAGTTGGACGTAAATTTAATTTGAACTCGTTTTTTAGTAATAACCAAGGGAATTCGCTTCCGGCACGTGGTAAATTAGTTTAGACTAGAGATGTATTCAGCCGGAGACTTTTTTGGTCGCTGTAGTAATTAAGTAAACGAATAAAGGGAAGATAATGAGCTGAATGCGAGGGATCGTGAGCAAAAACAAACCCGGAACAAAATAATGATCGAGTCACTTGAAGCACTCGGCCGAAGAGGCTGCCGAATGAGGTCAAATCAATACTCGTAGCACTGTCTTATGAATAATAATATAATTTATGCAGAAACACAAACACGATAGTCGATTCAAATACTAGCTTACATTATGCTCATTTTTTGGAAAATTGTTTCCTATATTTCTGAGGATTTAATTCCATATGCGGGTCTATTCATTTGGCTATTGGTCTCATTAATGCATAGTTAAATTGATTAAATTAAGGTCAGCATATAATTCAGCCGAATCTGGTTTTTATTTATTTCGGAGGCCTTTATAAGACGGATATCACTTTAAAATTACTTCGAAGTCCTTAGTTTTTTTTAAAGGATTGCACATTATTAAATTATCGATTGAAATATAACTTCTGGATAATGTTAATGATTATTAAAGCTTTATCTGTGTTATAAATAATTTTTAGTTTTCTTGTCGATAATCTTACACGAAACGATAAGTTTAGAAAAAGTAAATTGAAATCAATGCACACAGGGTTGTTCATCAAAACATGTATGAAATATTTTATAAAAGCGCAACTATGCAGTGGAAATGAATATTTTATTCACGTTCTTTGGGTTTGGTATCTTTCTTTCATTAACGGAAGGAAGAAGTTATTATAACCTGAAGTGGTGTGGAAACAGCGCCAAAAGAAAAAATCTAAATTATTTTTTATCGGTTAGCTTGTCAACTCTTTTTTAACATGAAAAATGTCCTTTTACTTTTTTATGCTTAAAGTTGATTCCAAGTTCACACATTTTAAGTGATTGAATATTACTTGTGATTGCTAAACAATAATATATTACCCAAATATATTTTTAATTCTTAAATGATATAAATTCGCTGTAATTTTGTTAGACAAATCAAGCAACGTATACGCTCATTATGCCGCCTCTGATTTTTTTATGTAATATTAACATCAACTATGTCACCATGTAAGATAATGTCTTTCATATTAATTTGTGATATGGAAGAAACAAATCATTCTCACCTGTCCCAGGTGCAACAGTGTTTGCGAAGAGACACAGCCACGCTAACGGCACTGGCAGTATCGGAATGGCTGCTCGTATAAGTGAATTATGTTCGACCAAAGTTGGATCTAATCTCGGCTTGTCCTGTGAAAAAGAGACAATGAAATAACAATAAGTTTAAAGTAAGGTAAACTTCTCACAGAAAAGATTATAGCTATCAATATCGTTAAGATTACGTTCCACTTAAGAGAGAATAAATAGGCCGAGCAATGGTTGTTGGTCAATTATAGAGCACTTGAATCAAATTAAGTGATCCTAGTACTTGTATTCTTGGAATTCAGAGTGTAGGATTAGTTTGATTCTTCAAGCTAAATATTTATTATTGGACTAGTATAATTGCCCATATAAAATGACGGGTAGGCATGAATTAAATATTAAAGTAAAATTATAATAGTAAAATGTGTATGTCCTAGCTAAATTCCACTTTAAAATATTACCGTATATAAGCAAATTCATGGCTCATTGTCAAAATTTATAGGATATAACAAAATTAGCCACATTGATGTCTTTATTATTATACGCTGATTAAAGGTAAATTATTTTCATGACCGCTTCCTTTGGGCAACTTAACGCAACACAGAGATTCGCTTGAAAATAAAATTAACAACTTGTTTGTTGCTATGTAAACAAAACAAAAACTAAGTTCTGTACAGTCATCATAGTCATTGATAGTCATTGGCTTACTGTTGTCACATTCTGCGATGGATGCAGAATAGAGGGTTTGGATAGACGTTTTTTACTAACAATAAGTTTATTGGCATTCGTGAAATAGCTTTCGCTGATGGATAATCTCGACATTTGCGTGGAAATGAAGCAGACAATCCGAAGGAAGCTCAATCATCATAATCAACAATTCTAGCCATCGGACACTCATTTTTAATTTGCCAATGAAAAAATTACTTCCTTGTATAAAAATATATTTATCAATAAAATAAGTTACATATTTTGTATAGATTGCTTCAAGTTCGCCAGGAACAGTGGCATGCCTATGATAATCAATGATAGCAACTTTTTAAATAGCTCTGTATTCGTACGAAGAAAATTGAAAATATTTAGATTCACACAATATCGATATAAATGGTCAAATGTACCGAAACCTGGTCGTTTTGCCTTTGTAGGATGAACTAATAACTGATATTTGTTTCTGCGATGGCGTTGACGATTCCAAATAAAGTTGCTTTTCGTTAGTGTCTGGACATGATATGAGACCTTGACTGTCTAGCGTGTCCGCCATAATAACAGGTGCTTTAATAAACTATGCTACCAAGCCATCTTGTATGTTATCTCTCTGTCTTAAAATTCAGTGAGGAATTTTTTTGTTGTACCTCAGTGAGGAAGTTCAGTGCGGTAAGATTTACTACTCAACCCTTCCTCACCTGAAACATTCCAACGGAAGATTCATACTGGCTTGAAAGCTTAGTTGGTTAGAGTATATGCCGAGAAAGTAGAGAGTCCGTGTTCGATTTCCAGTCAAGTTCTGAAATTTTCTCCTCTGCTTTTAAATTTAATGTATTTTGATTTCAGTGGAACTTTTCTATTGGGAATTTCAACAGAACTAGTGGTAGTTTTCCATTATAGGAGCTATTTTTTAAAATCTGGGTTGGGTTGACTTTTTTTGAAAGCTGGGTTGGTTTTTTTTCTTATCACAACCAATGCAGCCCCAACCCAACCCATTTTCAAAGAAACATCCAACCCAACCCAGCTTTCAAAAAATTACTGAATCTTTTACAACCTACAACTCCTACAACCGGAGTAGCCGAGATCTCAATAACTTCCATTTTTGTTTCAAATTGATAAGCGCTAGGTACTTGTAACCCATGGTGCTGTTGTATGCCGCTTCGAAGGCTGGGATATCCTTAGCATTCGATTAAGGTTTATATACTTCTGAAAAAGGAGGACTTGTAAAGTTCCGTAAGGATAAAAAAGGGTTGAAATCGCCAGGATCGTGCGTTGGTACACGCAAACGATCGATATTCCCCGCGTCTCCTGCTCCTCGTTGGAACCGTCGCTGTCTTTGCTTACGGCTCGCGACGCGCATTTGTTACCTACTAGACGAGACTAGTCGCTCCATTTTAAAGTTAACCTCCGCTTCTTATCGCAAGAGATCATCTTTTTGGTCGCTGTGGAGAAAGAACTATTTAAAAAAAGAAAAACAGCATTTCCAGCGAAACCCGGTTCGAGAGACGTCACGCCATTTCGCCAGCCATCTAGGTCGACAGTTGAGTCTCACAGAGCGCGATGCTTAGATTTGGGTCGCCAGGTGTCCCACTCCCTATTATCAGACTTTTTTATATTGACGCGTCAGGGTGTTTATCGTTTTGTTTTACTTTTAGCCCATATTTGGAATAAAATGTTCGGGGTGGGGACCTAGTCATTCTGTTGTTTTCCGAACCGATTCAATTTGCTCGTCGTCCACATTGCTTAGATTTCTGTCTCCTTGTGCTTAATGCCTAAGGTTTGAACACATTCGAAGGCACGGTCTAACTATTCGAAAAATTAATTCAAACGTTTTCGTTTCTTCAGAGGAAACGTTCATCGCCAGTGCCAATTTTAGAGAGAAAAAATATCAGGAAAAAATATTGCTAGATGCGTTTTCTGGATTGAAATTACTTCATTGATCTTTGCTGCCGACTAAATATTAGCTGAATATGATATACAAACATTCAGCCAAGCATGACGCCGTAAAAAATAGAAATTCCTGCTCTTTTCAATTTGGGCGGAAGATTGTTTCTAAAAATATTCCGCTACCCTAAAATGTTCAAGACAGTTGAAAATCGGCAAGTGGCCAAGGCAATTATTTACGAGCTCGGAAGTGAGGATAGAAAGTCGTCCCTTTGGTTTAATTTATGAGTTTTTTTAAGATCCTTAGCGATATAAAAAACTGTTTGAATAAAAATAGATAGTTGTTTTCTGGAAAACATTTTTTTTGCATTTTGAAAACACCTTAGATGCCATCGTGGAAAGGGAGTATTATCGTAAATTTCTCTCCGAATTACTCCTTATTTATGAAACGGAATTATTTCCATTGGGAAACGAGAAATGAAGAAAAGTAAATCCTATGACAGGCATGATACGTACATGTAGTACGATTCTTGATCGCAGAAGGACTTTTGGCCAAGAGTACTTTTGAGAGATTTTTATTAGATTTATAAACGATTAAACACTACTGAAATAGTGCACTATTTAGGTGCGTTTTTTTTAGAAAAGGCGTTTATTATATATGGTTTGTCTGTCGGTATGTGAATAGCTTTGCATTAAAATAAATAACCCAAGTTTATTGATGTAAACAAAAGGAAAATGAATAATTTTAATTTTCAATGCGGTTAAACTCCGCTATTATTTCTATATTTAACGAACTGCTTAACTGCGAAAACAGTGAGGGCAACTGTTTTAATGAAATATTTCTTGACTGGCTGAAATGTAGCTACGACCTTTTTGTTGAAGTTAGTCATGTTTGGTAAAAAAAATCTCATAAATGTCTATTTCAGGATAATTAAAAATTTCACGTTCACCATAAAAACGCCAAATATACTCCTCGGAGACAAAAATAGGAGAAGCCATGGAAGGGGGGGGGGGGGGCGCTGGCCCCCTTTACAAGTACTTGCCCTCCCCTTGGCTGAATACTACATTTTAAAATATGAATTAAAAAAGTATGTTATGTTTTTGTTCTTAATACAAATTTATCTTTCATTTGTGTGACTTGTGCGGTAAAATTTCGTCGAAATGTTTATTTTATTTTATTTCTTAAATTTTTGTTGCCACTCCATATATTTTGACAATCATACTGTCCTCCCTACAGCTCATACTGCTCTTACCCACAGCTGATACTGCTCCCCCCTCATAGCTCATGCTGCTCCCTCACAGCTCATCTTTCTCCCCCCCCCCACAGTTGGGAGGCTATTTACGTCCCTGATACTCCCTATTTAATACAGCTGATCTACCCAAAAGTTATGAAAATGTATTTATAAACAAAGATTCGTTTAACTTACCTAATTTTGCATAATGCCCCCTTCAAAGTACTCCCTTTGGGAGTTAATACACCGATCCCAGCGTTTCTGCCATTGTTGGAAGCATATCTGAAACTTTTTTACTTTCTCCATATGGATTATAGGGGAAAGTATTGTTTACTTGAAAAAAATTGATTTAGAGATTTCAATGGAAATATACGTTTTTAGGTCCCCTGAGCATGTTTTGACCATTTTCTCGATGATGTCTGTGTGTGTATGGAGAAAGTCATGTGGTGATTACACAGGATTTTTTCGTAATACCGTCAAGTATCTCCCACGATTGTTGCTGAATCTCCAAACCATTATTAAATCTCTTTCCATTGAACTTCAATTTCATCTTTGGAAACAAAGGGGGTGGATGACCACGACCATGTTTTCTTGGTCACAAATTGGGTTGCCAACTCGTGAGGAGTTGATTCCGGGAGATTTCCGCTCCATGAGTAGGAAATTTCGGGAGAATCAGGGAGAATTCTCAGAGGTAAAAATCTGATGTGGCCACCACATGACTTTCTCCATACCTGTAATATTTCTAAAAATTCCAAATAGGTTACATGATCATAAATATTTTAAGGAACTGCGAGAAATATATACACTTGACAAAGAACAAAAATAAACTCAAACCGTAGCCTTCTGATATTTGATATAGCCAGGAAGCTCAAACAATTAGCAAAACAAAAAGGAGCGTAACTAAGCGTAAAATGTTTATAATAGTCGTCGGTAGGTGGCGTAGTTGTGGCAGCTAAAAAATTTAGTTTTTAAGATATCTCTTAAACAGTGCATTATATGAGAAATTGTTTTGAACAAAGGCTGTAGAAAATTAAATTTCCTACAACTTTTATTCCAATACATTTTTAAATATATCAAATATTTCAAAATAACGGATGTGACAAAAGTAAACACCCAAATCCGGTTGACCGATTTTTACCAAAAACTTGTGACTTTCATGAAAATGTTAAATATAAAATTTCTCGGTGAGCCGATTAATATGTTTTGATTTAAGAGCACCCACCAAAAATCTGCCACATACACAGGCATAATCGAGAAAATGGTCAAAACGTGTTTAGGGGACATCAAAACGTGTATTTCCGTTGAAATCTCGAAATCGATTTTTTTCATGAAAACAATACTCTCTCCTATACTACTTATGAAGAAAGTAAAAAACGCTTAAGCAAACCATGAAACTTGTGTATTTATATTGATGAGAAAACCTATAACGAATAGTTAATCTTGATTTTATCTTTTACTTTCTCCATATACGTAGTACAGAGAAAGTATTGATTTCGTGAAAAAAATCGAGTTCGAGATTTGAAATACACGGTCCTCGGAACACTTTTTGACTATTTTCTCAATGATGTCTGTGTGTATGTGTGTGATTGTTTTTTTGTGAGCACGCTAACTCGTAAACTAATGGTCAGAGCAACACAAAATTTTATATTTGTAATTTTTATTATAATTTTTTGCTGAAATCCCTTAACGGGAACTGAAGGTTTACTCTTGTCATTGTTTCGTTTTTGGCAAATAACTATTTCATATCTTCATAAATATAGATAAATATAAATATAGATGTAAGTTTTATAAACGTTATATAAAATATTATTCCTTAAAGGGTTTGTATTTAACATTTTCGTAGAATGCATTGTTTAGAAGATATTTAATTGTTTTCCTAATTTCCTAATGAACAGGGGAAATAAGATATAACAGAAGTTAACGGATAAGGGAAGTACAACATATTTTATTATCATTTAAAAATTATTTGCAACTAGCTGAAACGTCCGGCTTTGCTAGGAAAAGAGTTTTCTTTTAAGTAGCAAACGATTCTTATTGCCAGGGGTCCCGCGCTGTCCATGCACCCAAAATTCTCAAATGTGTTATTTCGAGAAGAGGTTCATACGGAATTTTAGCTAACACCTATAGAAACCATTGAAAAATTTTGTCTGGCTTGTGCTCGTGGGTGTATCTCAATGGCGAATCCATAATATAATCAAGGCAGACTGCTTTTCCAAAAATATTTGGCGTAATCGAGCAGTTTTATTAAAATAGGAGTTACTCCGAGTGCACCATAAGCCCTGAATTTTCGTTCCCCGTTCCTTAATTACTCAAGCGGTTTACATTAACATGCACTGTTTTATGTATTGTATTGTAAAGTTTTACCATTAATATAATTACGTATTAACGTCTTACTTAATATTCACATGCATAGATGCACCGAAGCATTTAAAGCAGCAATAAAATTATGTGGATGATGTCAATACTATTAGCCAAAACGTAAACAATAAACAACATCTTGGTTACCGAACAAATGTAAGTAGATGTAGCGATTTATGTTGCGATAAATCTTTCAATGTTGATGGTAAAAGATAACAATTTTCTAATATTTCTTAAAAATCATTTGACTCACTTTGAAAGTATTTATAGACTCTATTTAATCCATTTGTACCCTTTATCTTGGATTTGGCTATTCTTCCTCGACGGCGTGCCACGGCGTGGATTTTCCTTGCATTAATCTTTACGCGGCTTCTCCCTTTGAAGAGGACAACAATGAAGAAATTTAGCTTTGTTGCCGCCTAGAAAATGGTCATCTAAGCCGATAAATTTTGCGTTTAAAGGAAAATTTCGAGCGAGTTAGCATGTAGTACGACAAAACATAAACAGAATTAAAATACTGTCTTTCATGCGTAAAATAAGTCATTTCCCGTGATCGTAAGTCAATATTTAGGTATATTTATATCCACATCAGTGAAGCGCTGTATGGTATTTTGGGGTTTCTCCACAACATTTCCCATGCATTCTTATGGAAATAGTATTTTGTTGACCCCATGAGGTATAAGAGACCCCACGATCTGCAAACCTAGACCAAGTTCTTCCTTTGGTCCATAGGATGGCCAATGAAACTTTTGAATTTGATAACTTCAACGGTGTAATAACGTATAAAGAACATACACACACAAATATTTATAAGATAATCTTACGAATTTTGCACTTGAAACATAGGACACATGAGTTAGTGATATTTTACTTTCCTATCATAAATTTTTGAATCCGTTTCGGTTCTTTCTGCAAATTTGTTTTTAACGCGGAAATCCGTCGTTATTTTCTGGTGAAAATTTTTGTTCGTCATGATGAATTGCATTGTTGCGGATTTCTTTTCTCTTTTAATTATCTTATATCTGATTTTCCTACAAGAATACCCTTTATACACTAATTAATATTATTTATAATACTATTATAATTAAATAATAATATAATTAATACTGTATACTTATGTAGAAAGTAAGATTTTTATAGTACTGTATAGACACTAGCCAACCTCCCATATTCAGTCAATGTAAATATAAAGGTGCATGAGACCAGTGGCGGCTCGTAGCTAAAATTAGTGGGGGTGCTGCTCCAGAAAATTTTTAGCCTTTGTTTTAAAATTGTGTAAAAGGAAAAAAAACATGTATAAAAAGAAAATTTATTCAGGAACTTGATAAAATCTTAACAAAAAAACCAAACGTTTTTTACTTACTTTAACTTAAATTGTTACAGTTCAAACTTGATCTATTCATTTAAAAATGAAATCCATTCTTCTTGTTTTAATTTGCGCAAAAAGTTCAATAATTTTCTCCTTGATCTCTGGATGACAGTTGAGGAAATTTTTCTCCATTGAAAGTACTGCAAGCGCATTTAGTCTTTCCGAATTCATAGTGCTTCTTAAAAAAGTTTTTATTCTTTTCAATGTTGAAAAGCAGCGCTCTGCCTCTGATGTAGTCATGGGAATTGTCAAGAGGATTTTTATCAGTTCGTAATTTCACTAAAAACATCATCTAGATTATTTTCCAAGATAAATTTCAGCAGCTCAATTATTTGCAATATTCATGAATATCAGTCCTACAATAGAATACTTTTAGTTCAGTTTCAAGCTTTTCTTTGTCAATCATGGGATAAGCTTCAGTGGTCAGTACTATCTCTTTTGTGGGATGTTCATTCTTAAATCTAGTGAAGCATTTCTTGTTGAACAATTTAGCAGCTACTAAGTGTTTAGTGGAAGAATATCTGTCCATTATATCAACACATATATAGTCACATACTTCCTTAGCTTCTGCCATGAGTGTCTTTGAAGGATTCTCACAGTACTTTGAGTTTCTCAATTCTAAAATAGCAGTTTTGAAATTTGTTATATATTCATTAACTTTAAACACACTAATTTCTCGAGATTGCATTTGGTTGTAAATTATTTCAACATGAGGCATAATCTGATGAAAAAGCTCTAACCAAAACTTGAAATTATCATAATTCAGGTATTTTAAAATTCCTGTTGCTTCTGCAATGGTTTGATCTGCATTTGATGTTGACTGAATTTCAGTAAGGCAGTTTTTTAAAGGTTGCAAATTTTCATGAACTCTGTTTATGGTCCGTATGTTGAAATTCCACCTTGTAGAGGATGGACGTGGAATGCTGACGTCCATATGTTTCTTGAGAATGGACACACGTTGTGGTGATCTTGAAAAGAATGTTGGAATAGCCAGAATGTTAGAGAAAAATATTCTTGCGTTTCGTGTAATACTTGCTGCATTTCTCATTATTAAATTAAGTTGATGTGCATAACAGTGAATGAAATGTGCATTACTATAAACTGCTTTTATTTTTGCTTGAACTCCTGCTTTTTTGCCTTTCATGACATTTGCACCATCAAATGTCTGAGCTATCAGTTTTTGTCCATTTCCTTGAAGGATTATGTCCAATTGTTCTAAAATACGTTTTGATATGCCATCTGCAGTTTGATTTTCTGGAATAAAGAATCCCCAAAAACGCTCCAATATTTCTTCATTCAATACGTACCGTAGAACAAGGCCCATTTGAGTGTGTTCCGAAACATCTGTTGTGTCATCAGCCATGACAGCTACAAAGGAAGCTTTTCTAATTTCCGTCCTTATCTCCTCATGGTATACATATTTGTAGCAGGCAGTCAAGTATCTCATTCTGAATGGTCTTAGAAACACCTTTGAAGACTGGACTGGTTGTTTCTAAGTGATTCTTCAAATCTGAATCTAATTTAGATGCAAAATTTACTAATCCTCTAAATACCCCTGGATTTACTGAATCGTCTTTTTCATCATGTCCACGTAAGGGAGTTTCAAAGTTTCCACAAAAGTAAATGCAGTCTATTATTTTGGACAAAATTTCACGGTTCTTTTTAACTTTTATATTATGCTCATTGATTGAAAATCTGTATGCCTCACTAAGTTTCTCCTTAATACTTACGGTTCCTAAAAGTGACAGTGAAACAACATTATCAACGTGCTTCTTTGACTTCTCATGCTTTTCAGTTTTTTCTTTCATTTTGTTTATATTTCTAAAACCATCTTTTGTCCACGGTACATCACCTCCAAACAGCAAACACGGGAATCAAAACAGTGCATTTTTTACTTCACAGCCGCAAAGCCAACTTTTCCGTTGGTACCATTCAGAATTAAAGCTACGAATATATTTCTTGTTGTTGCTTTTGCCTGGCTGAGATATTAGAATATCAGGTGTTGAACGACCTCTTTTCTTAACTGTAACTTTCTCATGGAGAGATAGCTGTGAAAACTTAAGCTGTTGAAGTTCACTTACAGTCACAGAACTTATTTCTTAGGGATGCAAGACCATGGTTAAAGTTTTCTGTTAAATAAAAGAACCGAAAAAAAATGAATCAAATAGAATAGCTGGAAGCAGAATAATAATCTAATTCTACACTCTTCTACACTTTATCACATTCAAGAATATGGTACACGGTTTTTAAGCACAACACACGCTGAGTAAAAAAAACTTCCTTCCACCATCACACCAGAGCCGGCACTGCGAGAGCAACAGTGCTCTCTCTACCTGGCAGTCCCGCCTTCCTCCCCACCCCCCTCCTATGTGCGCATGCGCACAACAGTCAAACACCACGTCGCTGGCACTGTGAAGCGCACAGTTCCATACAAAGATTTTTGTATCTTTTTCATAAACTGGGGGATGGCTACTGAAGTACTGACATTAAGCTTAAGGAATATATATTGTACTACAAAAATAAAGAAAGAATTAAAGAAAAAAGGACTCATTATATTAAATGTTATCGATAATATCAAGTGGAAATAGGGGGTGCTGCAGTTCCGCAGTGTCTATACACGAGCCGCCACTGCATGAGAACTACCTGGCCCCTTGGTAAGATTGCCAACTCTTCAACAGCACGGTTACGGTCAAATATGCAACCCGCATGACGATCATCTTGTTAAGTGAATACGGGAGAAAAATATCTCAATCCGAGAGTCGGGAGAATTTCTGGAATGTTGCCCAATTCCGGGAGACTGTCGGCGAATCCGGGAGGGTTGGCAACTCTAGTCACAAACCGTTGGACAGACAGGGCGGGCGCGTTGTCATTGTGAACCAGCCAATCTCCATTTCGCCATTCCTCTGAACGTTCTCGGCGGACGTTTTCCCGCAGACGCCGTTGCACTTCAGTGTAATACTACTGATTGACAATATGAACAGGGGGGACGAATTCGTGATGCACAACCTCATCGCAGTCGAAAAAAACGATCAACATGCTCTTGACATTTGATCGAACCTGCCTGTCCTTTGGGCTGCGGAGTTTTCCATTGTGATAAATGCTGCTTTGTTTCCGGATCGTACCCGTAAACCCACGTTTCATCACCTATAATGACCTTTGACAAGATATCTGGATCATCTTGAACTTGTCGTTGAAGATCACGACACACATATAGTCAATTTTCCTTTTGTTCATCCTTTAACACCCGAGGAACAATTTTGGCCGAGATCCTTCGCATTCAGATCTTCTGGTAAAATGCGTTGATAGCTTCCATAAGAAAGATTCAGTTTTTCGCACAAATCATGAATAGTAAGACGTCTACCACCTGTATGTTTGTACTTTTGAGAAAACACCTCCAAAGGCTGTTAATAACACTTCATGTGTTTCAGAAGCTGTTTTACTAAGCTTGAAACAAAACGCGCACACTCTTTGTCCTTAGAAATCGCTCATTTCGAAAAATCGCAGAACACTTGGTACGCGTCTTCTTTAAAAAGCATCATAAATGTGACTGACGCAACATAAAAATGCCTACGGCTAGGTAAACTACACGCGAAAGTATACTCTATCACCACCTAGCGGGATAATATTTGTACTATCGTCGGTTACATTGTTACGTGAGCATTCTCATAACTTTTGGGTAACATCTCGTATATATTTAAACCCTTCATTAAAAATAATTTATTTTCGCTTCTCCATTCTCTTACCGATACTGGATCCATGCTTCCCCTCTTCTTCCCGTCTTTCCCCGCCTTGGTGTCCGCCACAGCGTTCCACTTTGCTGCCACAGACTCCATAGCTGCGATGGCCGCCGCGTCCGCTACGGCGTTGTCCGGTTTGCAGCAAGGGCACTTCTCGAAACACTTGCAGAAGAACAGCTTCCGGCAGCACGCGTTGCATGGCCCGGGGGGTTTTACGACCCCCATCTCTTCGTCCGGTTTCATACACCTCTTGCACAACACCTTGTGGAACCATCGGCCCAATCCGGAACCTCTTTCGGGGGCCTCTTCCCCGTCTTTGCCCCAGGAGGGCTTGTTGCTGAGGGACATTGGTCCGCCGACGACCGAGACAGGGGCCACCGCCTTGTTCCGATCCTTTCTCTTTCCCTTGCATAAGGAGCTCCACCACCATCTGCCTGTAGCCTTTCTCCGGCATCCTATAGCCTCCATACACGAGAAAAATTTGGCTGTGCACCCGCTTGCCTTCTTCGGGTGCACGGGCGAAGGAGGGACGGCGAACTTGCCGATGTAGTTGAGGTTGGGGCCAATGACAGTTTGTTTTGGGGCGACCTGGGGACAGCATAAGCGTACTGCTGGGTGGAGGAACCCTGGGAGGGCGAGGGAGGGGCAACAGGGACATCTTGGAGTATTGGGATCTTTGGGGCCGCTGGCTCCTGGGTTGCCGTACTCCACTGGTCTGAAAGACTTGGCGGATGGTGCTTTGGAAGATGCTTTTGAGGGAGCCTGCAAGGAGGACTTCCTGTGGAGACAAAGAATCATAACGATTAGATAGATATTCCTCACCCTTGTGTATACTTTACTATAACGGCTTGTATATTGATATGGGCAAATACGAAGGCCTGACGAGTTTGGCGCGCATGAATCGTCAAATAACCAACTGCAGTCAGTTGCTCGTAATGCATCAAGCGGATTTTTTTCATCCACGCACTCTATAATTCTAGCCAATAGAGTACGCTCAATTTATGCCTTTTATTTTTCATGACATTGAACAATGGCGGCCATGTGACACTGCTCGACCTTAGCGCGGGTTACAACTATAACAAAATTAAAAGCTGAAAATTTTTAACAAGTACAAAGATTTGCTAAAGCAGAAGGCGGAAGCACGTTTTCGTAAAAACCTTTTTAACGTGTTTTTTTTGCCTCCCCTTTTGGGAGTAGGCAAACCGCAACGTTGAATTATTGATTATCACTAGATCTTCTCATCCGTAAAAATGTCACTCTAGCTTCAGTAGTTTGGCTATATTTCGAAGTTTTGAATTTTCCGATTATGAAACCACCTAGCGAAAAATCTATGAACTACTGGGAAAAGCTAATCCGTGGAAAATTCATGGATTGAAAAGAGCTATATAATTCAAAAAGAGTTTTCCACATCTTTTAAAGCAGAATAGTTGATAGTCCACATACAGAGTGGTCATATTAGCATGTTTTTTCTTTTAAAAAGGATGCTTAAATGAAAATAATTCTTTGTAATAGGTACCGTACCCAGCGTTATAAAAGCCAACTTAGAGCCGCAAATGAATTCTGGACCGACTGATTAACTCTGTATCCTTCAACTTATGCACTCCGCTGTTATCAATTTCTGATTAGTTACGACTCCGTTCGATGGAGGGGAATACCGAAACGTTTTTATATATTCTGTGAAAGAATAATATAAAATTTTTATTTTGAGTTGATTTTTCAAATTATGGTGTTCGTCTCGTGTGAGATTAGGACTGCAAAAAATACAAGCTGTTTTGATAATTTCGTATCTATGGCAGAGTTTGGATGGAGCATAAGTGCGACGTTTTTTCTCTTTATCATATTAGCGTTGTTTCTGAAAAATATAATAATATATCCATCTTATTCCCGTAAGAATTTAATTTATTGTTATGGCTGTTGGCATATTTCTTGTCTGTTTTTTGTCATATCGTTTAGCTGCTGGTTTAATCTATGATAAAACATTTTACAGAGAGAAAAGATATTATAAATTTACTGCGAAGCATAGTTATACCTTAAAATGACCTCCATACTCCTAATGCATTACAAACACTGGCGTAGCTGCAAAAGATGTTTCCCTCCTGCCCAAAAGTGATATTATTTGATATCCATTGATAATAATTACGTTTCTGGCTCAGCGGCCACGCCTCGCCGGCGATGCAGGGGAATAGTCACGCCACTGCCATTAAAAAATGTTTAGCATTGTTTTTATTATGAATGATTACCGACAGTAGAAAGTGTTTCAGCCCGTCTAAGAACACAATTCTTTCCATCTATATACCAACAAGAATCGCATTTTGCAGGAATAATTTTACGAAATTGTTATTGCATAAGTATCGCCGGCATTTAAAGTAATAATTAGGCTTGAAATTTCAACCCAGATTATTTTCTTGTGCGCATGTAAAGGACGTGGGCGAATAAAGACAAAATTTTAGGTCGGAGAGAACGAAATAAAAATTTCAGCCTACCATTGCTTTTTTGAGCAATAGCAAGAACTCCTTTCATTAAAATGATCGAGAAATAGAACGTCGTGCCTTTTTATGATTCCAGTCGCTGGCGTAGCGATGGTTATCACCGGGCAGTAATTGTTCTCTATGGAAGGTTTTCGGGAAGGGTTTTGATGGAACTAGATAGAAGCAGCGAGAGGGAATTCGTGGGACGGTAACTTCATCGGTTCTCCCTTTCAGGTAAGGGGAGGACGAGTGTTCCCATGTTTAATGGGAATTCTGCTCCCACCTCGTGTGAAATGGGGTCAAGTGCCCTGTGAAACTTATCATCCCTCACGGGCGCTCGCTTTCGGCAGCGGGGGAAAAGGTTTGATAAAAAAATATGGGTTAAATGGGGTCGCTCCGGAGTTGGGGTCAGCCGTTATTGTGTACGAAAGCTTTGACCTAATGGCGGAAATTTGTCGTGATTCTTTTTCCGGCCGGTCCCATTGTTGCGTGAACGGTGAAAAAATCGTTCGGACGAGATAATTTCAATACGTTTTCGAGTTATATGGAACGCTACGATTTATGATTTCTAAAATCTTTCATCGAGCATTACTTGTTTGTGTGTTAATGAGCTTAAACTATTTTGTTATCTTTAGTAATTTAACATCTGGTCTCGATAGTTTGATATGGCTAAGAATGATTGAAGCATTAAATTAAAATTAAAACCTTCAAGAAGTATGCTTTAGCTAAACGTTAATTCTAAATAGCAGCATAAATAAACAAATGTCTTCAAAATTTATCGAATCCTACAAAATAAATGTCAATATTTTTTATTATTACACTTGATGATTTTTAACGTTGATTAAAGCTGCAGACCATTTCCTTTGGACAACGTAACGTGACACAAAAATACGGTTGAAAGTAAAATCAACAGCTTATTGGACTCGCAAGTGTGGTGGCAATGCAGGTGCCGTGGTAGTTTCTCATTGTTAAAAATGTGAAAACTTTCCATTTTTCCGGATTCTAACGTAATTTTTGGGTTAATTAGGAACAGATTTGAATTCTCTTGACAATAAAAATAAACATCACGAAATAGAAGTCAATGATATTCAAAGACCCCTCAGAAGTCTTATACCGATGGGGAACCCGAGGTTCTCTTATAAAATTTTCGATTTTTCTTGGTGATGACCCACGATGCCTATGCCTGTACAAAATTAATTCCAACTGGAAGTAAGCGAAAATGTGTGCGTGACAAAGGGAATGAGGAAGACACAAGCGAAGAAAAATTTATATACCTAAGTACACACACAGTTACACTATCTAGGACTAAGAAATAGTCAAAGTTCATCCAAATGTCCCAAACCCTGTTGTCCTTTTTAAGCTAGTATTTCAGAGTGACAGCAACAAGTGTTATTAAATGTCTATAATAAAAATAATACTGTACGCAATAATTTATCGTATTGATATTAACCTATAGGAAAAATACCTCTACTTATTTATAATTTCATTCTTTTAAAAATCTTACATTCAATCGCATGATTTCTTATGAAAATAGGTTTTTGCGTTGCGGTTTTATAATAATTTCAGTAATTATCCTTAAGGACGAAGCGTAGAGCTAGAAATTTGAAAACTTGGTTGTTTTTCAAATTTTGGTTACTAAATAGAGGAAAATGTACAATAATCACTGTCTTCATATAATTTACCTTGAAAATTAACCGCAACGGATTTTGGAGATAATTTTAAAAAGATCTTTAGAGAATCATGATAAAGAGATTTCATGATTGGTATCAATAGAATCTGCCTGAAAACGAGGTCACATTCATACGCTCAACCGCTATCTCGCTGCTATTGATGATAGAATGGGCCTCAAGTATCGATCTGAATTCATTTTGGCCAAAAAATCAATTTAAGGAAAATATTTTTACGAAGAGCTTGTTTTGCTTCGCTATGACAAAGCGGCACTAATTGATGACGTAAACTAATAAATTCGATTGAGGTAGCCGTAACTTTGTGGACTTGTATATCGAAAACCCGGAGGCAAAATTTGAAAAAAAAAAATCATGGAATAAAGCGATCCGAAGATCCTATGCAGACAGGCATAAGCTGTAAAGTTGGGAATAATTTTGAAACGAGAAAAAAGTCTGCTATGACCGGGAATCGAACCCGGGTCTTCCATCAATTTCTTGCTTGGCAATCTCACTATTTGAGAGGGAGGGGTTTTCTTCGATGTATCTCTTCGAGGACATCTGTTGGAGCAGTTTGATACTAGCTTGGCTAGGTCCGTCCCAACCAAGAAAACATCCGAGTTCAGAAACGAGAAAATTGATCTGCTACGATAGTTCAGTGGTAGAATATCCGCCCGGCAAGTGGAAGACCCGGGTTCGATTCCCGGTCAAAGAAGTCTTTTTCTCGTTTCAAAATTATTCCCAACTTCATAGCTTAGGCCTGTCTGCATAGGATCTTCGGATCGCTTTATTCCATCAAGTTAAATGATACAAAATATTTTAATATTTAAATTTCTCGCAGTTCCTTAAAATATTTATTATCATTTAACCTATTTGGAATTTTTAGAAATATTACAGGTATGGAAAAAGTGGTCATCAGATTTTTTACCTGGTTTTTATAAAAAGCCGGAGAGTATAAGTAAGGTGGGCCGCGGTGGTCTTTAACTCACTCAAGTGGTTCGCAAACCGAAAAAGTTGGAGAAACACTGCTCTTGACCATTCAACAGGGAACTATCAAGCTTGTCTTATGGCTGAAAAAATTCAAGAACAAGCAATTAAAAAAAATGTATTGCCCTCAGGTATCTCCAATAGCCACACCGTTAAAAAACCGTATGCATATTCTTATAAAATCTATTTTTGGTGAATTGCCACTTAAGACGGCTGCTTTGTAGCCGAAATGTGCATATGATTTTTTAACCTTGTTGTGTGGCTATTGGAGATAACTGAGGCAAGTGCATTTATTAAATTGCTTGTTCTTGAAATCTAAACCATGGTAGTCTATCATTTCGTAGTGGAATTTGTACGTAGTCACTTTAATAAATTCGTTTTTTTTTCAAATTTTGCCTTTGATTTTTCGATGTAAACTAATGTTATATACAATATAATATGTTGGGATGTGATCATTGTAGATCATAGGTCTACAATATTGGTTGCAATTTTATATATTAATTAATCAATCGTAAGTTCTTGTACTTGCAATATTTTTCCTTATTTATCTTGCTATTACCTTTCCATATTTAAAAATTTTATTTTTATCCGATGCCAAGGCATGAAAGTTGTTTTTCATATATCTGACTGAAAATCCACGTCAAAATGGTCTCTTTAATTAGTTTGGCGGTATTTCTTTGGATTTTTATGCTCGAATTATTCATACATTTTCCAAGATTCGAGGGATAAGTAAATAATTTTTCTTCTGAACAAACTGCGATGAATTGCTCAAATATATTTGGCCGATACTGGTATTCTATGTGTAAAAAAAAGTTTGGTAATCGAATTGTACTCTGATTTTCAATTATCTTCTTCAAATCCACGGATGTCTAGTCAAAATGGGTGATCGCTGGTAAATTGCTTTAGATATATCCTTGAGATGGAAGTAATGAGTCGGGATAAGAATATATTACTACATACATTTTATTGCTCTATATAAGAGTTACCTTGATCAACGTAGTACATTTGATTATCCAACTTGCTTAATCACGACAATCGCCCCTTATTGGAAACAGCGTTGTGTGAATAGGTTCTTTATCCCATAGTGCGGGATAGCGCTGTAATCCCTCTAGTTTCATATTCCAAAAAGACCTGCCCCAATTGCTCGTGTATTGTGTGGGGATAATACGCAATTACTGTGTGCTTGTTCCTACAAAAGAGATTCCAAATGCCATGGTCGCATGCCTCCGTTCGCGCTCTAATTCTATTCTACCACAATGGGGATCATCGTAGAGTCGCACAATCCTACTCGGCTAGTGTTAATAAAACGCGATATTGTTAAAAAAATCCTATAATCTCATCCTATCATATATCACCCCAAGGCACGTTCCTTTTAAATAAACTGCAACTCTAGGTTGTCCGAATAATCTCTGTGTACTTGGATCGCGTGTAATACACGAATTAATTATAAACAATTTGATAATATAATGCAGTGTTTCTCAAACTAGGGTTCGCAAAAATATTTTGAATGTAAGGTGAAATACAAAAAAATCCGGAATAACAAATTTTTATCAGGGATTTTTAGGAAATACGATGGTATAAAAATTATTACTCTTATTAATAAAAGAAGCTGTGTGTGTGTCGGTGGCAGTCATAACTCTTCAGAAAATAAACGTAGGGGCTTCAAACTTTGGCAGGAGCTTCAAGTTGATCCTGAGAGTTGCAGTGCCAAAAATAATCCAAATCGATCTGCGGGGGCCCAAGGGTCCCCATTGTTGGTCAAAATGTCGGTTTTTTGAAGATACGAATCTCAGCAACCAATTGACCGATTTTGATGAACTCTCCACCAATATCAATGTTTTGAGGAGACACGTTCTCGAGCCTAAAATGGATAAAATCTGTCTGAGGGGCAAGAATCGTAATGTAAGGGCCGATCCAAATTTCACGATTTCGAGGGGTTCCCAAGGAACGGTCGGTTCAAATTTAGGTGATGTCCGTCCGCCCGTACGCATATATCAGGGAAGAAGTAGCTGAACCGATTTCAGCCAAATTTGGTAGGTACGTACATAGAGTCTTCACATAAATACATGACCAAAATGACGTATTTGGACCGGATCGACCAAGCAGGGGTGCCACAATTGCAAAATAAATCTTTTCGGTAGTTACGCTTTTGGAAGGAATTGGCCCAACCGATTTCAACCAAATTTGGTAAATAGAATTTTCACATAACTTCATGGCAAAAATGACAATTTCGACCCGATTAACTAAGTAGGGGTGCCACAATTGCAAAGTTAAACTTTTCGGAAATTTTGAATTTGGAAGGAATTGGCCGAACCAATTTCAACAAAATTTTCTATGAAGGAGTTTTACAACATAATAAAACAAAATCAAGATTTTTAGGAAAGATATAGTACGCAGGGCTGCCACAATAAACGTAAAAGAAATTCTTTTTACAAGTGTTTATGTTGTACTGTCCTCATCAATTTTAACCAAATTATAATATTTATTATGTACACATAAAAAACCATAATGGCATATTTGGACCGGATCAACTAAACAGGGGTACCACAATTACAAATTAAACTCTTTCAGTAATTATGGATTTGGAAGGAATTGGCTCAACGGGTGTCTACTAAATTTTATATATATGATTTTTACAAAATACCATACTGAAATCAAGATTTTTAAAACGGAGCTTATGAGCAGGGCTACCACAATTAAAGGTAAAATAATATTTCATTTACACGTATTTCTAGAGAGCTGTCCACATGGATTTTAACCCATTATGGTATATATAATCTTGATATAAATAAATAACCCAAATAGTAAATTTCAACCGGGTCGACTAAACAGAGCTACCATAATATCAAGGTTGTAATTTTTCTGTAACTATGAATTTCGAAGGTATTGGCTGAATCAATTTTAATAAGAAGTTTCGTTTGTAGGGCGGGTATAGAATGAAAAAACGAAATGAACATGTTTAGAACGGATATAAAAAGCAGAGCTACCACAATATAAGGAAAAATAATTTTCTTATTTCAAATCAAATACATTAATATTCGATTATACTATCGCGAATTTGACGAAAAGCACTCTGAAGATATCTCAGCAACCAATTGACCTATTTTGATGAATCCTCCGCCAATATAAATATTGAACCAAGAAACTTAGAGACTTAAAACTTGGTATACATACTAAAGAGACGTTGAGATAAGCACCTTGGTGTCAGAACTTTGATTTCTTGAGGAGAGGGAGGTATCAAATTTGAGTCTATATTTAATTTGTTCATACCAATTAAAGGAGAATATTGGTCATTTACCTTGAGAGTACCTTGTGTTTGGATGAAAATATTACCGAGTGATATGCACATGAAAAATTCTAAACTCTAAACCTAGGGCGAAGCCCAGGAAATTACGCTAGTAGTTATATTAAATGAAGAAATTTGTATTAAAGTTTCTCATTTTTACTATTCTCAATTCACAGGGGACCGCGACAGTAGTTTAAGAGCCACTGATCTAATGTATAGTGAATTTTTGGAGACTGTATATTAAATAAATCAATATATAAGTTAATATTTAAACGGTTTCATTAGATTAGTTGGCAAGAATGCCAAATGCTTTAACTAACAAAAGTGATTCCGGCATTTATTTCCAAACAAAATCATGTCTTCTTTTAAGTTATCCGTTGGAATTCGTAAAAAGTAGGAAATAAGTGATACCCGCCGAAATAGCAAAAACAAAAAAACTCTAACGACGACATCTTGAGAGGTAAAGATTCTCTCGCTCTTCTTCTTTCGATATACACGACGTTGCGAGGAGACAAACAAGAGAATCGCGAAATTTGTTTTTTTTTTGCCATTCTCCCGAGAATGCGATTTCTCCTCTCCGAACACGGTCGTTCAAAAAGAGTGAGAGAGAGAGAAAAAATATTCTCGCTCTCCTTCTGTCGATATCCCGAATTTGGGACTACGTTTTTCGAGATTCACGCACGTCGTTCGACCCTTCCCTCATCACCCCTTTCTCTTTTATTTTCCGCGCGACGATCCAAAGCAGTTGCGTTCCACGATGCATCACCTGACGCTGGGATGTACGTGTATGTAGCAAATTGTAAAAATTTTTCTTTTCTTCTCTCTCCATCTCTCCTGAAAAGAAACCCGAGACCTACTTTTAGAAAGAGCAAAACAAGCGAGCGCGTTTGGAAGTGCGGCGTAAAAAGAGCAACAACAGTGTTTCTCTTTATTGAAAAAATATTCCACGTGTCGATCCCGTGAGCCTAAACTTACATATAAAAAAACGGCGCGAGATTCGCGGGATCTGCGATCGTAACCCAGTTTACGGAACAAAATTCTTTTCGAAATCGGGTCAGGTTATGAGGGGAGGGAGGGGGGAAGCGGTCGCCATTTCGACAGGCGCTCGGCAAGTCGTGAAAATATAAGGCGAAGCCTTTGATTCGCGCTTGTTTCGACCCCATTTAGAGCTATCTACGCTGCATTTGTCTTCCTCGACGCACAGAGGAGCACGGGGTAGATATTTGGACGGAGTTAATAGTACGTTGAAACATTCCGCATAACATAGAAAGGAAAAACTTGGCGACGTATTGAATAATTGGAGAGAACAGTTGTGTAGAGGACTGATTTGCACGTCCACCATCGGAGATGCGACCGACTAAAGCGCCAGTCGTCTATGAGAATTCGCAATGACGAGACAATTAGTATATTATATGAGCTTACATTGCTTAGGAACCCATCAGAACTACATTTCTAAGAACTAGTGCGGCATAGGAGTCAGAATCGGCTGTATTTAGGAAGATTTTTAGCTGTAAGTCGATAAAAAAAATTACGCGTTCCAGTGTCTACAAAAATTCATAACGATTCATCTCTATCATTGAAAATTTCGTCGATCTTTTCCAAATGATCTTCTACACAATCTACGGCAGTGTGTCTCAAATTTTTTGGAGCCGCGGAACCCCTTTCGAAGCCACACAATTTCTGCGGACTCCATCCCCATGAAAAGTTTATACATTTTTCATCCAATGTCTCATTTTTTATTTTGAAATAATAATCAGAACTTTGCGCGGGATCAAACAAGTTATAGGGAAATATAAACATCATGTCCTACTCAACTCGCGGGCCTCCGAGAAATTACGCGCGGCCCCTGTGGTTTCGAGGATCCACGGTTGAGGAACGCTGACCTACGGGATGATGCGGATGTATTCATATTTTTTAAAGGATTTCGATCAGCTTAATAAAAAAGTAATCTTTCTTTTCGACTCTTAATTAACGAGTGCAAGCATCAGTCTCGGACGGATTTGCACATGGAGGAATCATTACAAAAAGATCGGATGAAATTCTTTCCAGTTTCTCGAATTCAGTGTTGTATTTCTTACTTCGTAATGATCTTTGCAAGCGACCCTTTTGTTTTGGCGTTTTGAATGGAGAGATGTGGATCGTTCCTTACGTTGCTTTCGGATCTTTCAAAAATTGTCATTCATTTATATTTGACGATGAGAATTCCTCCTTAAAAATTGTCACCTTTTTAAATGCTATATCTTTAATGAATCTTTCGTGATTGTAAAACCACACATTTGGCTTGAAATCAGAATAATTGCGTTCGGAAATTAAAAATTTTCTATACCTCTTTTACAAAATTTTAATATTTCTTTCTTGTTCGAGTTTTCCTCGTATCATCTGTGTGTTTTTTATCTTAATCCTTATGCACACGCGTCTCCTGTTGATACATCTATTTCTGGAAATAACTGCCTTTATGAATTGGTAGTCATTCGTGGACATATAGAAATACTAGATACGCCCAAATTTGAATCGATTAAGATAGATTTGGAACAGGTTTTGTTTATCTACGAAAGCAATATCCTCGTAATAATCTCATGTTATTTTTACGTTGATTGATTTCGCTCTTATTTAAAATCAGTCGCCAAATTCGTTTTGAGTGTTGTACAATAACTTGCGTAAATTCCCGTCAAACATGGCGAGGTATCAAACTAAATATATTCGTCTATTTTTTGCTTGGATTTTTTAATAATGTCAAAAATTCTTTTAAAAAGAAAAATGAAAAAATTAAAAATAACTTAATCAAATAACCAGATATTACAAGTGCTGTCCATGCAAAACTCTCTCTCCTCCCGTCTTTCCCACTTTCTCTTTCTCTCTCCCTAGCAATACTTCTCCAACAAATCAATTTGGATTTCTTTATTGTTTAGTTAAATCAAAATAACTTTAATTGATACTTAACGATCAATTTTTTTCTAAATTATAATTTACACCACTTTTACAATATATATTTAAATTTAAGATTAAGTCGAATATTCTTTAGTGAAAACCCTTTTGGCCAAAAATTCAAAACTTTTTCCTCGTTTTCCGTTGAATCCAATTTAATGTGCGTAATTTTGCGGTTGCCATTGACAACTAAAAATTTTCACGTACAAAATATAAAATGTTCGTGTTCAAAACAAAATTGCGCTTCGATTAGACGCGTATTTGAAAATTGACTATCAGAAAATGATTGTTTTCTTCTTCCAGACTCTTTGGTTCAGGTTATGAATTTTTACGATGATTACTGGCACTTTTAAAATGCACATAAAAATACGCTGCATCCATTACCATTCTATTAAAATAAAGAAAGTAAACCTCTGGAATCGAACCCATGCCCTTAATCATGGATGATCCATCTAAAACCTGCAAGATGGGAAGAGATTCATTGAAATCAAAAATACCGTTCTTCAGGTATTTGCATTAATTTGTAATATCTTTCACGCAGAATTAGAGAATGAGTTTGGCTTTTATTAGGCGTTTTTATAAAAAGTAAAATATGATCGCCTTATGGTCTGGTCACAGACGTCTGTCTCTCTGTCCGTCAGTCCGCATGGTTCATCTTCGAAACTACTGGGCGGATTTGTATGAAATTTGGTATTTAGAATTTAACCCCTCAAGCCCGGAGGACGTTTATTTAAATCCCATCTCAGATTCCGAAGGATATTTAAAAAAATTGGCAATAGAGGCGCGAAAATTGCAAAAATATAAAAACAACTTTTCACCCTTTTATTGGATACTTATGAAATTGTTTGAGGGTTTACGCAAAACATGATATTTTAAAACTTTAACTTTTACGCTAGCTTGAAATAAGTAGACTCTTTGCTGGAGAGAAGCGATTTGTACATCGATCCGTTACCTATCCAGCGCGTACCCGCGCTTTCATATAATAATCAATATCTTGAAAACTATAGAAGTTATTGGCATACAACCTTCTTCAAAGATAAATTTAAACTATTCTAAACATTTCATTAGTTGCATATATCCTATAAACCAATTAGGGAAAAAGTTTTCCGCAGGTCAACTTTTTCATATATCGACTGAAATTTTTAAATAAATGTTACGATTGTTATTTTTTTAAAAGGCAGTTAATAATTTTTATTTATTCGTGAGTAACTTTGTCATTATTCGGAATAATTACAGAAGTCACATAAAATAACCCATTTTTATTCCATAGAAGCCAAAATATGACCTTGTATGTATATTCGCAAAGAAGGAGTCGCGTGGCTACAAAAAGTATTCACAAAATTTCAACTATTTATGAAAAATAAGAAATACAAAAATTAATGAATAAAATATAATTATTAAGGCCAAAACTTCCTCTTTTAAGTTATACCAATGCCTTTAAGATTGAATGATGTCCAGCGTAGTAAAAATAAATAAAGCTAGCAATGATGCTCGACGTACTCACACGTCGGACGGCGGCATGTGAAGTTTTCGCTCGACGTAATGTCAGGTCGGACAGCATTGAGGAATTAAAGGCAAAGAAAGTTATATAAATAATACACAGAAACTAATCAGGGGTGCCACTTTACAAGAAACAAAAAAATTAACTTTCCGTCATATTTCGTAAAATATTAATCATACTAAAAATTACTCAAATGAGATTTGTAAAACTATTCAGAATCATTCTTGCCCTATACATTTTTATCGAAGGAGAAGCTGGTTTCAAGAGAATCATAGGAGAAAATCGTAATTCACTTTGAACTGAAAAATGTTCCCATGGTTTTTTAATTGTTGTCAACGAAAACAATCTTCGTAACAACTAAAGTAAGCAAGATCTGCTCTAATTACGTAAAAACGTTTAATTTCCTTTCGTGCTTATTCATAATTCAATATATGAGATGAAATAGATTATTTACGTCGAAGAAATTAACTTAAATACGTTTATTTTCCTTGTGTATACACACAGCGTTTGTAATTGAAAAGAAATGGATAATTTAGAATGAAGGAATAAACGTGAATGTAAAGTGTACTACTTCTCGTTTTCAAGTGAGGTATATTTTAAATATTTTGATTGTTTTATTAATGAAAACCGATTAGGCAATGAATCGGTAAATTAAAAATTCAATATTTCCTTGGCATCACTTTTAATATAGCGTTCTGCAGTGCTAAGACATTATTCTAAGCCATTAATAGCTATCTTTTTTGACATGATTACATAAATCGCAAAGAACCCCTCTTTCTTGCATGTATTCACGCATGGTGGGTGCATCTTTTAACTCCTGTTACGATAGGACAGAGGCTGAAAAACTTTTTATGAGGCGGGCCGCATTAGCTGAAGCGAGCGATTAAAGGAACCGCATTAGCGGTTACAAGTGATTCGGTGGGCCGCATTATAGTTCATATCGGAAGTTACTTGAGGAATCTTAATATTTTAAATTGGTGATAAGCAATAAAACCGTGATGACTCCACTTGTAAAGATTTTTCGTTCATTATTTTTTACTAACAAATATAAAATTATTCTCATTAAATTCCACGGCTTACTTTCATAACGGCATCGCAGGCCGCATGAAATGCCCTCGCGGGCGTCATGCAGCCTACGAGTAGCTACGGGCTGTATTTTGCCCACCCCGTATAATAGGATGCCTAAATCAAGGGAAAATAAACGTGTTGTGGGTTGCATAACATCAAGGATAGGAATTATTTAAGATTAGAGATGTATGTACATACCCCATCAAAAAGGAGGATGATTTAATTCATCTCTGAGCTCGCTTGCGCAAAATTTGTTCCATTATGATGCAGCCATTTATGAATGTTCTTATTTTAATTTAGATTCTAGCGCATTGATTAACGATACGAAAAGTCTCAAGCGAAATGAGCTAGCTATTCCAGCGCAGTTTTAAATTACCTTTCTTCACGCGCTTCGTAAAAATTAATTTAATTTTAAAGGAAACTTAGAATTTCAGCAAATCCATTTGTTTTTGTTTGAGAAAAACCTCTTGTGTGAATTATATCACTGGTTATTGCGGGAATTAACTGTTATCTCTCAGAGACGCTCCCCAAAACAGAGGTACTTGACGAAATGACGGTTAAATAATTAAGAGAAAGGAGAAGAGGGGGAGGAAGGAGGAGCAGGAGAAAGAGAGAGAGAGAAAGGAGAAAGAGGGAGGGAGAGAGAGAGAAAATTTCACCGGGCCTAGATTGCAAGAGCCAACGAATATTAATTACTCCGTGAAGCTTTTATGCCCTAATTTCGAGGACGTATGCGGTGCTTTTGAAATTCTATTTCGACGGCAGAGCTTTTCAGTCTTCAATTTTCGTGTGGGTTCTGTCGAATAATGCGTTTATTTACACACCAAACCTAACGTGGTTTAAAATCGTTTAAAATAATTACATCCTGATAAGGATGTTTTTAAAGTAATAGGCAATGAAAACTGTGTTATGAACCTTGAAAACGCTACTTATGATTTTTACATTTAATTACTACGTCTATATTTGCTACGCGCAAGGTATGAAACAATACTATATTTTGTAGACTCATAGCTAACTGTAATAATAATTCTAACGTACGGTGAGTATTTATGATACATGAATGATACGCTTCTATGTTCCTTTTTGACGAAAACGACATCTAAAACGTATCATGGGAGGTTTTTTCATAATTTTTGTTCCTCTAGAATTTTCGAAATTCAAATAAAATGAATTGTGCTGGGGCATGCTTTGTTTCACAATTTTCTGTAAAATATAAAATCGTCTTTTGCATTATAGCTTGCGGTGAATGAAATAATTTTGGAAATATATACTTAAAAATAAGGTACATTTATAAAAAAGTACGCTAAAAACTCCAATCCAAACGTTTATCTTAATAAACCATTTATAATTCCAGGTTTAACGCTGAAAGGGTTTTCTATTGATCTACGTTCAAGCTGATTTTTCATTCATTCATTTTGGCAAATTTTGGTAGTTATAACAGGAATAATCGTACAATACCTCCATCATCTAAATATTATTGTTTTTATCTCTATTCAACATCGATTGCATAAGGGAGTGAGACTTTATAGATATTTTGTTCAAATAAGTCCTAATGCTATTCATTTACTGGGAATTTGTATAATTACTTGATTTTCGTTTGACTCAACCTACCTTTATAAAAATGCTAAAATCGTTACCGAAATAGGTATGTAGGCTATATAATTTTGTATTTTATGGTATGTTTAATTCAATTTCACTCCTATTTTAATGCACGGCTAACCGCAAAACAAATTACCTCTCTCAAATCAGAAAAATTAAATTTAAATGCTTTTAATGAAGCAAAAGAGAGCAACAGATTTATTAAAAGCAATCATTTTCGAAATAACTTGGGCTATTTTTCGTATGAAAAGCCATCGTAAAAGTTAATTTTTAATTATGATTTAACCTATTTATTTGTTTATAACAAATAACCAAATAAAGGAAAATAAACAACAGAATGAAACGTTTAGATTTTAAACCTTAAATGTTTGTAGCTACCCAAGTTTTTATTGATTGTTGAACATTTAGTTTCAACGTCACTTTTATATAAATTACGAAAGTGATGGGTTAATATCTATACCAGAGTTAAACAAAGTGCAGATTGGTTGTTATACCAATTTTTTATTTGGTTCCATGAAAATAAAACAACATCTATTATTGCTCGCGTGAATTTTAAGACTTTTGTTCTAAACTCGTATTATCAACGAGGAAAGATTGGTGTTGCCGCTGATTTATTGGTTGTTGGTTTCATTATTCTTTCTTGTGTTATATTTTCATTGGTCTCTTTTGCCTCTTAACTTCCCTCGCGTACTTGGATTGCACCCGCGATATCCGACTTTTTAGAATTTTATCTTCTCATCTAAATGAAGTTTCACTGAGAGCTCTAGGAAAGCAATTTGGCAGTTGGGTTTCTTTAAAAAAACGCTTGTTTTCTATTTTTATGTTCTTCCGTAGCGCACTTTCTTTAATTGAAATTTTGGCTCAACCAAAAGTCTAAAGAAGATGAAATAATGAAATATTTGTAGTAGGTACATGGTTATAGTGACGCATTTGTTTATGTGCCCATTTCGTTTCATATCTTTGTCCGTCCGTCCGACCGTATTGCACTTAATAAAATTAAAATTTTGGGCGGCCCAGTGAGTCTGCAGCGATAAAAATTTCAAGACAAGTGACTATGGTTACGGCGTTTTTCAAAATGTATATTTGGTTTCCCCTAGGTGCCAGAAAGGACTCGTCACTCATTTTGATATTTTTAAACTCGAATTTTAAATGAAGCTGGAGGCTTCAAAAAGTGCAACACAGAACTCAACTTATGGCCGGATTCAATCGATAATGAAGGTAGCTCATAAAAATAACAAAAAACGGTTGGAAAAATCAGATGCGCATTTTGACTACAGAGCAGCCGTGCTCAGTGTTTATTCGTATATCTCATATTATTAAGAAAGAATCAACGATCGGTCGATTAACACTTAAGACGACTTCTTCTTAGCTAATTCGACCGTTTCGTTACTTATAAACTAGTACTCGTCATCATGCAAGTAACATTTGTTGGAATTGATACCTTTATCATTCGGTGCTAAAATATTTTAAATTCTTCTGTATTTTTTCTTGGAAAAATAAATTCATTGGCATTACGCGCTTAATCAATTATTTTTCGTGGAAGGAAACTATTTGACACATCTTTTGTTCTCAGCATTCACCCGTAAAATTCGCTTTCATTTTCCATCTCTTCCGAATAGTACAAGGAAGAGGATATCCGCCGCTTTTTTCTATCTGACGTCACACAGGTCCGGCATTCAGATCCGTAATCACAAAGACGTTTCCTTCGATAATTCTCCCTTCCGAAAATCGATCGCTTTCTGAGTTGCCACCCTTTCAACTGGAAGGAACTCTTTTCTCTCTTTCTTTTTTGTCGAAGATTGCAGCCAAATCTCTCAGATTCTCCTCTTTCCTCTTTCTTTGCCAAATCACCGCGAGAGGACTACTATTACGTTTATTGTTCCCCTTCCTCAGCACTCAAGATTCGATGCTCTCAGGTTCTCTTTACCTTGGGAATATCCTAGAAAAATCCGATCTTCCTCTCCACAAGTCTGCTTTTTCCTTTTCTCCTCACGACGGCGTCCCTCTTCGCATTGTTCCGAGGTTCTTTTCTTCCTCTCAAGTCGACGGGGATGGACTTAAATCAAACTTTAAAGGATGCGGCATAACATTTTCGCCGTATAAATTACGTTTACAAAATTCTAATTTATCTATATATGTACATATTAAGATAGGACGCGCTGTATAAAATTTCTTATTGGTTGGTTATTGTTTTTCATTAACATTTTTGTTGCTATAGCATAACAATAAGGTTTTTTCATTTTGAATAATAATGTTTTTTAGGCTGGTTTCCAAAGGAAACAGCCTTATGAAATGGTCCCGTCTGTGTGTGTATGTATATGTGTGTGCGTCCCCAGCTAACAACTTTTGCACTTTCATGAAACTTGGTATGAGGCTCGTGCTGCCAGGGTCCACCTCCGGGCTATATTTTATTTGGCGAAGATTGAAGTCCCAGGTTCGATTAAAGGAACGTTTTTTCCCTATTTGTTTTACATAGGAAATCTCAAATCCATCGTGCAGAAATGTTTTATTTAATACGTACTTTAAAATCTCTTAAAAATGTGATGTCGGAGTGATGTTAGTACTGTTCTAAGGGGAAAGGAATGTAGATTGTAATTCTTATCACCGAATTTTGATAATTGATCGTATTTTCTTGAATTTCTACTAAAACAACGTTTTTACGGTTTAAATCGCATTTTATCGATTTTTGACATGGAGAGGATTATTACCAAACACGATTTGAACGATTTTCATTCGAATACCCTTCAGCAATGGAGAGTTGAGCCAGATATATTAGCGTATAACCAGTAAAATTTATTAAAGTCGTTTATTAAAAAAATACATGCAAAATATAATGTCAGAAAGAGATTTTGACATTGTCACTAGTATTTTAAACCTGATAATGCTCTATTAATTTGTTTTCCAATTTTTCTCTATTATTGATGAACTATGGACTACAAGTGGTATTTATGGTATAAGAATTCCTTGGAATGACTAACACGTACTGAAACATTTCCTGTCAATATAAGTAATCAATTCGGGACGTCAACTTTGGGAAACCAGCCTGCATTAGTCCTGAAATGGACTTCTTGTTCTTACCGTGAAAAGTTATAACTTATGAAACAACTCCTCTTTTAAACAAATTATTATCGGAATAGTTCGTGTATAGTAATAATAATAGTAATGTGTTCAAGTGATATAAACTATTTAATAAGTATCATACGGAAGACCAGCCTTTTTACTCATTTAAATGCTCATTAGAGTCGACAAAATGAGAACTTCTTCTTTAACTGTTGAATTCTTCAAGGAAAATAATCCAGTTTTAACTGTCACCTGATAATTATGCGGTACCCAACAAGCGTCGGAAATTAATTATTTCCTTTTCTTTTGGTAAATTTACCACTATTTGGCAAACCCTCTTTATATCCGCTGTCCGTAATTGTAGTCACGCGTCGTTAAATCTGAAGGTATTCTTCCAATTAAATTTTACGCACACTTCTCACATTTAATGCGGGCGTCAAATCAACATACCCACCACATTGAAAAATATACGATACTAATTCTATAAAAACAACAGTAAAACTTATATAGACATACCCACCACTTATGTGAATCATATATGTAATATATATGGGATACTAATTCTGTAATACAAGCATTAACTCTTATATCAAAATACCCACCACATTTACGTGAATCATATGTGATACTAATTCTTTAATACAAGCAGTAGAATTTGTATAGCCTATTTAGACAAATAATCTAGCATCACTCCTTCATAATTTTGAAATTGTCTTTAATTTATGTACAAAGGACGCCTGGGCTAAACATTGTCTTTAAAATACATGTAACAACTTTTACGGCAAAGGAAATCAATGTTCTACTGAAAATTTTAATTTCTTTAGAAGTGGAGGAGCCATTTTTCGTGCAAGAGGTAGGACCGAAGATATAATAATCACATTTATCATGTTTTTATTTCCAAAAGAAATTGTTTTTTTATTCCCCCTTTCCATTCGACGAAGAATTTGCTTTTTGTCCGAGAATATCTCGAAAAAAATGAGCTGACGTAAAACTCAACCGTTTCTTCTCCACCTCACAAAAGAGGTTAAGGCAAAGGTAAATCGGGGAATAGTTTCGATCTAAAGCGACGCCATACACTCCAGCACACGGTTAACAAAAAATATGAAAACGTTTTTTGTCGACGGCCACCACAGCAGAAAATAAAGGTCTCGTCGTCCTCGAGACGAGGAAAGTGAGTGAAACCGACACTTTTTTTGTCTCATCCACGACAATCCCTTTTAAAAAATGTAAAAAGAGCGATCTTCATTTTTCTTCCCTTTCTCTCTCTCACTCTCTCATTCAGAAAAAACTCGGAATGCATTTGAAGCGTATGCGTGCCTGGGAAAAAGTTTGCAGTTTTCCAAGTAATTGAGACTGACGGGTCAATACGAGACGGTGAGGAAAAGCGGGAAGGGAGGGGAGAAAGAGGGAGGGGAGAAAGAGAGAGGGAGAGAGAAAGAGAGAGAGAGAGAGAGGGAGAGAGAGAGATGGAGAGAGAGGAAGAGATGGAGAGAGGAGGCGGTAGTGAGAGAATGAGATGGAGAGAGGAGGAAGGGAGGTGGAGCGGAGAGGAGTGATTGATTAATTGGACCATTTATTGGCGAGATTAAACCCTGTTGGTCCTCTATTCCACCTAACCTCATATGCTAATTGGTATAAAGTAAGTACAAAATTCACATACATACACGCATGTACACAACATATACAAATATATTTAAGTTATACCTTCCAGATGTTTGTGGATAAGAGTTGTAAACGTAGGTAGGGATTTTGGGTTTTAGGTTTGGATTTGGAAGTGAATTACATCATCTTGCCCCAAGCACTGCAAAGGAGTTCGTGTAATCCTCCGTTCTATGGATGGGAATAAATCAACAGACCGAGTTGATAGCTCATGTGTCGAGTACAAAAATTTAAACTGGTCCGAGAGGTAGGTATAGAGAGGAGAAATTGAAAATTTTGCGGACCAGTGAAAGAGTATGGAGATTCCGTCTGGATTCTAGCCGAAGCTTTTTTAGCAGGGGAGTTACGTGGTCGGATTATTTAGCGTTGAATATAAATTTGACGGAGTCATTGAATACACAATTGGGTTTAATAGTGTTTGACGTAGAAATACCATTATGATGTCGCAGTAGTCAAATATGGGAATTATTACAGATTGATCAAGAGTCTTTTTTTTTGTTTGAACGGTAGTATATTTTCGTCTTTTAAGGCTATGGAGAGGAGCGTACGATTTTTACAGAGTGCCATTACTTGGGGTACCTAGGAGGAGAGAGTGGAAAGAGAGAGAGAGAGAGTGGAAGATATAGAGAGAAAAGGGGAGAGGGAGAAGAGAGAAAGTAGGATAAGAAAGAGAGGCTAGGTTACAAATGAGGAGATAGAGAGGAGGGGAGAAAGTGAAAAGAGTAGCAGAGGAGAGAAATGAGAGAGAGGAAAGAATGAGAGGATAGAGGGAGTGGGAATAAAGGAGGGAGTGAGAGAATATGGAGGGGGTGGGGAGGAGGGAGGTTGTAGGAGGTTGGGAGGAGCGGACTAAAACACGCGTGTATGTTCATTCGCCGATTTTTTTAAATAAAAAACACGTCTCTCTCTCTCTCTTTCTCTCTCCCTCCTCGCCCCTTTCCTTTCGACGATGCTTCTCCGTTAATTGCTAGGGTCGCTATCGTTCTTTCCGTTCTTCCCCCACCCTCCCATTTCAACTCCTCCTCCCTCCCTCCTCCCCTCCCTCCTCCCCTCCCTCCTCTCCTCCCTCCTCCCCTCCCTCCTCCCCTCCCTCATCTCCTCCCTCCTCCCCTTCCTCCTCCCCTCCCTCCACCCCTCCCTCTTCCCCTCCCTCCTCCCCACCCTCCTCCCCTCCCTCCTCCCCTCCAACCCTCTCCCTCCGTTCCCTCTCTCCAAGCGTAAGACCAATTCCATTCACTCGAACGTTCTCCGCTTCTTTTCGAGTGCGTTGGAGAGAAAATGAAGTCGTGCTCGATACGTAAAAAACCAAAGAGGGAGTGAAATTGCGTATGCGGCCGCAATTGGAGGAGGGAAAACATTCATCGAAATGATAGGACGAGTTTTTGATTCTCTCTTCACTTAGACGCGAATGAAATTTTTTGCCAGCGTAATACTAAATTATGGCTAGGATTTAACATAGGCTGTCCACTTTTACTCTCTCATATACGTGGAAGTATATACAGAAAGTATTGTAGTCGGGATGAAATCCGACTTTGAGATTTTGATGCAAATGCACGTTTTAGATGTCCAAAAAAAAAGGTTCTTGTCATGCCGTTTGTCTGTCTGTGCGGGCTTCGTGCGACCCTTTCTGTGGCTAACTGCGGCCCGAATGCGCATTTTTGTCTCAACTAAAGCGCTCGAGAAATTCTTTATTTTTATGTAAAAGACAAGATTTAATTATTGATATTGGGGTACAATAGAACGAGTTTTCTAAATTATTATTTTTAATGGCAAAAAACGCCCAATCTTATGTAGATGGTCTATTTTTCCAACTCTGGCCCTCATTAAACAATTGGTAACTTAATGCGGCCCTATTTCATCGCTTTAATGCGGCCCAGATCACTCTTGGAATTTTACATGCCTGGCCTAAACGGTTAATCGAAATCGAATGATACCCCTTATTTGTGCATACTATCTCCAGAAGAGATTTATTTTTATTTATTCGTATCAATTTTCACAAAATGTCGATTTATTCAAAAATGAGTCGAAGGATTTTAGTTAAAATTCATTCAGTTATAGAGTTTGGTATTATAAGCTATAGTCTTTCAAAAAATAACTCTATAACATCCAGCGACGTTAGGATACATCGAGGCTTGCGCTCAACTACCTCCCAGCTCTCTCCAATCCTCCGAAGTCCCACAACAATATTCGTCCAGCAATAATGCTTCGCTTCGCTATTCCACATAACACTTGACATTTATATATGTTATAACTATTTATAAAGTTCGGTTTTCACATATATGAGGTTATCTATATATTACTACCATTTACGTACAGAGCACATTTTCCGCGGTTTTGTTGATTTTGTAGCTGTCAGGAAAGAGTGTGAAGTGACCAAACGCGTACGTATATGAGCAAGTTTAGGCAATATATATTGCACCGATTTTGTCGGAAGTTATTGCAACAGGGTCAAGTACTGTTTCGAAATATCCTCTTTAAAAAAAATGGAACCCCTACAATATATTTTCGGGAATTTAAGTAGCGAAGTCAAAGCGCGATAAATAGTGATGCGTCCCGGGTATTTTACAGCTCTCCAGGGAAAGTAAAGCGTAGATAACTTCGTCAATCTTTTATCTTGATTTCCTCGGGAGTTTCAGGAATTCCTTGTCCTATTTTGATCACTCTTTTCCTCTTCGGGGAAATCTTCTGCCTCGATTGGATTTCTTCTGGAGGCAAATTACGTCGTAAGATTTGTTCTAATTCAATTTCCCCTCCGGTCTCACGTATACGTTTTTTCAAAACGATAAAAAGCACGGCAGGGATTTTTTGCTCGGAACGAATTGGCGGGTGTTGAGTCTGACCCGCTCATTAACCTTTAAAAGGCTCCTTTCGCAACAAAGGGTTTCGGAAGGGAGACGATGCGGAGGGAATTTTTTGGATTCCAGAGTCGCGCCAGAAGAGTCTTTAAAAAGGCATAGCGAGGCGAAAGTTTTATTTGCTAGGTGTGAGTTTTTATGCATACTACATTCCTTAGTTTCCACGCACACACACACATATATGAAAATTTCCTGACTTTACAGGATGTTAGACTTTATTGGGGAGGATTTCTTATTTAAGTTAATTTTCTCATTAAAAAACAAGCACTTGAAAATATTACGGGCTTCATTTGCGGACGCAGTATGAAAAAGCGCGTTTTATTTATTGAGGTTTATTTTGAATTGTGAACTTAAAATCCTTCATAAAGTTAGTAATATAATTATATGACATAAAGTAATTTATTCAATAATTAATTTTAAAAGAATTATCTCTTCATCTATAAACATTTACTCAGAATCTTAATTTGAAAACGTTGAAGGCATCCCTTGCCACCCATCGATTTCTCCAAAAAATGTTCTTTGGCAGTGTAATAAATGGCATCATAGATCACATATTTACTGCAAGTTTTAGTCTTATATCTCTTACCATTTAGTTGCTATTTTAATTAAGTTGATAGCACAGATGGACAGACAGAGCGAAAACATAAACACGTTTATAAAGTAAAACGCGCTAAATAGTATTTATTATTATACTACTTTTATTATACTATTTTAGTATTTATCTCAGGTATCTCCAATAGCAACAAGGTTATGAGTTGTGGCTTTTGGAGATTCCTGAGATAAGTACTTTTTTGAGTGCTTGTTCTTGATTTTTTTCATAAAACGAGCTCGATAATTCTCTGTTGAATTAATTTCATCATAATTATATATGTCCTAATATTACTGTTTATGCTGGCACGGGTTTTATTTATCAGAGTTTTAGAACGAAACTTCATTCTTTTTTCCAGAAAACTCTTAGCCTAGAGAAACTTTTATTATTATACAAATTATCAGTTTTACTTGCGTTAAAATATATAGCTATGGAAATTAATCAAACTTTAACTATCATTTTGTTAAAAAATATATACTCCGCTTGCTGATCGCAGAAAATTCAATTTATTCCATTTTATTTACTCACTTTATATAAACTGGTCATAACCTATTTTCTAATATAAATTACAGATTAAAGTTCACGGAAAATAATAATTGCAGTTGACTAGGAAACATTTAATAAATTCGATAACTAGTCCAGTAACCATGGATAAACTAATTTAAAAATTACTGTTTTTTAAAAGATGGTAGATAATCTTAATCTTGGAAAGACTAATACAAAGTAAACTCTTCCACGCTGCAAAAAATAGTAAATCTTGCGAAAAAATAAATATCGTTTATAAATAAAACTAGAATGGTGTGTATCACAGTAATCTCAGTGAATGCGCATTGGTTTATTGCAGTGCTGCAGGTCAATGGGAATCGCTTGAACGATGCAGATCTCGTGATCAACAGACCTTTGTGTTTTTATTCATTTTGATGAACCTTTTCTTTCCAAACATTTTTCTCTTTTCCACATAGAGGGCCGCATCGGTGGTTGCGAACCCTTCGGCGGGCCACATTGGAAGTTGCCAAATCTTCTGCGGATCGGATTAGAATTTAAATCGGAAGTTAACTATATAAGGTTTTTATGGTAAAAATTTCAATTTTAAAAGGTTTATCAACATTTTTATAAAAATGTATGGATTTTTTGTGTTAAATTTTTCGGACTGCCTCTTCATCATAACTTCGCGGGCCGCACAAAATTTCTTCGCAGGCCGTAGGTTGGACACCCCTGCTTTATTATATTTCGCTATCTACTCAGTATATTTTTAGTTGCGTACGCGCTGCTTACGATTATTTCTTGTATCATTTGAACCCAACTGAACCATTCGTAATGGGTTCTTGAGGTCAATTGAATTCATATATCCATTTCAGTTAAACCACAAATTGCATTCGTGGCGAGAAGCTCTTTCGTAGAGATTTCAATTGTCTAAATTGATGTGTTGCCCTCGCTTATGTCCTCGAAACCTATTCCACCCTAATTACTTTACCGGAAACAAATATTTGCGAGACCGCCACCCATACTATTTCGGAATGAAATTAGTTCTATTTCCCCATACAGTTTCCATAAAATCACTTTCTATGTTTTAAATTCCTCGCGGAATTTAGGAAGAAAACCGGAACGAGTAAACATATGGAAGTTTATGTTTGAAAACTAAAACTGAACCACCCCCCGATTAAAAAAACTAACATTTCGAAATCGTGACTTTTTCAAAATAATCACGGTTTACGTTATCCACTTTTTCAAATTCCATTTGTACATTTTCATAGGTATATTTGGTTGTTGTCGAGGTAATGTAGAATCGTACTTTTAAATAGCGAATAATTTAAAATTTAATTTAGACAGAAATCACGCCAAGGATTGAAATATGCCTTAGATATGAGAGAATGAAATGAAGTTTTAAGTTTTGTTTCTAATTGTAAAATAGCTCATAATTCATTGTACTTGGACAGTCAATTTATTTTCGAATGCTCATTAATAATATAAAATATATAATTATTTAAAATAGCCAAAAAACAACCCTCGTCCGTAATAAGCGAATCCTAATTAGTGATTTAAAACCGTCGCTAGATTTTTCATTGTGTTTTTTAATTGAAGGCTCTTGAGCATTTGGACAAGGAAGAAAAGAAAAACATTTTTTTCCTCGGGTGTTATAGCCGGATCGATTTTAATGCGTGCCTCGTCGGGGACTTGCACTTCTCGCTCTTTCCAACAGATGGGAGAACCTCCGAGGAACGCGGTTTTTCCAACGGGGGTGTTTGTCGTGACCCACTTCGTGACCTGACCACCCAACTCACTCCCTCCCTCTCCATATCTCATATGCCCATCGGCCTCTTTCGGTTGGGGGCAAAGAGGTTGCCTAGAGGCGAGGTCAGATCCGTCCCTTCCTCCTTCCCTCCCTCCCTTCTCTCCCCCTCCCTCCGTCCCCTCCCCCTTCACATCCTCCCCAACCCTCACAAAGAGCTAGACATGAGCTGCCTCGATATCCAAAGACGGACGTCATAATGACAAAGATTGCCTTTTACGATCCTCAGTTACTTGGACTTTGCCGAATCACTTTTTTGTAACACTGCACGTAGGTGATTTGTTGGAGGCGTTTTTTATTTCCAAATCACAAACTGGTGAGAAGGAAACATATATCATTCTATTTTATGGTTTTTATTTTTTCGTTTTTTTTTCTCTTCCATGCGAATTATGAACGAAAATAGACCTCGAGGTTCGAATCGGTCTCTGCAGGAACCTGTTATTTTACGAAGATAAAAATTTGGCTAGGAATTCGTGCCTTCCTAATACGTATGGACAAAAGAAGGCAGTTTAATTTTTGCCACAGATATGATCGGAATACAATCCGAATGAGACCGAAAATTAGTTCGTAATATGGAGGAATTAATGTATTTCTCAGTCATTCATTGAATTACATATTTAATGATCATTATAGTGTAACGCACTCCTCTCCGATCCCACCGAAATAATTAATACATTAATGCACAAATTTGTTAATGTTGTAAACGCATCGAATTATAGAAGTGGATTAATTAAGATCATTGCCTTTAGAGCAGCCATGTCAAACTCGGCGATGGATGTTATAGAATGGCCGCATTAGGGTTATAATTGTTTAATGATGGCCAGAGTTGGAAAAATTAACTTTATCTAGAAATTTTGAAGTCTGTTTTGCCATTAGAAACAATGATTTAGGAAACGCGTTCTAATTTACCTCAGTAACTATGAAAAACTCTTGTCATCTTTTCACAAAAATAAAGTATTTAAATAAAATCTCCAACGATTTAATTTAGACAAAAATTCTCATTCGGGCCGCACTAAGGCACAGGAAGGGTCGCATGCGGGCCACCAGTTAGACATGCCTGCCTTAGGGGCTCTAAAAAATTACAGCTAAACATAATGGTGGCGGTAATTGATTTTGAGATGGGATGGGTAAACATTATCCTAAATGTATTTTTTTATTACTGCTAGTAATTTTATTTTTCGTTGCTTTACCTGAAAGAAAATTTAATTCGCAACAAGATTTTTTTATCAGAATCATTTCGTTTGTTAGGCTAGAACAAGAGTAATTTTTATTTCATGCAAGATAAAAATTATCGCAAAGCTTACTTTTAAAACAAGATCTCTCGAGGATGACAGTTTAAGATTTAAAAATAAATTTGTTATTCGGAAGATTAATTGAGATTCAATAGAGAATGCTCGTGCTCGCTTTATGGTTTAAAAGAAAACAAATTAAAAAATAAGCACTTAGGTATTAAAAATTGAAGAAATAAGTACTTATCTCAGGTATCTCTAATAGCCACAACAAGATAATGAAAAACGCAGATGCGCGTTTCGGATACAATGCAGCCGTCTTCAGTGGCGATTAACCGAAAGTTGATTGTTGTTTATACTCGTCTGCGGTTGTGGGAGAGGGGGTAGTTTTGTGGAAAGGACTTTCAAAACATTTGCAGGAAGTTAGAGTGTTAAATGAGTGCTAAGCTTTCAACACCAACAGACGTTTATATACCCTAAGAAGGTTAAATATAGTTTAGCGGATTTGTCCGCTGCTCGAGTTATGGGAAATAGGATCTAGATCACGTTGTCGTGCATCCCCGTTATGCCGTGGCGTGACTCGCGCAACGGGGTTGGGTGAAATGGGCGGGATCCACAGAGCAATAATCGTTCTTCATTTATTATCGCGGCGCACGAGTCGATATTGTTTGGGAGGAAGATGGTTACGGAGTGAGTGAATACGTGCAATGAATCGGCATTGCGAACAAACTCTCCTCGTCGCACTGCCTAGAGGAGAATTGAATTTTAATGTCACATCAGTCACTTTCACGTTTTCCCGGCAACTTCCTCGCGATGAGATAATAATGTAAATTTGAAAATATATTCCCGTTCGCATCGTGGAGATGACGTAATACCCGCACCTTTTTTGTTTTTATTTTCGAGCCAGAGAAAAGAAAAAACGGAGAATTCGGAATTCAAATTTGAAGAATGAAAAAGGTAAATTTGCGTAAAAAATAATAAAAGCGGCAGGGATTTAATGCAATTAAATAAATAACACTAAATTTAATTTTAAGCTGCTTAGCTCTTTCGTGGTTCAAATTTACTGAGCCATGAAGTACATTTAAAATTATAAACAAATATTAAAATACGTCAAAGTCGAACTTAATGCGAGGGCTTTCAAAATTCACGGCATTCGAATGAATTTGGGGAAAGAATTCTTTCGTTTTCTTTTTTAAATTTGTGTTGATGTCTCATATAAGTCAACACCGATCACGAAATTTGTTTTTAACTAAAGCATTCATCTTGAAAATCTGTCATTAACAAAAAACCAATTCTTGAATCTAAACTGCCCAAAAATTGTTCATTGCAGAATATTAATATTAAAAAAATCAAAATGGCAACATTTATTGCAGTTTTGCGTGTAACTGTATAGATGAATAAATATATAAAGTCAAGTTTATAAAATATTATCGGAACGGGTCATCAGCGGTTCGAAATCGATTGAACCCCGGGTGAAAAGTATGTCGGTGAATATTTAACCATCACCAAATAATATTTAATCATGTTAAGAGTTGGTAATTCGGTCCTTCGCCCTTATTCGGTGTAATTGGATAATCACTCTCTCCGCCACCCTTCAAGTGAATGTATTCTCTTTGCTACTCATGCGTTGGGTTGACAATGTAATTGGCTGACGTGGCAAAAGTTCTCCCAGTTTTCCGTATCAGAGATTAATTGTGAAGGTATTTGGGACCTCTGTAATGTCGTCTGTGTCGAAAATTCGCAACAAAGTAATGTATTAGCATAAAAATGTGGTTAGAAAAAATTGTATCTGTATGCATCGTTATTACTTTTATAAACATTATATACTTAATTTGATCACTTGTAAAAACAATATTCACGTGAATTTATTGACTTATGACTAGGATTATTAAAACAATCATACTTAAAAAATAAAGTAAATTGAATAAAAATTAACTTTTTGCTGAAAACTTTTCTTTCGGAAATAATGTATATATGTACGATATATATTAATTGCTTAGTTTTTCAAATTTACATAATATCGTAATATTTCGCAGTTAAAATTAACTTTACTCCAACATGTCTGAAGCACATATTATTGAGCTTAAGGTCCAAACTTAATATAAATAAAACAAAATGATCCAAACAGAACTTATGATGCCAACTTTCCGCACAATTCTTTAAAATTAAATGTGGTGCTTCAATAGTTCTAAATCACCGCGGATGAGTTACTCTTTGTGTTCCCAATTTTCATAATTTAGCGTTATAAAACATTACAAATACCTTCGAACGGAAAACTAAATTGATCACGCGTATTTGTGTCGCAAAAATAACGCGTGTATATTGTATACTTGACTATACCGAATCCGAGTCCAACAATGGTCGTTGCAATGGCAACACTCTCGTAATGAGTGATAAACACTGCAAAAACGCCAGTATCTACGCGGAATTCGAAGAAATACGATCGATAAGCAACATTCTACGATAAAAATTAGTGTCTCCATTTCTTTCCTCAGACAATAGTATAAATCCCGCTCCGATATTACAATTATTAGATATTTTAATGTGCAAGAGAAATCACCCTGCACGATGGATTTCAGATTTCCCATTTACATCAAATGGGAAGTATAGTTCCTGGAATCGAACCCGTGACTTTCAATCTTCGCAACAAAAACTGTTCGCGGCAGCTCTGTCATAGTAGCAAGAGATTTCCGCCAAGTGTCATGAAAATCGGTTTATTAGTTCAAAAGTTATAGGCATGTACAGACAGACAGACACAACGAAGAAACTATAAGCCTATTTCCATTCTGAAAAGTAGGCTAAAAATCTAATATTTTTGAATGGAGACTTAAAGCCTGCAGAACTCCCCTACAGATAGTAATTTCGTTAAAAGTGCCTCCACATACTGACCTTTAGACAGGTAAACAATTCGAAAGACTTTTAATGATATATTTAATAAAGTACACTGCAAATACGTTTACAACTTTAGTATTTAATAATATCTTTGAATTAATAAAGAATTTAAACATTCTGGAACTAAATTTAGGTCCAATTCGTCAAAAAACTGCAGTTTAAAAATTCCTTATAGAAAAGTCTCAGCGACCCAATTCTAGCTTATGAACTCAAAGAAGCAATAAGATCTGGCTGGTTAATTTTTTACAACAATCGACTGCCTGCTCATCGAGTAGTGTATTTATAATCGCAGGATAAATCGCAGAATACGTGATGTGAAATCAAAGAAAACAATTTACTTATGAATTAAGAAATTGAAATGGAATATAAATCGTTTTAAAATTGAAAACGAATGTATACAGCCCGTCGCGTTCTATATACGGATTGGCCAAATTGTATAATCCATAAAGATAACCCAAAGTATCGTTATTTCTGATAAAGGTTGACCCAATTCGTTTCAGCAGACCTACTACTCCAAAATACATTCTAAACACAAAAATTGTTCGGTTAAAAATATAAATCAATCTTGATATAAAATATTGGTAAATAAGAATTACTAATGATGAAGGTTTTTGTTAAAGCCTTTGTGAGACTTTAACTACTATTTTCGCGTTATCGCTAAATCCAAAGAGAGATAAAACTATTAAGTAATTATTTCGCCAACCAAATATGTTATTGCTTTCAGGAATTGCATTCATGCTCTAAAGCCTAATGTCAATCTACCTCAAATTCTTCTTATTAAACGTGAATGTTTTCCGCGTAGGATTTATGTTGAATAATATATCTTGGGTGGATTTTAGAAACAAAACCTTCGTATTACTAAATGTTACGTACGCTTTAGAGGTGCAAATCTAACCGCACCGAAGCAAAAGCAAATATTTTGAAATACCGTAATCGCTAACTGAAACGGAAGTTTTTCGAAAAAAATGACTCGGTTCGAGAAATTTATTTTTTTAATTTTCCCAACACATCATCAGAATGATGTTTCCATAATTTATCATTTTAAAAACATTCAATTCCTTATCAATTTTATCAACACCGCCATTGCGATCTACTACTAAAAATCACGATATTTGCTGCTCTCCCAATTCTTACCTCTTTAGACCTCGCCTTTTGTACAAAATTAATTTGATGTTGTCATTGTCATTTTCTTACCTTCTTCATATTTGGGCGACTGATTATTCCTGAATGTACTTTTTAAAATGCACATTTAACGTGTATTTATACAAGTGTAAGTTCAAAAATGGACAAATAACATAAATTCCAATAATTTCGTTGAACCATACCATCAATATACTCTAACCCGAAGCTTTGACCGAACGATCTGTGATTTTAAATATTTTACCGCTCTGGTACATCTGTTTGTACAGCGATTTATTTGGATGAAATAAGGCATTTGACACTTATTTGAAAAAATATGATTATGGCAAAGTTGGGTCATTTCAGTATGGGCTCATTGGAATAATTGTAATAATTGTTTAAAAATGCAAAATTTTCATCTAAAAGTTTTCATAAAAACGGATAAACATTTATTAAACTATCTTTCTCACAGTGGCTGTTCTAGAGAAAAATGCCCGCTTTTCATAATAATATTGCCCTTTGATATGTTTTCAAGTTCCATTTGTTCTCCTGAAGTAATCGCATTAATTCGTTATAATGATGAAGGTTGCTTTAAGCGTGTTTTTTACATGCACAAACATTGCCCTCGGGGAATTTCACATTTATATTTACCTATCGTGCGCTACTCACATTTGTTTATAAAAATATGTATCGTAACCGAAATAATTCAGTTTAAGCCTCGAAGAAGGTTCAAAATCTTTGATGTAAATAAATAATAACAGCCAGATTTTCATCGAATGAGTTATGCACGCGTCCATAGATAAATCATCACGCAAGACTTGAAAGAGAGAACGATTAATTCCAGCGCAAAATATTCTTTTTAGTCTAACCTATTTATGTATATCACCGTATTCTTAAACGAGTTAGACGTTATTTTAGTCGATTTTACGAGTTTTAGATACAAATTAGACCGGAGTTTCTTAAATTATTGTCAGAGGTCCGAATGAAATTGATTACGTACTCGGGTCATTACGTCGCCACCGTTCAAATATCGTACCCCTTTTCGGAGCACTGCTTTGCATAATTCACTATCCCAGTTACCTCGACCTGAAGTGGATATTGCTCGACGATTCGTACCCTATAGTAAGTCTATATAGCATTTGAGATACATGCAGTTATTTTTATTACTCACACTAGGGAATATAAGTGTGTGTAATTTCTAAGGACGATGTGTTAAATGATACACACCATACCGCTGGTAACTGCAATTTATTAAGACAAAATATGGAATGATAGCAAATGTTTAATTCTTCCATAATATTCTTTCCAATGTAGGTACTTCCCCAGGATAAAAGCACGTTTTTTTTTCTAAAACCTGTGACATAGGCGAGAATATTTGGTAAACACGGTAACGCCTACGAGTTAACAGCAATTGAAGTCTATGTATGAATTTTGAGACCTTGAATTCGTCTAAGCAAGGAGATTTATTTATTGCAAAAAATTCATGTTATAGTTAAGTATATTTAACAATTTATAGCTTCATAGTTGCATATTTTTTTGAAAAATAGTTAACCGTTGATAAATTTCTGCGGTGAATATTTTTATGGAGAAAAAATTATCGGATTATTTGTCCTTCTGGTGCGTATTTAGCCCGGAATATAATAAACTGCTTCCATCCTGAGGCGATCGATCCAGCAATGCGTGCGTTTTGAATCACCACCAAAAATTCTGCGTATAATCGGAGTTTTATACGGTTTTCGCTCCAATGCTGGAAAACGACGCATCGATTGTTTCCATGCTTCCACATTTCCTCCGAACCAAAAATAAAAAATAAAAAAAATCTATCGCAAATTTAACAGGAAACGTATCGCGTCGTTTCCGGACCCCGAAAACCCCCAAAAAAATGTTTTTCGGCAGAAGATCGAACGAGGCCGCAAGAGAATCATAACGATTTTCCGCATTGTTTGTTCCCTCTCCCCCTACTATCTTCCTCCCCCTTCCATCTACCACCCTGATTCCTCCCCTTTACTCTCCCCCTCTCTCACTCTCCCTCTTCCGCCACCAATTAACCAGAATCTCTGCTACGATCGGGTCATTGGAGTACGGGAAACGCGATACCGAGGGCGTTTGAAGAATCACGGCATCCCCCATTGACCCGCTAACGTTAATTGAGCAGATAATGAATGGGACGAAGGGGGTTGACCACGTAGGAAACCCTAGCGCAAACGCCAATCGTCTATTTTTTCCTGGCTACGTAAAAGGCTTGGACATATCGTCACGTCCTGTATAGAAATGGCGCCTGCACGACGTATGTGTCCCTTGATGGATGTCCAAATCGTTCGTGAAAATCTGTCGTCTTTCGCGTGGAAATTGCATGCGCGCTGGAGATAATTCCGTGACAATGTGAGATAATGTTCATACGTTTCGCCCTTTACCCGATTAATGGCTGGATGTTTATCTGCGTTAATTGTTGGTGCGCTGGAATCGTAATAACCCTTTCATCATAGTTCGGTTATTTTTTTATTCAGGCCGATGGTAACGACTTTGGCGCCATTTGTTATCGTGTCCGAGTGCAGTTACTGAACTACTGATAAACTGATGAAATCTCTTTTGTAAAGTTATCCTAAAACATCAGGAAAGCTTCCCGTATACTATATCATAACATGACTATTGACCTAAATTTTTTGCATATCCTGAATAATCATAGGAGCTATGATAGATGGAACCGGTCTTCCCATCTCAGTCTATGAAATTTATCACTGCTTTGGAGAAATGTCCGATATAAAAATATGCGATTATAAGATATTGAAATCAGGGCAAGTTCTTGGAGCATTTCTACCTTGCGATCGATCGTGGAAAATTGACTTCGTTGGTATAAACTCGGGCTAAAAGAAGGTAGTTGTTAAATATATGTTTTCTAAAACCTACAAGTAGTCCAATTCAGTATTTCATTTTTTAATAACAACTTATGATTTAGATTATGTGTCTCCAAATCCCATTCTTGAAACAAGGTATTTATATTTTTACATGCGGGTATTGCAACCTTTTGACGCATCCGTTTGTTGGAAGTACACTGTAATCGATTGATTAGGGGAAAATTATTGCCCTAATCACCTATCAGCACATTAAAATGGCTGATTTCTTTACCAAGGAAAGTTTGTCAGCTGCGGCACTCCTCTCCAGTGCGCCGCGGTAGCCATCGCTCTTAACTCAAATAGCACATGGACCAAATAGATTATTTTAAATACATGGCATACCTTATAATATGATAATAAGCCTAAGAATTTTTTCGAAACTTAACATCATAAGCTTCTTGACCCTTCTGTGAACAAACAAAAGGACCTTGGTGTGATTTTAGGCTGGAAATTACTATTTGTCTATCATGATAAAGGGACTTCATCATTGGCTATGTCTTTTCTCGGTCTAATCCATCGTTTTACCGAAATTTCCGATACCTCTGCTCCCTGTGTCCTCTTCTAGTGTACTGCTCCACTGTTTGACCTTTTGCATCTCCCACTATATTCTCAAGCTCCTAGAGAGACCACTAAATTTTTTCTTCCTTATATGTACTTCGTCTTCGTATCCTCTCCCTCCATAATTATTCCTCTTTTCACATCCTTCACTCTCTTGGTTTATCAACTTTATCTGATGGGATATCTTTGATGGACCTCAAATTCCTCCCAAAAATAGTAAATGGCTCTTACAAAACCCTTGAACTGACCCCTATCTTTTCTCTACATATTCCCTTCTGCACCACATGGATACCCGATCTCTTCTACTGTCCCACTCCTAGACTTGTAGTAACCAAGTGATTTTTGTCATTCCACCTCCCCAGTCTCTACAACTTCCGACTCAGTGTAGCCCCTAACACAGATATCTTCCATGGTAAATTCCTCTATCCTATCTTGTCTAAATTCCACTTGTTATTGTTGTTTCAATATTTTATGTTGCTGATATATTTAATTTCTATAACTATTAGTTTTTTATTATATATTATTTTGTTATTATGCCAAGTGTAAAAGTCCTGACTGCTGTCTTCGAATAATTTAAATAAACAAATAAAAAAAATCCCACAAGTAAAAACTATATATATATATATACATATATAATAATAATAATTTTATTCACCATTGGCCAACTAAATGTGGAATAGATTTCGTTCAGACACATAAATATTACATATTTAAAACAGTAAAAATATATTGGTATCTTTAACATATGTAACTAAAATATATTTTCATCTTTATATTGCACAATATAATCACCTAAATACATATACATTTTCACATCACACAATATGTCTATATAATATAAATCGCCTAATCTAAATATATACACATTTTCAAAACCACATAATCTTAATACATACACATAACATAATCTAATACGTGTATGCATTTACATATTTAAATCACATAAATCATCACTCATATATTCCTCAACAGAATAGTATGATTTGGATTTTAGCCAAGCAGTCATTACTTTTCTAAATTTAGGCAGGCTCACAGATCTTGTTGCATTTGGCAGTTTATGAAACAATTTCCTTGCCATAACAGGGAAATACTCAGTGGTTTTTGTAATCCTACAGTATGGCAACTCTAGTTCATCCTTATGTCTAGTATTATACATATGTACTAATGATCTAACAGGAAAGCAAGATAGATTTTTTTTCACGTATAATAGTGACCTTTATATATATAAGCAGTTCACATTCAATATACCATTTTTTATAAAATAGGGCTTACAGTGATCATCACTCTTTAAGCCATTTATTGCCCCTACAACTTTCTTTTGCAGTACAAAGATATCTGTAGTTGCACTTGAATGTCCCCAGAACAATATGCCATACTCTATATGACTAAGGAAGTAAGCATAATAAGCATTCATTAATACAGCTGTAGAGATTAGTGGTTCAGTTTCCTTATTAGATACAGAACCCTACTTAGTTTTTTACTTAGCATTTGTATGTGTGAAGTCCATGATAGACGAAGACAGACAGACGAAGCCCAAGGAATTGAACAAACTTTAATTCATTTGATGTTTCTCATAGCCCAAAAATATATTTATTAGTTTTGTCATCATTTAAGCACAATTAATTTGCTGTAAACCATTTAGTTGAAATATTTAACATATCATTGGCCATTTTGCAGGCAATGCTCTTTGTGAGAAGCAATGAAAGATGTGTCATCGACATATAGAATTGGATCATATTTTAACTTCCTTCCAATATCATTTACAAATACAATAAACATAAAAGAACCTAATACAGACCCTTGAAATGCCCCACACATAATTTCCAAAAGCTTTGATTCTTTCCCCATAAATGATACAAGTTGTTTTCTATCATTTAAATATGAAATTAAACAAGACAGTACCTTCCCTTTCAAACCGTATCTCTGAAATTTCTCAATCAAGATATTATGAGGTACTGTATCGAATGCTTTAGTCAGGTCACATAATACAACAGCAGTATATTCTTTCTTTTCAAAGGCCTCAATAATTGTATTTAGCAGAGTTTCAATGGCTTTGGTTGTAGACTTTCCGATTCTATAACCAAATTGATTTGAAATTAACAAACTATTAGTCTCAAAATATAACAACAGCTGGTTCTTCATAACTGTTTCAATTATTTTTGATAACATTGGAACAATTGCTACTGGTCTGTAATTTCCAGGTTCGGATTTGGAGCCTTTCTTAAAGATGGGTGTAATTTTAGAAACTTTTAAAATTTTGGGAAATGTTCCTTCATCAAAGCATCTATTAATTAAATAACATAATGGTTGTGCAATAATATCAATGATTTGTTTAATCAAATTATTTGTCAGACCAAAAATATAATTACTATCTGAACTTTTAAATTTTTTTACAATTTTATGGGTAACTGCAGGCGCTACAGCCTTCCATTCAAAATAAGAATTACCAGAAGATTCATCTCCTATCAGGTTAAGTGCAGTGTTAGAAGATGGAGGCATATTTGTTTTAATGTTACCTACTGCTTTAATAAAATAGTCATTGAATTCATCTGGTGATATATTAATTTCTGTTTCTTTTTTTTATTATTTTCCATGCTGCTTTGCCTTTATTACTAGCTTGTTTAATGTAGTTATTGTTGTTCTCTTGCCTCTCATTCTGAATTTCTAATTTATATTGTTTCTTATATTTGTGGTAATTTTCTGTGGTTAATTGAGTTCCATAAGTTTTATAGATTGAATGAAGAGACAATAACCTCTCTTTCATATCCCATAGTTTTTGAGAAAAATGGTTTTTGTTAGACTTTGACTTTCTTTTTACTTTAAGAGGGAAACTATAGCTGTAACATTCCATTATTATGTTATTAAAAGCATCAAAGTCCTCATTGATATCTCAATTTTTAAATAAATCATCCCATATAATTTTTGATAATTGTTTTTTAAATTCGGTAATGCTATAAGGATTTATAAATCTACACCTGGGAACTTCCTTATTAGTGGGTTTGTTTACTTTTGAGTTCGTTTGGGGGCACTCTTTGAAGAACATTATTGATGAATGATCAGATATTGAGGGATCAATTACATTTTCTGGTACAGCCATTTATCTAAGTTGGAAATTATACTATCAAGGCATGCAGAGAGTCTTGTAGGCTGATAATTAGTGCAAAACATATTAAAAGAGCTAAGTAAATTATTAAAATAGATAGTAGAATTATAAGTTAGTCTCATGTATAAATTTAGGTCAGCACACCTTGGTATTAAAATGAATCAAGTATGTAAATACTTTCTCCATCAAATTGAAGAAAGTGTTCATGTCACCGTTGGGTGAACGATAGACAGATAACACAATTACCGAACTATCTACTAAGGGAATGGCACATAATTCACAATGAATATCAACACAAAACTTACTTACATCAATTATTTTGTATGTTATACCTTTGTTTACATAAATTGAAACACCTCCATTTTTTATTTTTGTTCGACAGTGGAAGTTTGCCAAGTCATAACTATTTATTGTATACATTAGCATCTCATCTTCCTTCAGCCAATGCTCACAAAAACATTTAAATCTCCGGTACCTTATTACGCATGCATTGAAGATTCATATGGAATATATATATATATATATATATATATACACAGAGCCGTAATGAGGGCGAGGCAGCCGGGGCACGTACCCAGGGCGCAGCTTCGTAAGGGGGCGCCAAATTGAATATTTATTATACAGTAGATGGAAAATAACATCGAGCAACACTATGGTCATTGAAGGCAAATGCTGTGGGTTCTTTACAGTTGCAGTAGTGATTAGCAACAGTGAAGTTGAAAGTGTGTGTCGTTCTGTGAAAGGAAGCGGCTCAATAATTGTAAATATATGCGTCTTTTATAGGGCTCGTAATGCATATATATAAACTACTTAGTATCTCGAGAGACAAGTGGCGATGCTAAGTTCGATAAATAAAGATAGAGCCATTATAATTCGAGGCGTTTTCAATCTACCTCCAATTGACTGGAATCAAAGTTGCTTTTATTCCGGCGGTAGAGAGCGTGAATCATGCGAAGCTGTTATTGAAACTTTCGGTAAATACTCTTTGTGTCAGGTAGTGAGGTGCCCACGAGATCAAAAAATGTATTAGATTAGATGTAAAAATACCATAAACGATGCAGTGCATCAGGCATTTAATTCTCTTTATACACAGCTGAAAGAACGATTTACATCGCTAATAGAGATTGATAACGATTTACGAATTTTTAAGTTGCGCTAAATATAATATGATTGAAGATGAAATTAAAACTTCGTGGGAAATGCTGCGAATATGCATCAAAATGATGAAAATGAACGCGAATTTGCAGTTTGACAAACAATTGGTCTTTAACAAAAAGTTAAAAAATTAATAATTAATAAATTTTCGAATTTTTCACGAATATGAAGTTAGTTTCCTTGTGTAGAAACTTTACTTAGAATGTCCTCGCATTTTCATTAGAGAGCGTTCGTTCAGTTAATTAAAATTAACCAATAACTGCTTACGGTCGTAAATGAATCAAGAGAAGCAAGAAAGAGCAAACTATCATACAGTTTCTTATTATTAAATATTTTTATTTTGTTTTGTATCTCTTGGTTTCGTATGCGCTGTCTCCTCTGCTTGCTTAGGTAGAATCAAAGTAGTCCGGTCCAGAAGTCGCGTGTTTGATATCCTTGGGTAAGGTTTTTCCATCCATCTTTGCAGTGTCTGTCGAACTAATGAAGCTACACCAACAAATCAGTCTTGGTTTAATCCTCAAAATAGAGTAAAACAAAGCTACAGTTCAATATTTCTGTGTCTGTAAACATGGAGGTGAATGGGACATGCAGCGTGAAATTTTTGAAGAAAGGTTACTGCAATTTGCAATGCAATTCCTTCTTCACTTGTTTATTTTTACTCTCTTACACACACGTGCGCGCGCACACACAGGCTTACATAAACGCATTTAGCTCTCACCAATTCGTAACAATATATCGTTAATTCTTCGGAAATGTATTTTAAAATTCATGAGTTGTGGAGAGGAATAACTGTAGGAGGCAAAATGTTTTGAGGGAAATATAACTTTAAAAGGATTCGGTGTCGATTTTTTAAAAATTGAAAGTTTTTGCGAACTCTGAATGTTTTCTCATTTTCTTTTAGTATCCAAATTCATTACCTAAGTTAAAGATGCACGAGTAAATAGAATTTGTCGTGTGTTTACAAGTGACAGATATGTTTAAGTGCCAATGATTCGCGACGTATCATTGCCTAATAAATTGCCACACAATGTTGTTCGTTCAAGAGTCATTTGAAGTATAGAAAACTCTCTTTATTAAACTTATGACGAGCCGCTAATGCGTATATCATGAAGTGACGCGCCCCGGAATTTGATTGATACGCGGGTTCATGGACATATTACATTTAAAGTAGTCTCGCAAGTATTAAATAGCCAACCATTTGATAATCCGTAGCCAGCTGTAATTTTTTTACTGATACCTTAACAAACGCATTTTTCTTTGCTTTAGGATAAACCAGAGAAGAATATTTTTTACATTAAAAAATAGGTATTTACATCATTGTGACACGCGGAGCTATTTTAAGATAATTTGCAAGATGAGTGTCTGTTTATTTATGGCTAATCAACCTCTTGGATTATTATAGCCATAGCTCCTTCCACACCGAACACAGTCACAAGGGAGGAGGGAAACCCGGCGCCGACATTAGCCTACTCTTAAACAAGATGAGAAATTTGACACGCCATTTAAATAAGGTTCTCCGTTACTGCTTTAGTATCATATAGCGCGAAAGGAAACGTTTAAATGTAAGGATGAAGCAAGTCGATTATCGGAGCTGGATTCGAGATGGGTCTCTCAGTCGAAGGTTATCCTTTCAACAACTACACGGTAAAGATCTCAAATTTTATTCCCTCCACTTATTGAAATCGTTTTCTTTATAGGGAAATAAGACATTTTTTAGGACTAAGATAAGAGCTTCTTGAAAGCATCTCGGGCCCGTAGGGCATAAATCGGGGATCATGCTATAATAGATAAAGGTTTTACGATGCATTGAGAATAATCATAAAATATGTTTTTTCATATCATATATTTTCCTTTGGTGAGTATATTAACAGTATTTCGTTGATATTTCATTGCATATTTTACATGATCATCTAGTACAGTTTCAATTAAAAGTACAAAATACAGCAAAAACATTACTTTACATCAATTATAAATAAGGCGGGATGATAACTTTTGCCTTTAAAAAGCATTTATTGTGTCTTCTTTACTCCTTATAGTGCCTTAGCCCACAACTGTGGTCATGCATAATATCATCGTCGCTATTTTTTCTGTTGAAAGTATTTTAAGTTTTAATGCTACTCTTTTTTAAATTGCTGTGTATGTTTTAGTGCCTGCAGATTTATTTGAAATAATTATTTTCAATATGACTACATTCACCATGAAAACAGTTAAATTCATGAAACATTATTTTCTAGCTCCAATGGCATAAAAGTTATATCGCCACAGCATAGATATTTTACCATGACTAGCGTAAAAAGCTGCGAAAATAAGATAATTAAGCGTGCTCGCCTATGAAGGCGAAACCCAATTCGTGTCACAGCTGTTTTTTCAAAATTTCCAATTCCAGTTGCAGTTTCTCCACCTCCAGTTCTTTCACTATCTTCACCTTCTCCATCTCTACTCTTAATATCTCAATTCGCATGTTTATTTCTTCGATTTGCTTCAACAGCAATACTTTTTGTCGCAGTTCGAATTCCGCCGCGGTATCTTCATCGCTCGTCTCGGAGATGCTTTCTTTCATGCACTCCAAAGTTGCAGGACCTTGAAAACAAACATAGAAAATTGTGTAATCGATAATATCACGAAAAATAATTTCGTGAAAACTAAATGTTTTGGTGAAAATTAAACTTACGGATGGGTTTTAATATAGGATAAAGTGATTTCTCTATAACAGGATTCTTCAACTTTTTTTGCCGACGTACCCTCTTTAAAATTTTTTTAATGATCGCGTACCCCCAAGGTGGTTTTAAAGTGACAAATAATTGAATTACACTTGCGTTTAAATAGATAACTCATTATAACGTTATAATTTACGGTTTTTGGCGCTTTTCTGTTTTATAACGTTATTCCCAGTCGTAAGATCACGACTTTTGATTCCGAAGTCATTCATCAAAGATGAAGTAAGAAAAAAGTTATAATCTTTAAAACTCAGGACGTACTTCCAAGGAAACATGTCCCTCCAGTTAAAAACTCCTACTCTAAACTGCCATTTATTTTTTCTATCCTTTCAGCTTGATTTTGTTGGAAGTTATACACAATGTCCACTCATTCTTTTGTTTGTTTGAATATCATGGTTACATATCATTCACATGTTTTTACATTTAAATTAAATATACCCTTCATGAGTTCCTCCATGACAGTAATTTTCTGCTACAGCCTTTCGAGTCCCTAGGGCTAAACGTCTTGCCACTCCATCAAACGAATCACACAGCAACCTCCACTACATGGATAGACCTTGTTATCACGGAAAATTCCGAGAAAATAATTAAACATGGACAATTAGCAGCTCCCGGTATCTCTTCGCACGATATAATTTACATCGCTTACTCCCTACGTCGTCAAAAACTTAAGCAGAAATTTATAACTGTCCGCGACTATAAATCTAATAATGAATCAAAATTAACGTCTGTGGTTGCGCTCTTACCCTTGCACTTAATCGAGCACCTAGAAGACATAGACGATAAAGTTCAGACTTTTAATTCATATATGTCTCAGTTACTAAAGCCACATGCTGCATGGCTAACTCCAGAAATAAAATCTATTATGTCCCGTCGTGACAGCATTTATCGTGACTTTAAGAAATCTAAGGATCCCAATGTCCTATCGCGGTATAAAGCATTGCAAAACAAAACAACTAATACGTACCGCTAAAGTTTGAACACGACTCAACCAACTCCGGTTTCACTCGTTATAAATAGCCGCTCTCAAAAGGTTATTACTCATGATTCATCATCTCCTCCCTTAAATGTAAGTAGAGGCGTTCCGCATGGATCTATTATTTTTCTCTTTGTACATTAATGATATCACAAATGCTTTCACTCACTATAATTATCAACTATACGCTGATTATCTCCAAATCTAATACCACTCGCGTGTACCTGAATTTTCCGATGCTATCAGTAAAATTAATTCTGATCTAGCTTCACTCTCTCTTTGGAGTGCTAATAACTTTCTGAAGATCAATCCCGCAAAACGTCAGTCTATTATTATCGGTTACCTCAAATTATTGGCTTCCATAGATCATAGTGAATCTTCACTTCTATCGCATCGCATTTTCAAAAATCAGTAGTCAATCTTGGTGTCATAGTGATGAAACTCTCTCCTGGGCTCCTAATACCAACAAAATCTGTAGCACCGTCAACTCCTCTTTGCATTCTCTCAAAAGACACAAAGATATATTACCTAATTCCTGGCGTAAACTCATAGTGGCTACACTCCTATTTCCTCGTTTTGACTATTGTGATGTTGTTTATAATGATCTCTCCTGTGAACTGGCATTAAAACTACAACGTACACAAAACTCCTGCATGAGATTCATCGGTGACCTTAAAAAGAATGACAATATCGGCGAACATTACAATAAGCTTTCATGCCTCAAACTTGACGCTAGAAGGAACTTACATATTCTTAGGCTAATGTATAAAATCCTTACTTATAACCAATGTTCCCTCTAATGTGACTGACTATCTGAGCGGAAATGGAGGAGTTTGCGCGGTCTTAGTAAATTCACAGCATGAACTGAGCGGCCTTTTATGCAAGAACTTTTTACATTTTTATATGAAAATAAGGTAGAAGTAGGAAATTTAAGATTTAATTTCATTTACAAAATTTACTATAAGATTATTCCAAGATACTTTTTTTACTTTGTATTAGCCATTTTATGAAAATTGAAATAAAATAGTGCAAAGGGGTTGCCGCTTTTAGCGGCCTCACTGGTTACCTTGTGTCAACGGAGACTGTATAAGGCAGTCGTGATAAGGAAATTTGTATTAAAAATAGAACAAAATAGGATCTTTAATTTCGGGCGTGACCCCTATGTCACTGTTTTTAGTCTGTGGTGCGCGGAGTATAGCAATCTGTGCGCGGGTGTTTAGAAATTTGTGCGCGGACGCGCAACCGCGCAGATTAGAGGGAACATTGCTTATAACAAACCTGACTACCTCTCTTCCCTCTTCAATGAAATCAATACAGTACACAAGCGTGATACTAGAGGCAAAAATAACCTCCTTATCCCTCATCACAGGACTAACATCTACAATAAAGCCTTTCAAGTCTCCGGTAGCCGACTTTGGAATAACTTAGATCAGAATTTAAAAACATCTCCCTCTTCTAACTCTTTCAAACGCACCTGTCTCACTCATTTTATAAAACATTAAAGCAATCCTTAATTATCCCCTTACACTCCCCATCCATTATCCTTACTCAATACGTCCTGTTTATTCTTTTGTGCATAAATTGTAAGGTTTCCTGCAACTCTTTTTTCTTTGTGTTATTGTTGAGTGTACATTTATTATGTATATATTGTTTATTTTTTCCCATTGATAAATAGGTCTCTTATTCATTCATTATCATTTTATCTTAAATATTTTTCTCGTTTATTTATTTATTTCTTTTTTTAAGCCTGCTACATTAACATATAATAATTTGATTTTTCACTTTCTAATATATAGGTGTTATTGTATCGTTCATATTGTTCTTTGATGTATCTAGGGTTTTCGCAGGTTTTTTTCTACCCCTCTTCACTTTGTGTGTGTTTTCCTGCATGGGCTATTCACTAGGTTGGGCAAGCCAGGTCCTTCCTAGGTTTTTTCCCACAAATTCCTTGTCTTTCTTAGAAGTTTTTCTGAATATGTACCTATCTAAATTACTCTGTCTGTATTAGTATTTTATCATCTTAATCGTTTTTGATGCAATTTAAGGTATTTTAATATAATGTAACATATCATTGACGAAGGGTTAAATGTAAGAGTGGACCTTACGGTCTAAATTTCGTCTGAATAAATGCATTTATCTATCTATCTATATAATGCTGCGATAAAATAGATGCCTGAATTTGAATCTTAGCTATTGTGAAAACAATTCCAAGAGAACCAAAGGTTTATTTGAAAATAAATATTGCACGATTTTTCGTTGCCGATATACGTCGTAGAAAAATTGCTAAACCTCATGGCCTGATATTTGCATATACAAATTTCATTTAATATAAATGTTTATTCGATGAATAATAGATTTTTTGGCGTAAATAATAATGCCTTGGTATTAAACAAGCAACAATTTTATTTTGATTCTTACCAAGAAGTTTTTACTTCGTTATTAGCATTTTGGCTGGCATTAAGCACGCAATTAAAGTTGATTGTCGAATGTAAATATATTGCCGCCTTTTTCAGAGTAAAATTTAGATTTCATAATACCTTTAATGTGAGGAATTCCGACAATATCATCACCATGAAACATCAGTATCCTGCATAGTCAAGCGAAAACGTATTTTCGTTGTCTTATCTTGTCTTCCCGTGGAGGTTATGGTTAATAACCTCGGTCGAGCCTTGATTTAAAAGCGAAAATTTCCACGAAGCGACTGGTCATGTGGAAGCATCACTCCATTGCTCCCGGGACGTTTGTTTCCATTTCTGTCACGTTTTCAGCGTCTCATCGCTGCTTTCTTTGAGATTTCAAGAGCGACCGAGTGTTAAGCAAATGCTCTCAAGGTTTCGGAAAGCCGCAACGTTTCTCTGGCACTTTGGACGTGCGGGTGACGTCGGTGCGCGCCTTTCTTAATGCACGCGCAGTGAAACGGGTTTCCTCACTGACGTTAGCCGTCTGGGTTTATCCCGTAATCCGCGAGTCAGCTCCTCAAAACTTTCGCAACGGTTTCTGGCTATTTGGCCGATTTCTAAATTTCTACGCGAATTACGGTTCCAAGTTCGTGATTTACATTTCCACTTTCCTGACAAATTATTCCGCTCCGAGACACAGTTCTATTCGATGCGATAGTGTATTTCTGTTTTACGCGATGTAACTTGGCAACTGAAACGTGTTTTCAATGCTTACGAATTCTTACTCTACTTAAAGCCTTGGGTGTTTTTAAAATTGGATCTTTCTTAAAAATATGTAATTATAAACTGCCACCTTAAGTGTAAGTAAATTATTTGAAGTTTTTTGTCGTGCAGGTAACCGTTATTATTATTTTTTTAGGAAATCGAGTTAAATAATATTTGCCTTTTAAAAGGAAAGAATTAAAATGTTAACTTTTGCTGACTGAACTAGAACGCTCATTCTAATTTCAACTATCCAACAGGGAATATATTTAAAAATATTTAGAGTTAGATAATATTTGCCTTTTAAAACGAAAGATTTCAAATGTTAATTTTCCTTGCCCAAACTACAACGTTTATCCTAACTTTAACTCTCTATTGTGAGATACATCAGCTGCAACATGTTAATCTTTCGCCAAAATCCAATCCAATATTTTATAATATTTAGCAGTTTCGGTTTTTTTTCAATCGGCGTGATTGTCCATCACTTGCCTGGGTCTTCTCCACTTTCCATTTCGCTCGTGTCCTGAGCCTCTGCGGTCATCAGTAAAGGGCTCTGAGATGGCGAGGTCATCGGTGTTGCCGTTATTGAGGAATCGGTTGCAGTTTGATCGTTATGAACAGGACTGCTGACGTCTATGACTATGTACGGTGGGTTGTATTTCACCAAGTCTTCTTTTCCGGGCTCTTTGCTTTCTTTCTCATCCGGTTGTTTTTCTGTGGATTCATCTAGCCTAAAGATCAAAATAGTATTAATATCAAGAAAACATAGTGAATCGACGTTATTGATAAATAGCACTCGCAAAAGCTAAAACTGAAGTCATTTAATTCAGTAAAGTTGTAATAGCATCGGAGATAAAAGTGATAATTTAAAAATTAATTTTCGAGCTCATATTATGGGTTGGACCCAAGAAATGACTGAAATAACTCTTTTGGCCACAAAACGGTCTGGTAAATAATAGCTGCTTTGAATGTCAAAGTAGCCGTCATCAGTGATCATTCACCAACCATAAATTCATCTAATAGGAAGTGTTTTAGATGCGAATCTTTTTCACTCAACAGTTCAATAAAAACATGAATAAACTTTAAGAACAAGCAATTTAGTATAAAAAATAAGTACTTATATTAGGTGTCTCAAATAAGAACTTATTTTTTCAATTTTTTTATACTTAAGTGCTTATTCTTGAATTTGTTTTTAGCCATAAGACGAGCTCGATAATTCTCTAGAGAATGAATTGCCTTGTTAATTCCCACAACGAATTTGAAAGGATTTTCTTTATGATAAGCGAGCTTCTTAGCCACGAAAATACTTGGACTTTTATTTTTTTATAGCCAACTCATCATGACTCCTTGCATTAATATACTATTAACTCTCGACTTAGACAGGGCATAATTTTAAAGGAACGTGAGCACGTTTTGAAGCTAAAATTATCCATCCAACTTAGAATAACTAACGTAGATGATTAAATATGGATTCCTTAAAATCATATTAGTTACGAGAATTGTTTAATTTACTTCTCGCGAATCAGAGTTAAATTAAAACAACTGATTCGGTTTGTTTAATAATTTAATAACGCATGTGAAGTGGAATGTTCAAAGACGAATATCACAAATTTCGTTATTTACAACTCATAAAAATGCATCAAATTATTAACCGTATTTGGATACAATTTTTTATTTATTCATATGGATTAAGTATTTGTTTATTGCTTACCTCTTGCAGAGTTTGATGCGCTGCTCACTTGCTATAGAAATTAGCCATTATCTTCCAAACCTCTTCGTTCTTGTATGTAAATTTTATCAGCCACTTGCTTGTAAAACTTTTTTACCACTGAAATCAAATGCAACTTAAATTTCTCCAGAGGAGACACACGAAATGATCACATTTAGATTCCCAGGACACCATTTCTTTGGATAAAACAGCGACGTTCATCTCCTTAGCACCGTGCAAATATTTCGTTTCTTTTATTTAGAATTCAGTAAAGAAAGACAATTTTCATTTTAAATTGGTCAAATTAGGAAAATTCAATAATATTTTAAAGTATTTTTTAGAGAATTAACCTTAACGTTTTTACTTGTTGTAGGTAGCATTAGAATGCCATAATTTAAATAAACGATTTTAACCCTCCATGGCTATATATTTTTAAAATGATTATATTACGAATACTTTTTGAAAATTCGCTCTCCGATATCGCACTTCCTATTCATTCCATAAATCAGTTCTTCTCATCATCATTTCTTTACAAATTTAATACTCATTTGCCTTTTTAGGTTAAAAGCATCAAAATAGAATTCTTCGGCTAAATAAATTAGAATTATAATTGAAACGTGTATAAATTATTTAACCCGCTTGTTGAGCATGCGGGGTACACACCACATTTGAGAAAGGTAAAGCCTCTGAGATCTTGAGTTAAATTGCATTAAAAAATATTAGCGCCACAGTCTAGGTGAGATCATAAGGGAAAAGAGACATAAACAATCTAGTCATAGGCTTAAAGCTAAATTAAGAATGGTTGATTTCAGCTTCAACGTCCCCGTTAAACGTATAAGTACTGATTATTACTATAACCCACTCTTCTGCGATAAAGATTTTATCGATCAAATCAAACACAGTACCGATCCTTTGTAAGGATCCTTTTAATCCAAAGACATTTTGCAACAGAACGACGTTCAGCTCAGTCAGCAATCATTCCTTCCTACCATACATGAAGCCTTAACTTATTTAGTTTTTCAAGGTTGAAAGATTAATCGAAGCCTTTTCTATCTATCGCATTGAAAACCTCATCCCGGCGGAGCTCTGCGATTTCTTCAGCACCTTAAAAAAAGCCTTCATCTCGTGAATTTTTTCCCGTTGGAAATGGATCGCGATACGTGGTCGGCAGATGAGGTGCATCATAGTGACGGCTTAATCGGCTCCTGCCACCCCCTCCCGCCCCTCTTCCCTCTCTCCCAACCCTCTCCTCCCACCGTTCTCCCTCTCGACCCACCCCTCTCCCTCTCCTCCCCACTTTCCCCATCCCCTCCCGCCCCTCTTCCCCCTCTCCCAACCCTCTTCTCCCCCGCTCTCCCTCTCGACCCACAGCTCTCCACCCCAATTTCCCCACCCCAATTTCCCCATCCCCTCCCTCCCCACCCCACTCTCCCCTCGCACACGCAACCATTCCCTCCCACTCTCCCGCTTCCACTCCGTATATTATTCATGGCGATTTCCCACCAGCGCAGCGGCAGCATCTCCGCCGCCTTCCTAGTGATCGATTGGAGAATGTTATTTGTTTTTTTTTGTTTTCACCTTTCTCTTTAAGGTCACAGACCTGGACTCCATCAACGTCTTGCGTCCACTCGGGGAGACAAATAAGGGTGAAGGAGGGGGGAGGGAAAGAGGAAGGGTCAGGGTGGAGGGAGAGGGGAAGGGGGGATGGGGGAGGCTGAGTCACGAGGAACTCGGTTGCGTTCTCGGGTATATAGCGTGAGTAAACAGCGACAAGGTCGAAAAGAGATGTTTAAGAAGTATTTTGAGTTATGATGGGATGGAAGTTCTATGTAGGGAGTTTCTTTATTTATATTGCTGTGAGTAGTACTTCAGTTTAAATATGCATGTATTCAGGATTTAATTGTTTTATTGCGTATCGATTTATAGTGCCGGCCACACAAAATAACTTTAAAGCGATCGAATGCTGAGACTGACCAGTAAAACAATATTGGTACCCTCCATTCATAAAATCCCCTGGTTTTCGTCGTAAAATTTTGCTTCCCTTTATCAAAGAATTTTTATTTCTATCATTTATCCGACGAAAGTTTTAGTACTAATTTATTATTATTCTTCAAATGGAATGTGGAATTTTAGCCTTTTCAATGTCACATATTGAGATAGTCTTTACCATGATGAAATTAGAAAATTAAGCATGTGTCATATTTGATTAACATTTCATTCTATTCGTTGTGTCCACAATTCTTATCTAGCGGATTTGAAGAGTATTTAGATTACGCAAAAATTTTTATGAAACCATTTTAGACACATTACGTGTAATATGCAGATGAAGCCGAAGTCTTGCTGCTATCGTGATCAATTACATGAAATATAGTAGGTCATTTCCGCCCTAGTAAGACAGCTTTGATGGAATTGTCTATCTTTATATACCTCTATAAAAGAAAGCAATGAATAACTTATGTAGAATTTTTATGAATAAATAACATCCTTAATTATGGGAGGTGAGAATAACTATAGTTCTAAATAAGAAAATGCAGAATGCAAAATATTTTTAAATGCCTATTGAGATGTTATTTTTTGGTGAATCAATGCTAAAATTGATACAAAAAAAACGTCAATTTGAAAAATACAATAAGTGTTGGATAACTCACATCATACGCAAATAAAATATCATCATAATGTTTTAGCATCTATAATGCCTCATTGTTTGCAAAGGCAAATTTCTTCCAAATGCAATTCACAATATGTAACTTGTAATAATCCTTATAGCCATTTTGTCGAAAAATATTTATTTAAAATTGATTTAATTTATTTCAGGTTTTCCCAATTATGCAGTTACCCAAAACGTTTTCGTTAGAATCATTTACGAGATGAACAATAAACATACGTATATTTCTTTTTCTTTTTCATAATTAATCAATCGCGGCACTGTTACTTTAAAGTTGAAGATAGAAAAATAACTCTAATTTCCTAAAAACAGTAAAACGCTAAAGTAAGAAATTTGCGTGGTTTACATATGAAATAGTGACTATAGAAAAAGAATAACTTTCGCCTTCTTTCAACGCTGAAAGTTCATCGAAGCGCATACTCAACAATACCTCTTACTGGATGGCTTCATTTATTACTTTGGGAGTTTTTACCATAAAAATGAATTAATTTCATTTCATTTATTAATTCACTATTACTCGAAGTGCACTTACAGTTATGGTTTTTAATTTCAGCATTCTCAAAAATTTCACGTAAAATAGGAAAATATCTCTTGGTTGTATTTAAAAAGTTGTAATAACCGTTCAATAGAATAGGACGCAGCATAACTGAAAGTTTACTGAAATCGTAATTAATAAATTAGTAAAGATGGAGACTACGGCAAAATTGATGTTAAATAGTCTCCATTAGACAAGTACCATCGTTATAAACTGCATAATATAAAAACTTTCCATTTATTAGTTATCCAAAACCACCCAAGTACTTAGTTCCCAGCATGATGTTTAAAATGTATTTAATATCAGGTATTTGAAGGTGATTATAAATCCTCTTCCCATCAAACATTAAGCGATTTATCAAGCGCAGAAAAGCGATATTCTTGAGGCAAAAAAAAACAAATAAAAATTTGTATTCAGAAAATGGGCTCTTTAGGAAACAGAAACTTGAAATGATTGAAGCGATACGATACTCTGAGTGGATTCCGGTTTCCTTTGAGCTATCATCCCCACTAAACTTAAAATGCTCACTTCTCGAAACTCAATTTTGCAGAAGGAGATTGTGAAACCGTATTTAAAAGAGTGGCTCCGGCGAATGACTCTTTAACTTCATCCCTTGTGACGCATTTTGTTAAGAATAGGCTCAAGCCTCCGAGGTTCCTCACCTCTTTTTCTCCGGACGTATGAGCTATGGAACCTGACGTTCGGACGGGTAAAAGCGCTGATTGCCAGTGCGAGAAATGTGGCAAGAAGGCTTGGAGAATAAGGATAAATTTGGACGATAAAAGAAAAGACAGGAGACCAAGAGTGCTTTCTTTGAAAAGAAGATACTTTTTATTTTATGCTGTCTTCTTCGTTTTCCCTCACAACTTTCATTAGTCATAAAATAGAAAATGTTTTTTCCGTGGACAACTGATTCTTGTGCCTTGAAAAAATTTAGCTGAATTTAGCAAATAATTCAATTACGTCATTGTATAAAGGGGGATTTTTTATTGTGGATTTACAAAAATAAATTACACCGTCTATGAAAATAGTTGTTTCAGTAATGATTTCAAATTATTTCTACAGATATTTATTTTAACTTTATATAGATAGGTGAATATTAAAGACATGATCAATGAATCTGATGACCCTTGCTCGATATTAAAGGCTTGTATAACATTTAAAATAGTACATTTTTGGCGCAACATTTCGTCTTTTCGTAATATAAACGTATGAGCGAATGCTGTACAATTTTTGTACTCAAGTTATATTTATAGTGTATATTCCCTTTAATTTTCAATATCCGCTCGGGCCGTCACCATAGTTACTCCTCTTATCACCCAATCGCAGTTAAGCGATGAAATTCCCCTTTTCCATAGTTTGGAAGAAATTCGCAACCAGCAGCCTTCAAATAAAAAAAATATCGATATGGGATGAAATTTTTAGGTGAAGGACGATACTGGTCGCAGATGTAAAATTTACGTAGTTTGATTAGTTATTAGGCCTCCAAAACTTTGAATCTATATGTTCACGCTTTTAGTCAATAACCAATGACATTCGGAGTCACGACACGCCAATCTTCAAATCCAAAACGACGGCGCTTTATTTACGCTAACCTTGGGCATGTTACCAATTTGAAATTGAATCGCGCTCAAGGTTAGCATTAATCAACAAGATCTCTCTTCATGCCTTAAATTCAACGAGAAGGATTTCAATTGTTTCGTAAGTCAAATAAAGTTAAACTTACTACATTTTCGCTTAAAATTTATTCCGGTATTTACCACAAAAATTAACTATTATTTAAGAGCTTATTTTGGTAAGATTGAAAATTAATGTTGTTATAAATATATGAATTGTTTTATATTAGCATAATAGTTACTCGATAGTTTGATTTCAACTATTTTTTCAGAATAAGTAGATGCCACTAGTCGTAAACTGGAGTTCAGATGACAATACTGATAACTAATTATCGTAATTAATGAATAAAGGAATTATAAATGGAATTATTTTTAAAAATCTGTTTATTTCATAGACAGTGTAGTGTTATGTTTTGTGAAATGGCTTACAGGAATTACGTTTTTACGTTGTGTTTCAAAATATATAATTATTATAAATTACTTTTCATTTGCGCATTCAAATAATATTAGCTTTACATTCAAGTAACTCCCCCATCATGCATCGGAAATTAACACGAATATTTTATCAAATATGTAAAGATATAAGATTCATTGATTAAATATGTAAACAATTTCACCGGGAAGAAAATTCAAATTCCTCTCTTTTCCAACGTCTCTCTCTCTCTCTCTCTCTTCGAACGTCTACTGTTCCGCAATGGAAAATAAAATAAAAAACCTTTAACCTTTATCCCTTCCTTGCTCTCCCACGCTCACCATTTCAAGCGTCGTAAAATCGATCCAATAACGTGTGCCGGAGAAAAAAATCGTCTCGTGTCTTAATATTGTAAAATTATTGGATCCGGTATCCTTGCGGTTAATTTTTAGATGAGAACGCCGTGATTCGCCGAGGACGAAAAGACCGACTGATCTTCGCATTAAAAAAATATATTTTCCTTCCGCGTCATAATTCTCTTTTTTCATAGTCCCCTCGGCCTTTCCGATATCGCTCGTGAATCTTTAGTTGAGATATGAGGAAATGAGGGACTCCAGGGAAATAGTGAGAGAGAAGGGCAAGGAGAAAAAGATGGAGGTCTCTGCGGTACTATTACGGACCACCTACGTCAACTGTTTTTCCGTTTCAGACGATCACGCGATGAGTGCGGTACTGAAGGTAGATCGGGAGAAAAAAATGGCTGGCCGAAAGATTGTTTATTAACGGAAATTTAGATAATTTATGATTTAAAATTCGTCGATTCGAAATAAATATTCACGCATTGATCGAGAAAAGAAGATATTCTGCGGATGGTTGTGTCGATGACCTCAAGGCAACAGAATAATACTATAGGACACTGAAGTGGTCAGGATCTATTTAGATAGGTAATTTTTCAGTTATTCTGATTAAGCTATTAAGAAATTGGTGCTTTGAGTGTCAATTAAATGAATATAAAAATTATCGTCATATACGGCTGGTGGTTAACTTTTTCCATAATATTAATGCCATAGTAACGAATTGGCTGTAAATGTTTTGTAAGATTATGGTATTTTCATTCACAGAATGGACTTAAAGTTGTTTTTTTATATAGGCCATATAGTTTGTCAAATTTTTCATGGAATAAAGTCGTTGCAGTGTAAAGTTGCTAGTGAGAGGTTCGTTCCGCTACACTGTCCTAAGTCAAACTGTGGTCCTAAAAATCAACTGACCGCATCGAATTGACGGATATTTGTAAAAATTTAAGAATAAATAGATATCGCTTATGTTTTACATACTAAAAAATTGTAAATCTTAGAAAGGGGTTATTTCGTTAGATTGACAAACTAAAATTCTGAGGTCACTAATATGGTGAAATAACGGAATTTTAAATTAACCATACAACGTTCTCAAGGACAAAAATCTATTATAGTTGGAGAAAATATGTACTAATTTGATCCAATGCATCACTTAACCTGTAAAATCTAGTGCAGTAGGATATTAAATTAAGACAAAATTCCATATTCATTATTATAACCACATGTAAGTAAACGTTGATAATAAGGACAAGCCGGAAATAAAACCTGCGTTCACAGGTTATACTTACTATAAGTAAATAAAACATTTTCACGGACTTATCGATTATTTATAGACCTTAAAATTATAATATCATAATGGTATGCGAACATTTTCACCATTCCCTATGCCGGCACAAATATTGCTTTCAGATGAAATATTCAAGTTCTTTTCCACGTATAAGGAGCATTTTTAAAGTTTGAAAATCCGTTTCTGTGACAATTTGAAGTGCATACCCACTATGTTACCTCCTGTTTGGTTTATAAGGAAGATTCTCTATCAATCTCTGTATATTTTTCAATTTTCAGCGTGGCTACTATGTTCGTTTTCCGTATAATTCCGTCCGTGGATGATTACTTACATAACTTTTAAAATAAAAAACTTAAAGCGTAAATAGATCGTGCAGGATATTTATTTTATTACGACCGCAGCTTCCCTCTGGCCTACGCGCAATGGGTATCTGAATAGCTGGTCATTTAAAAGTTTTAGGAAGAAAGGTGACTTCCCAATTTATAATAAGAGCAGGATATTTTCCATTGTTTATCTCATGATAAAGTCGGTGAAGTGGCAACCGTATTCAAACATAACAGGAAATGTTCCGAATTTTAAATAACATTAAAAACTACTGGTTCCAACATAACACATTCAATCCCAGCATATATATATATATATATATATATATATATATATATATATATATATATATATATATATATATATATATAACAACTTACGGAAAAGGAAAGGTAAAATGAATATATGGATGTCAACAAGGTGTTGGGATGAGGAAACCCAGTGAGCACTCACCAATCAGACGACTTCAGGTTGGCGAGGCCCCGGGGATGTCGAAGCGACACACGTAAAATAACACAAAAACACAGAAACATCACAAACGTAAAGCTTTCGGAACTACTCCTTCTTCAGCTACAGAGAGAGAACTGATGGCGGTGACATTGGGTGGAGGCATGGGGGTGGAAGGGTCGAGGATTGGAGGAAACGGAGGGGGTTGGGGATGGGTAGGGTGTTGGAAGAAGACAGAAAGGGTGTGAAAAGCTATCGAAGGTTGAGGCCTGGGGGAGTGAAGGAGTTTAGGAGATGGATATGCGAAAGCTCCCACTGACGGAGTTGGGGAGCCGAAGCATTGTCGGGGAGAGCGCGAATGACTCTCACTGTGAAGCAGTTGTTGAACTTTAAATTATGTTTGTTCGCATGAACGGCCACTGGCAGCGGTCGTTTGAGAATGACGCTGTTGCGGTGGCCATTCATGCGGATGTTGAGGGGATTGCTGGTGAGGCCAACATAAAAGGCGGGACATTGGGTGCATCTCAGGAGGTAAATGATATTGCGGGTGGTGCAGTTGGTGGTGGAAGTTATGGGGTAGGTGATGTTGGTTGTGGGACTGGAGAAGGAGTTGCAGGGGGGGTTTATTGGGCATGTTAGACATCGGGGTCTACCGCAGGGGTAAGATCCGGCAGGGTGTAAAGGCGTGGGTGCTGGGGGTTCTTTCTTCCATAGCATATTTGCCAGATTAGGGGGACGGCGGAAGGAGAGCATCGGTGGTCTGGCAAATGGGATCTGGTGAGGGGAGGATGAGAGGATAAGGTGGGCGGCTTTCAGGATGTTTTTCAGAATGTCGTGGATGCCGGGGAAATACAGGGTGGTTAGGGTGAGTTGGAGGGTGGAATCGGTGGTGGTGTGGGTATTGAGGTGAGAGTTAGGGGTGGCGGGTGCGACTGCCCGCCGGATTTGGTCTCGGATCAGATCCGGCGGGTATCCGCGCTGTAAGAAGGCATGTTCGAGGGTGGAGCAGTACTCGGACAGGGAATCTCTGTCCGAGCAAATTCTCCGCCCTCGTCGGGCTAGGGCATAGGGAATAGAGGTTTTGGTGTGGAGGGGATGGCAGCTGTTGAACTGGAGATATTGAAGGCGGTTGGAAGGCTTGAGGTGCACGCTGGTGTGGATTTTGTTTTCCCGGATGGAGAGATCGACATCCAGGAAGGTGATGTTGGAGGCAGAGGAGTGGTGGGTGAAGGAAAGCGTGGGGTGGGATGAGAGGCGTTGTAAAAAGGATTGTAGCGAGTCGGGTCCATGTGTCCAGAGAAGAAAAATATCGTCAATATACCTCAGCCATAGGAGTGGTCTGGGGGAAACGTCAAGAAAGCGTTCCTCCCATTCGCCTAAGAAGGCATTGGCATAGGAGGGCGCCATGCGAGTGCCCATCGCGGTACCTTTTATTTGTAGGTAGTAGCGCCCTCCGAAAGAGAAGTTGTTTTTTTGGAGCACCATTTCAGCCAGCTTCGTTAGGAAATGGGAGGATGGTCTTGTGTCAGGTGGTCTGGAGTCCAATAATTTTCTCAGGGCGGACAGTCCTTGGTTGTGAGGGATGTTGGTGTAGAGGGAGCAGACGTCTATAGTGGACATAATTGTGTTAGGTGGGAGAGGGGAAGGGAGTGATTTTAGGCGTAGTAGAAAGTGGTTTGTGTCTCTGATGAAGGATGGGATTTGACGGACGAGAGGTTGTAGGTGGGAGTCAACATAGGCAGAGATGCGTTCCGTGGGAGAATTAAAGCTGGCAACAATGGGGCGGCCGGGGATGTTGGGTTTGTGGATTTTTGGGAGTAGGTAGAAGGTTGGGGTCCGGGGTGTGTTGGGGATCATCAGGGAAATGGTGGAATCAGAGAGGCCTTCTTGTTTTCCCACGGAACGCAGATATCACACCCTTTCTGTCTTCTTCCAACACCCTACCCATCCCCAACCCCCTCCGTTTCCTCCAATCCTCGACCCTTCCACCCCCATGCCTCCACCCAGTGTCACCGCCATCAGTTCTCTCTCTGTAGCTGAAGAAGGAGTAGTTCCGAAAGCTTTACGTTTGTGATGTTTCTGTGTTTTTGTGTTATTTTACGTGTGTCGCTTCGACATCCCCGGGGCCTCGCCAACCTGAAGTCGTCTGATTGGTGAGTGCTCACTGGGTTTCCTCAACCCAACACCTTGTTGACATCCATATATATATATATATATATATATATATATATTAAAAATCCTGCGTTCCTGCCACGCCATCTCTGATATCGAAACGGTAATGGAACTCAACAATATTACATCATATTACAACAAATTATATCATGCGTGTAATAACTCTCCTAAATTCAACCATAGTTTTCGTTGTATTTAAAAGTAATTCCTACGAAAAAGTAAGATTAAAATAAAATAAATAGTTTTCACAAAAATTTCGAGCAGTAGTGAAAATAATTGAAGACAAATAAACAGCCTCCATATATGTGACAGTATTAATCGTGAAGGTTTTTTCCTAACAATTCTCAATGGAAATTTTCATTCATAATCCTGCTTATTAATTTTTTTCCGTATCATTTTGACAATTGAGTCAAGCTTTTAAACGATTTGTATCATAAAAGGCGAAATTACTGCTTCAACACTCTTCTTGAGCAATCGGTTTTTGAATGGCGTAATAGCGAAGCTTTCTCTTTATTAACGAGTCTTGCTTTAAGTCCACATAAATGAATAACTGTTAATCATAATAAATGTCAAAGTTACCACAAGGCTCAATAAGTCTAAGTTTGGACCATTATGACGACGCAGTGATCAAGGACTCCATTTTACTGATAATATCGACGGCGTAAATTAAATACCGACATTAAAAATGTTTCCCTCGTTTATCGAGATTCATTTGACTGATAAAAGATAGAGATATGGAGGGATTTGTCCTTCGGGTGCGTGCCTTTGCCGGGCAAGTTTTCTTGACTCTCGGATATTCGATTGTATTTTTGGAATTCTAAGCAATTTAATATTCCACGCGAACCTAAACTGCGTGAAATGCACGCCATGCTGATTATGTGACCTTGTTGATGACGGTGATTTTTTCTTCTCATGGACACCAATTCGAAAATTCCTAAAGGGTTCAAAAGAGACGCTACCAAATCTCTATCTGTTATCGCTTCTGGATAAGTTTTTTGCGAAAGAATGGAAGAGAAATAGTAGAATTCTGCGACAATATGATGCTTTCTATGTGTACCCTTCATTTCATCTCTTTTGGCAATGAGATATACAAAGCAGAGAACTGAAAGATATTATCGAAAATAGCATTTGGAGATGAAAGTCAACAGATGTGTTTCTAGCTGTTAGTTTTACCAGGCGTTTTCTCTACTCACGTTACTTTTCCAATATATAAGAATTTATTCAGCAAATGGGATTTTAAAAAGTGATTATCAAATTTCGTGGAATAATATTTATTGCATTTGTATATCATTTTCATAATAATGACGTTCAGTGAAACTTCAAATTTCATGACAGAAACATTTTATGTTATGGATATAGGTATATATAATTGCCAGTTTTCATCAATTGAACACGAGATAGTCAATTCGTTCTTGCAGGCGTGGTTTCAGGGGATGTGAGGCCCCAAGGCGTTAGTGGCTTACGTGGCCCACAACTCGCGAATTCTAAAAAACATGTGGTTAAATTTTAAGGAGGAAAACTTCGCATCAAATTCTTAATAATTTATTTGCGTGTATATTTAGAATGTAGTTGGTGGTCTTCTGAGGTCGATGTCAATCGCAGCTCATAGTCTTCGAGTGGATCCCTTAGAAATAATTATTTGTTTAATGATACCCGTCAGTTGAGACTGCTCTTCGCCAAATATAATTAACGAGGATCTTTGTCATAATTTAAGATATATGGGGCATATCAATATATACATTGCTTTTCCCCCTCGCAATAAACTCTTGACTTTGTTAACATTAATTAATATTGGTAATGTTTAATAAAAACCAGTGTAATTAATTACGGTAATCATTCTTCCCGAGATAAAGGAAGTAATTCACTATGTCACATCGTCTACTGACGTAAACTGAGCCAAATATCTCTGATCAAATCGTGTTTAAAATGAGATTCATTTTGGTGAGAATTCAAGAGCTACAAATTATATCATAATTGTCGCTCAATAATTTCATTTACTCGTTTTCTGGAGTATTATTACTTGCATTGAATTATAACCTTTCAAATCGAATACATCCAAAGGTTATTTTTGAAAACATAAAATTAAGAACGCGTGATTAAAGTAGATTTTAGGTACAATTGTCTAATCGCGTGACAGTAAATTCCGCTTAAATTTTGAGTCTAAAACCTGATAATGGGGAAAATTAACGGCTAAAATTAAATAACTGGCACGAATATTTTATATTTCATATTTTATCTCCTTTTTCAATCATTCTTTTGCAAAGTACGAAATTAATTTTCTTATTTGAAGCTTATCGCCGATAGCGAGGGAAATCACCAAACTTTCCAGGAAATGTATTTTTTTCCTCTAAAATATTTTTTATTGATAATACCGATGCCTGAAGTCTACTAACACAACTCAATAAAAAGTTATTATCAAGCAGATTGTCTCAGCCAGTTAATCGATTGTTGGTTAATCGTTCAGTCGGAATGTCGATGTATTTTAATCAAATGGTAATTTGTCGTAAATATATTAGGGTTTTTACATTGTAATTTTATAATCAAAGTTAATAATATAATATTGCAAATTAATGCAAACTTGACGGAAGTATGCTGCAATGAAAACACACTTTCGCGACCCAAACTGCCCTTTGATGCATTCAGACATATCATAAATATAAATGTTGACTGCTATCTCGACTGGATAAAGGACATTAAAAAATTCATTGATTAATTTTGGATATCATCAAACCAACCAGCATGTCTTCGGTTAGTGGAATTTCCAACAAGATGTGACGCGCTGCCAGCGTATCCATCCGCCATCGTATAATAATACCACTAAAAAATCATCGTAATGCTTCACGAAGCTTATTGAATAATAAAATCATGAAGGGGAATATTAATTCGAGGAAAGTCGTGTTGCCAAAAATTTACGAAATCGCATCAAACGGGAAATGTTCGGCGACGAATGCGCTGAAATGGAACAAACTGCTCTCGCGACGTTAATTCGCTATTTACGCTCAGACATTGAATCGAATGGGTTCGATCGCAGCAAAAACGAATGCCCAGAATACCACATCTGTACGGAATGCTGGCATATCTATCGCGCCATACCCATTAACGTGAGTACCGTGATGCATGGATCGGTATGGAATGGCTCTCGCGTGCCTCACTTCACGTCCCTGAAACCTGTCATCGCCAATGACCTAAGTCGTCATGGCGATAATGCAACCAAAGAGCGATCCAAGAATGCTAATTCGATATTGGTTTCCATTGAAAACATATTAACGAGTAAGGAAAACTTCCAATTGAATAATAAATAAATAATTTAGATGAGAAGATGCAGACTGTATCTAGAATACATAAATGCATGCACACACATCTAGGTACACACATTTAAAAGGCAATGATCCTACTTAAAAAACACGCCGCACATGTAGATTTGACAAAAATAAATGTAGAGTAAAGGATTCAATTTGAAATTAAACAAATTGTAGAAATATAACAAAGTTTATTAAATCGTGTGCAATATGTATCATTTCAAATTAAACCCATTCCCCCATTATGGAGTACTACAAGTAGTAGGACTTATTAGTGAGTTATATAAAAATAAACATAGTGACGGAGTGAAAATGCCAACAATTCAATCCATTGCAGTATATCTGGATTCTTCATGCGTTTCATTTTAAAGTGCGCCATTTTATGCGTAGGGGGAAGATAAAGTAAATTAGATTATTGATGCAGGAATCAATTCCAGTTCCCGTATCGTTTCTATAAAAGCCAGTTTTAATTTACCTAATATATTTCGTCGGTAATTTAATTTTTTACGTAATGTTTTGATTTAATACAGAATTGCCTATGGTATGATTTATACGTTGATTACTCAATCGTATAAAAACTTAATTAATATAGAAAGTTTTTGTGCGCAACTAATTTACATATGCATCTTCCGAGTGAAAAGAACGGTGGCCACAAATATATTTGGGTGAATACAGTCAAAGATTTTATACGTTTAACGCATTACCATTTAATTTTGTTTGTAAATAATGCAAATTTAAAAAATATAATTTGAAACAAGATGGAAAAGTATACTTCATAAATGGAATACACAGAGATTTCAAAGGCGTTCATTATGGGAAATACGTCTGAAATGGTATCGATAGCTAGGGCGGTTCTTAAATTGTTATCTCTGTAACGTATGTGGTTTTACGGACTTCCGTAAATCTTGTCCTCTATCCGAATAAATGTTTTAATCTATTCCTCGCAGATCATACAAGACCATGGAAGATAAAACTATGGATTTTTAATTTTTGTTTGCCGATAGAACCGTCGTAACGATCGATAAAAACAAAATATGTGATGTTATGCCTGGAATTTTCTCGGATTCTTATCTCCGAAACTGTCTTATTTATGTGATATTGCAAACTTTTTTGTGGTAAATGTTGTTCTCTTTCCGAATACATTTTTTTTAATTTATACTTTACTGATCATATAAGAGCTAGGGAGAGAAAAATATGGACTACCTATTTCATTGTGTATTTCAGTATAGAAATTACCTTAACAGGAATTATAACATCTCTGAGAGTGATGTAGTCTCAGTCATTGAAGTATGCGTATGTATTTTTTCATTAAATTACTGTCAGTACCAGATTTTTGATTAAAAACTTTTATCCTAGATGATTATTAGAAAGTTTCGAAATTAATGAGAAAATATTATTGTGGCAACAATAAAGTGGCGCATGGCAGCCATGTTACTTGTGTTTTAAACTGCTTTATCAGAGAATTCGGTGTACGAGAATTAATTCTAGATTATTTGTTTTTGTAATTAAGGCATATATTGAGCGAGAAACATGCATTTTACCCAACACTGACTCGACAAAATTATGACGGAAAAAATGTTAAAAAGCATGCATTTAAAATTACCAGGCCTTGTATATACTTATTTTATTTCTAATGAAATATGTGCCTTTAAACTGAAATTAAAAGTTTTTAGTCTATCTACATATTTCAGAATTGCTCCTCATTCTTCTAAATAAATTTATAGATCCCTAGAAAAATAATTTCCAATATTTTTGTTGTTTTTGATGGGTATTAAATAAGGAAAGACCTAAAGATTAAGTTGTAAAACAGCTTCTATAGCAAAACACTTTTAATCATTATTATAGAGAAATGAAATTTAGTGTATTTTTGAACATGAATTTATTTTCTGTGAAGATGGTCAATATTCAACAGAAATATCAGTTTGCTTTTGGAAAGGGGAATTAAAGATAATAAATACATTTAAATGAAATTTTATGTAGATTTCACATAATGGAAAAAAGTCAAGTTTTATTTCCAATTTTTAAATCGAACGAACACACGAAAGTTTGGATTCTGTAAGAATTATTTAATCAATCTATTCTAAACTGTAAAATCTTTCACTCGACACAGTATATCCACAATAAACCCTCAGACCACCAAGATGGTTAACGAAGTAACCCTATAGGCTATTTAAAAAAATAATTTCATCAATTAGTTTTCTTTAGTCTCAGCTGCCAATTATTTATTATTTATAAAAACCTTGAAATGGACTTACATGAATAACTTTAAAAATGATTCCATAAAATGTGGAAAAAATTGTTGGTGTAGTTAAGTTATCCTATTGGCATTATTAGGAAAGATTTTACCACGAAATATAGTTTTTTGTGACAACAAGTTTTGCAATTTCACAATTTCTTGTTACTCTACACATGACCATTTGTAGTAGGCTATTCTAGCAATTTCTCTGAACGCCAAAGCATTTCTCCTGATGCTTGATTGGCTTTGGCGTCTTTTTGGCGCTTCGCACTTTATTTTATCTCAAATTCACTTCTCCCTTGCTGTCGCAGTATGTATACAAAATGTATTCATTGCATCAAATTTCATGAAATACTACCCTTATCTCATTTTATCGATCGTATGGCTGGTATAGTTTGTACTTGAATGAGGCAATTGCTAAGTGCAGAATCTGTTCAAAAAACAATAATGTGTCATAATAAATATATTAAAGACATTAACTTAAATTATTGTATTTTTGGACTTCTTACTTTTATAAATATACCTGCAAGAATATTTAATTAGTTGTTTAAATAATAAATTACGTTGCTTAAAAATATGCGATTCTTCAATATTTATTCGTTCTGTGAAAAAAATACCTCATAAATAATATATCGCAATAGCTTAAAAAGGCCGAAAATATATAATACTAATCAACTTGAATGAATAAATCGATTTAACACGAAAAATTTCCTTTGATAACTCAGTACTCATGGTAGGATTTAGGTTTCAAATACCTTGGTAGTCTGAAGACTAAACCCAATTTAATCGTATCTTAATAATATGATCTTAAAATTGAGAGAGTTACAACATAGGAATATTGATTGATGTGGAAAATCTAAGTGGCAAAATTAATGAATCGCATAGATACGCAACCACTTTGTCAAATTTAAAAAATTAGTCACCGAACTAATCTTTTTTTAAATCCAATCGATAAGGAACATATCTCCAATTGCGACAACACGGCTAGGTGCACAAAGCAGACATGCTCAGTTGTGAGTCAGCGGCTTCGATTCTTTAAAACAAATCTTGAAATAAATGATTTTTCCAATCGTTTTATGGTAATTGGAGATATATTAGTTTTTCAAATAATATACGATATTTTAAGGATATTGTTCATTATTTTGATTTTAAGGTTAATGTTTACAACACTGGTGAACGCTTGTTTTTTATCCAGTGTTTTCTCTTGTTTGCGTTTTATCGTGATTGTCTACTAGATTCATCACTGCGAGGAAATCGATACCTGCACTTTCTAAAGAAGGAGTGGAACAAAATAGACAGCACTTACCAAGTCCGTTTTATACTCCCTTCCTTAGACGAATCCTCCTTGCTTCCCGGAAAGGCTTCCACGGATCCCGCCTCGTCGCTCGGAGCTCCCTGAATGCTCCCAGACATCCCATCTTCCCCTCCGCCCATTTGCATGGACACAATGTCTCCCTCCCTCATTCCAGAAATCTGAGTGGAGGCTATGCTTCCTCGAGACGAAGCCAAAGTCCCCGGTTCCAGTATCTGCTTCTGGTTCCGGATACCTCCGCTTACCGCCTCCACCGGTAGGCCGGAGGGTACCATCTGGTTCGGTCCCATCGACTCCACATCCGCGTCTCCTTTCACCACCTGCGACACCATCTCTTCCTGCACGGCAGCTCCAGTTTTGGCGGCGGCGTCTCCCTGCGGCATCCCTGCCGCCGTCACCACCGTTGGAGCTACCGGAGCAGCGGTCACGGCGGCCGCCGCCGTGGCAGCTACGGCAGGAGCTGCTCCGGTTGCTGACTGTTCGGCCGCAGAGGCACCTCCGGTGCCGTCCTGGGATTCTCCCGCCTTGGAAGCTTCGCCGGTGGGTGAAATGGCTTCTGTAGAGCTTGGTGCGCCTGGAACCGGTGATGTTATGGCCACGCCGCCAGCGGCTGCCAAAACCTCAGAAGACGCAACGGCGGAGGTGGTGGCCCCTGGTGCCAAAGGGTCTCCCGGTGCAGTACCCTCTCCCTCTTTGGCAGCCTCGTCCTTGCCCTTTTCCCCCTTCTTGCCCTCCCCGTTACTTTTTCCGTTGCCTTTTTTGCCGTTCCCGGAAGCGGCCGACTTTCCCCCGGATCCTTCCGCTGGTTCGTCTTCGTCGGGAAGCAATATTATCGACACGGCTTTCGTTCTGCCGTTCTTTCCGTTTTTGGAGGACTTTCTGCCGGAGGACTCACCCTTGGACTTCGGATCGGTGCCATCGTCCTTGTCCGTAGTGGTTGCGCCTTCCACCGAATGACTTCTGGGAGGCATTTTGACCTTTCCCTCTCCGTCTACCTCGAGCTCCGTCCCGTCAACGGAGGCTCTCCTCGAATCGGGTTTCCGCTTCAGGGTTGCCTCGTTCAGGATGACGAACGAAGCCTTCCTCGACCGGCGGGTGGCGAAGTTCGGTGTTATCCTCCTGAAGTTTGTGGGGGCAGTGGGTGGCGGCGGGGGCAGGTTGGGGTGTAAATCGGAGAATATCGGATCCTGAGGGAGGACAGTCACGCAGGAATATCTGCGTTTCAGCACCGGTGAAGGCGACCTCTTGGTTGCGACACCAACCGAGGGAAGAGTCTGCAAAGCTCGCTGCCCTACGGGTGTGGGCGAACGCGGCCTCCGGGAAGACAGTGCTTGAGGCGGCAGTGGAGGTTTGGACGAGAGGTGAGCCTGGTGGTACGCAGGAGGCGGAGGACTGGGCGTAGGAGACCTGGCCCTCTTGTTCGACGAATGCAGACCAATGGGCGATAGCCGCTGATATATGGGAGAAGGCATCGGTTCAATTTGGCAGGAGGTTATTTCCCTAATTGCGGCGTCCCTTCTTCCCATGCCGACGTTCCTCCTGTTGGGGGAGAGTAGTAGAGTGGGCTGGGGTGGCGAAGGGGTTCGCCTGCGTGAGTTTGCGGCCCTGCCCCCTCGCACGCCTGGGGACGGAGAAGGGGGCAACCTTGGAGGCGACGCGGCCCTGCCCCCGCGACTCCTGGATCGTGGGACGGGAGAAGGGGGCAACCTTGGAGGCGACACGGCCCTGCCCCCGCGACTCCTGGATCGTGGAACGGGAGAAGGGGGCAACCTTGGAGGAGATGCGTGTCTGCTGCCGCGTGCCCTAGACATCGGAACGGGGGAAGGGGGTTCCCGCAAGGGCGATGCGTGTCTGCCCCCGCGCGTCCTGGAGGTGGAGACGGGAGAAGGGGGCAGCCTCGAAGGCGAAGCGTGCCTCGACGTGCGGATCCTCGCCACGCTGACGGGAGAGGGGGGGCGCCTCGGAGGAGATGAAGGCCTTTCCATCCTCCCCCTCGTCCCGTAAGGCGGCGGAGACGGGGACGATCTCGTCGGGGACAGTCCCCTGGCCATCCTACCCCTTATACCGATGGGAGGCGGTGGGGACGGCCCTCGCATCCTGGATCTAGGAGGAGATTGATACTTGGGAGGAGTGTAGTGATTATTCAAGCGAGGCTTGCTCATCGGCGAGGGAGAGACCACCCTTCCGCCCCTCATCCTCGGAGGCGAGAGTTTCGCCCTCTGAGGGGAAGCATTTCTCGCACCTCGAGCTTTGCTCATGAGAGGAGGAGATGGAGGTAGTTTGGGATTCGGTTGGTCTTCCTTGGAAACCGGGGATTGCGGTTTGACGATGGTCTTTTTCACGTATATGGTGCTCCGCTTGCGTCTCGCTTCTTCCTTTCCCATGGTCACGGAGGCTTCGGCCTGTGCGGCGGCCCCTGCTCCCGCCGCGCTCCTTCGGCCCATGACGAGGCTAAGGCGACTGAAGTGTCCGGCTGGTCGACGCAAACGACGCCCGCCCTCTGGCCCCCACTGCCCCCCGGCCCATCGATTCGCGAAGAATCGCGTGATCGGCCTCCGCCTCCTACCCTGCAAGGCGCCCGCTGGCCACTGCCCACCACACCTTACCTCTCCCCGTCCTCATCCCCTTTGAGCCCAACCTCGCCTCTCTCCTTCGGGGAAATATCTAACGCCCACACTTCTGCACCTTCCCCACCACTTTTCCCGACCTTCCCTCTTCCATATCGCTGGAAAAATAAACGCTCTGTCCTCCTATAACGGGTAATTCGCCAAGAGGCCGAAATTCTCCGACTTAGTTTTCCGTATGACTATGGAGTTTGTTCTATCAAATTTCGTGAGGAACTATCGCTCAGGTTGTCGGGGTTCAGGAAAAAATAAAATATTCCTTTGAGCGATAAAATTCCCTTGCAAAAATAAATGCTCAATTGATTTAATTTCCGTTTTTTTGATCTTATGTCAGACAATGTTGAATCATTTCAGTTCGACAATGGTAGGTAACGACGTACATACTTTTATCGAAATAGATTCCCTTCCAAGTATACATGGTGGAAGACCCCATGACGATATTTCCCCGAACGAATCACAGAGAAACTTCAGGAAATTTTACTCCATTTCGAAACACCCAGTTATGTAAATTCTTCATTAAAGGAAATTCGGAAAATTTGCTGCAACTCTTTTGAACACTGAGAATTCAATTTTTGCTTCCGTTGCTTGACGCATGCACGTAATTTAGCGAGCCATGTAAACAACAACTTCATGCGTAGCAACGCAAATATTCGCTCCAGTAGTCGGGTAGATAAGTGATAAATCGTAATCACCTATTGGATTAAAAAGTCATCTATATCGCTCGTTTGTCTTTCGTAGAAATAAGAACTTAGAGCCGACGATCCGTCTTCGCTCTCTCTTATCTTTTTCTCAAGCGGTGAAAAGGCACGCTCACGCGAAATAATGGATCTCGAAGGGAAATCGGTCCAGAATGCCTTGATCCCCTTTCTGAGAGATAAATAAGAACCGCGAGATCGATTTTGAGCTTCGATTAAAACTTTATTCGTAGATTATCGCAATAATCGGGATGTCTATTGTCTATTCGAAACATTTACAATATATCGGAGATCTCATCAAATCCTAACGTACTAATATATTCTCTTAGAGGACTTCCGCGTTAAAAAAATTGTTTAACGTAAGAGTTGGAACACTTCAGTATCTGTATAAGATCTCAAGTGGTACAAGTTTAAACTCATTTCATGGTCGATTGTAAAGATAGTGCATCTGTCCTTTGGCTTAGTTTATTTCGATAGTTTTTTTTCCGAGGCGAGTCACTCGATCGGCTGTCCTCGACACGAAAACGTTTCGGGGCTTTTACAAATTTTTACAAATAGCATGATCGATTTGCTGCAGTATCCTTCAGGGATTTAAGTATTGCGTCCATATCTTTTTTGACTCTTCTTTATGTTTATTTTATCGATCCTTTCGTAAAATGCTGATGTTTAACCTGCTAAAAGATTAAATATTAGATAATTTTATCACATATACATGTCTATTTATTTTTGTTTTCACTGCAAAAGAAGAGATCTCCGAAAACGGGAGTTACAGTTTATTCGTTCTAGTAGAAATAAATTTAAACAAATAAAAATGTGCCGTTTATTTATGATAAATTGAAAATAAGGTTACGAGTAAGCAGAGATGTTAAATCAAGATACGTATTCATTTAGCTGGGATACTCAAGAGAAATGCTCTGACAAATGTTTCAAACATACTACTCACCGAATGCGAATAAACAAATTAAAGACTGAAATAAAACAACTAAAATTTAATTTATTATGACTTATGTATTTTTATTTCGTTACGAAATTGCTCAATAGTCTTTATCCGTTACTAACCTGTTAAAAAATGATCATTGATCCTTAATGAAGTGTTCACATACATTTTCATAAGGAAATGTTAATGAGGTTTTTAGCTACCTCCATACTGCATAAAAATTGATAATATTGGTGAAATGAGGTTATTAAAGTTTTTCTGAGGATAAAAACATTAAATAACTACAAGAAACTCATAACTCCAACAAAATGGCCACACTTTTGCTTGCGCTAAATACGGAGAATTTCGGAATTACCATGAATTTCGTGTTTTTTTTGTTTATTTTGCTATGGTTATTGCGCGTCGGCTGAATTGGTTTTTCATCGGCGTTATTAAAGTTTCGAAACATTTAGTATTTGAATTATTCAAGGTTCATGAAGAAGGCCGTCCTTGGTGGGTGACGTTCACTTGTATTCCGGATACCTGGAAATATCTCGCTTTTCGCTCTCTTGGATTAACGTTCCCGTATCAAGGAACGCCAGATTAAAATGAAAAATCGTCTTTTAAAGAAAACCGAGTCAATATCCCGCCTTAAATATTTTTTTAAACACAAAAACTCAATCAACTCTCTTTTGTAAATATCCATGCATCAAAGTCAATTTCTGAAAATAACATAGAAAAGAACATAATACCTTGATAACGCCCTCATTAAGAAGTCACTAAAAAAAGAAATTAACGTCTTTCTCCTGGTCCGTATGATATATATTTCAGAACGAAAGTATTCCATCCCAGGTTATTTATCTCTGATTATCATTTATTAATTTTTGCTTCAGATATAAGATCTCAAATTGCGCGTTGGCTTGTGTCATAAAGTAGTATATTAAAATCCATATTTTTAGGAAATTATAGCAATAATAGTTCATTTAAGTCTCCAAAAAAATTTAAAAAAAGGTAATTCTAATACGTTATTGATGGTTCAGATAATTTGAATTTGCATAGTATAATTGGATCATGGACTTACTCGAGATTTTAATCCGGTTAAACGTAAATTTAGAGCATACGTATTTCGTGAATTTTTATCCGAAATTTAACACATGCAGTCAAACTCCGATTTAGCGCCACCCTTTTGTCCATTACTAACATTGGCGCTAAAGCGAGGGTGGCGGTAAATACGCTAACTCTATTCAATCATAAGTTGAAAGTTCTGTTCGTAACAATTAACGAGCGGTATGCGTGGGTGTCCCTATTTAGGGGGGCGCTAATTCGGGGTCTGTACGTTATTTTCTGCCGAATTACTTATGGTAACAAACCCACATTTGTTTCTCTCATTAAAAGTTTCATTTTTCTCTAAAAATCCATTTTTGCATACTGTTGATAATTATATGTGTACGAGATACATCAAAGGAAAGCGGCGCTTTAAATTACCGTATATTTGGGGTTTATAGTTAAAAAAATATTTTTTGGAGAAAAATGAATCTTGCGGAGTTATCGATAATAATTTTATCTCGATGAAACGCGACAGAGAAATAGTGTTAAAACGGCTCTCTATGATAAATCATTCATTTATCTTTCTGCGCATCACATCGAATGATCGCTCAGATTGAATTATATTTCAACGTACAAAACTTTTTGTGACAACTTCGCTTTCCTACATTTTAAATGGTGATCCATACTTCAATTCTTTTTGAGTTTTTATTTCAAAATATAATTTAAGCGCAAGCATTTTTTTCAACAAATCATTTATAAGCGATGGTGAGGTCTTTTTATCGACAGGAACAATTTTCTTTTGCATGGTGTATTGAGTTTTCCAAATAAATGGGCAAAAAGAAAGCTGGTTACAACTATGTATATTTTGGCTCGATGTAAGTTAAACGAATTTACAAATAGTAAATTTTAACATCTACAGCAAAGTTAATCGATATCATACAACTATATGATTCTATATACTTGCACTTATGCATATTCAGTTTATTTATATCAGTTCCTCACCTCATGAGTTTCGTCGTATGATATTAAACAAATACATAGAAAATTTTTCGCAGCTATCGCATTCAATTCAATTTTTTTAAATTTAATACGCGATAGCACCTTTTAATTGAGAATTTTTGCTTAAGTGTTCGATAAAAAAACGAAACGAATGCACTATTTTGAGGTTTTCACTCTCCATGAAAAACTCGCGTAATCTATGACAGGAAATCGGAATTTTCCTCACTCGTTAAACACAGTTGCTTGTTTTTGTTAATAGTCTACGACGAATAATAACCATAGTGACGAATTCATTATCACTTGACGTACCTAAGAATTACCCAACTCGAAAAACTTTTCAAGGCATAATATTCGAGATCGACTTTTCGGAAAAAAGCAGATAATCCAAAAACTGGCTTTCCAAAACCCGGAATTATCCGAAAGCAGAACATTACAAAAACTTGACAGGACATGTCTGTTCATAAAATTCAAGTAAAGAATATTTTTAAAACGTGACGCAACTGAAATCACGTTGAATTTTTTAAAAATGTTAGGAAAGAAGCAGAAAAATCTTCTTTTACTGAAAATATAATCACTATAGCACTTCAATCTCGGATAACGAGAAGCTTTTGCCTCTATATGTTAATATGTAAGCGGAGGAAACAAAACAACATCAATTTATAATTTCGTATTTTACTTTGTTTATCATACGGCATGTGAACTAAACTTGATAATTACTGGTTAGACTATATACGAGGTACGGGCGAACCAGGCGGCTGCCAGAGGTGCCCAAGTCTTGGGTACACTATCTATGCATTATTGCAAGTGAATAAATATCGGATGCAAATTTACATCCCCGAACAGGCTGGAATGTTGATGGCATTACTTCTGTTTTTTCTTTATCAATAATTTTTACAGACCGATGAATAAATTAACTGTACTTTAAAAATATCTCAACAAAAATTTACGGAGGGGGGCGCTGGAGTTTTTCCCCGCCCGAGGCGCCAAAATTCCTCGGATTGCCTCTGTGTATACGGTAATATATTTTCCAGAAACCGTGCAAATACAAAAACCGACAGTTTTTTTAGTTCCGAGGTTACCGGTTACCGGAATTTGTAATGTATGATATTTCGATACGTATGTACGTAATTCGATAAAAAATCACTTTTTATTTAACTTTCTGGAAAAAACTTAAACCCTTCCGCACTGATTCATAACCAAAATTTTCTCGAAAAGTTCACTTTTACCCGGTAATTAATGAGTCGGCACATGCACAGACGAGAAAGGTGCGGAGACTATCGCGGAATTGTTTCAGTTTCAGCACGGAGAAGGTTTATCCGAAAGAGGGCATCGGGACGGTTATTATGCGCGTTTTGTATGTGAATGTCCGAGAGAGAGGAAGACGAAAGAGAGAAGAGTGAGAGGGTTGGGAATTGAGGTGATGAAGGCAGTATATCGTCCCTTGGCGCTGGCCAGGGGACTCGGAAGCACCCCCCTTTAGCCTCCCGACGAGATAACGGCAAGGTGCTTAACCCTTTTCTCAGCGGTTAAGCCTAAACGAAAACAAAAGAGTTTCGCATGGCAACGCGACCTCTGCGTTTTTTTCTCTCGTCCGCCTTCGGCAAAATGAGGTATAGAGATATACCCGCATTATCTATTGCTTGTGAGGCACGAAAGATACTCATCACCTAACCTGAGGCGAACGTTGTGAGGCATTTATTTATAGGGAAATACGGCTCGGATGAACGATAGCAGGGAAAAGCTATAACTTTATATAACTTTATAACAAAATAATCGCGAAGCACGAAAGTTTAAACGTTTCCCTTTTAAAATGATAAAAGATTTCAAAACTATAAAAGAATTCTGTGTAAAATTTCAACTTGTAAAGTTATTAGTAGCGTGTTTAGTGGGTCATTGGTAAAGATAAACGTTGTGTAGGTTTTCAGATTTCCTGCGTAGAAATTATTGAGCTTGATTATGAGGGCACAAAGTGTTGAAAACAGTCAATATGTTAACCTCCCAAACCAAGAAAGTTAGGCCGGGTCAATATCATCATAGGCTACCGATTAATCTTTGAGAGAGCGTATGTGAGGTGCATTCGATCTGTATCGATTTTGCAACAACCACTTTATCAAGGTGCAAGCGGATTTAACAGCGTCGAGATTTCGAAAAGCATTTGATAGGTCCAGCGATAGGCATAAAAAAAGAAGCTGATATAGAGTAGATCAGGTGCTTACGACCCTCTGCCATATGCTGTATAGATTTGTGAAAAGCAACGTTAGATATGTATATCGCTGATATCTGTTTTTCAATTTCCGTATATTTTACTTATGTTAATTTTGACTCGTTATTACAAAATTAAGGCCGTATTTGTTGAACATTATGTATATGTTACGGAACAAACCCAAAGTGCGGGAATATCTAGATCTGTCCGGGCAAATCTCGAATCACCCGGTCCCTTTGGGCAGATCGAGATATATTTTCTTAAAATTTGGATATAACCGGGGAAATCGAGATGTGACCACATAGGCTTCGGCAACGTTACCGAATTACACTCTCGTTATGGCCAACGCTTGTGGTAATGCTCACTGGATAATTTACGAATCGTGCTAGATCTTTTAAAAAAATAGGGGAAATGCTAATTTCAACAATTTGGCCGGTCTGGTTCTTTCTTGCTGCTTTTTTTTATCTTTTTCCCTAAAACTTTTTTGAATTGAAGCCATATAACCAACAAATTATTCGTAAACCCATACGATATTTTACCCTATGTACTTTTCTTTTGTCATCAAATAGTTCCTTTATGAGATCTCCGATTAGCTAAATTGTCTAAATTATATAAAAATAGCTGAGTACCAGCATATACATATAGTGTTTCTACAACACGGTGAAGAAATTTCGTTTTTGTGATAAAAGGGCGACGTTACATAATCGGGATTTGTTCAGAATTTAGAAGCAAATAATAAATTGCTAAATGATATAAAGTACCTCTTTGGTTTAAAACACTGGACATTGTCAATTACATACATCGAAAAAAGGAAATAATTTCTATAAATAACGAGTTGGCAACTTTCGTGCCTGTTGCTTATATTTTACCAAAATTTTAGCCCAATTATCCAAAGCCATGGTTGTCGAAACCGTGGATAGCGAGGGCTTACTGTACATAGTGCGAATATAATAAAAAGATAAAGGTGGAACTCTCTAAGGAAGATATCCGGATTGAGGTACATTCATTCATTCATTTAATTCCACTTTAGCATAAAAATGCCTTATTTCGGATTATGAATTGGGAAAAGTATGTAGATGATGAAGAAAAATGTACGACTTCACGGTCAAGTCATCATTGCATTCATCGGCCATAAACACAAGATTATCAACGTAAACAGGTGTTATTAAGCGCCAAAAGCTTGCAGTAAATGTTGTGATTGTGTCTGCCCACATTCTGGATTGGACCGTAACATATATATCAATACTCACATATAATAAATCCTCAAATAACAGATAGCATTTTAAATGGATATACATCAGATATAAGTTATGTCTAATAATAACGGCAATAACTTACGATGAAGAATAAATTAAACACTGGCACTAGGGTTTGAATAGAGTAGATCCAAAACTAGATGTCCCTACATGTAAAAATATCCATCAATGGATGGATATTTGCAGGAAGATGGAATTAATTAGAGAGGCGCACATTGAAAAACGGGATAGTGAAAATAATAAAGACGAAAAAGTCTTGAAAAGGAGAATTTGACGTGCCAGAGTTTGAAAAGAGAAGTGAAAAAGTAAGGTTGATTAACCGAAGGGGTTTAATGATAGAAGAATGATGAAGAAAGTTGAGATCGTTTTTTCTTCGGCGGAGGGAATGGCGTGCAATGCCTAATGAGGCGATCGTTTCGTCATTATTGAGGTGACGGAAGGAGCGGACTGAATTACGACAAGTCGCAAGATAGAAATTCAGTGCACGCTGTAGACCAGTGGCGCCCAAACTTTTCTGCTCGAGGGCCACGTAATCCATTTCTGCTTTCCTCACGGGCCGCATGGGCCACTACCACTCTCTTTGCGGACCACACTCCAGCTGAAAATAGAGTTGAAGTATAATTTTAGGAAACTAAAGGGTTTAGTTGTGGGCCAGCATTGCCATATTTGTTTTAAATGTACTAGGGGAATAGAGGGGCAAAGACATATTATATTATTTGTTATATATATTTATAATTTTCTATTTTAATTTTGTTACATTGTGAAGATACTCGGCGGGCCGGATTTGGCTCGCGGGCTATAGTTTCGGCACCAATGGCGTATACCATTTGCGTCCAACCTGCGGGCCGCGAAGCTTTAGTAAAGATGTGATCTGTGATATTTAATAAAGATAATTTTGCATGTTTCAATTACAGTTGTTGTCATAAAACCTTGCCAGACGAATTTTTAACGCTAAAATATGGTTAAGACTTTATTTTAATTTTTAAAATCACATATGATCTCTCGAGTAAGCACCAAGTAAGTACTCTCATCCGGCCCGAGCGCAAATTCTAATACGGCTCGCCAAAGCACTCACATATACGAATGCGGCCCGCCTCGTAAAAACGTAGCACACCATTGGTTTACATTGTTAAGCATAGAGGTGGCAGCACCAGCCCAGAGAGGAGAATAGTAATGTTGGGGTCGAAAAGCCTGGGAAAATGATTTAAGTGCGAATTCTGTGGGAAACGGTGTATGAAGCAGCGGATTTAGGCATATTAATAGCCCTGATAAGAGTGCAGAAAATATTAAATATACAATAGAATAAATATATATTTTATCACAGACACCTGGAAAATGCGTACTTTATAACGCTTTAAAAAAGAGTAATTACCATTCGAATGCGAAGATGCCTTTCTCACATTTATGCATGATTATGATTCTAAAATCCGCTTAGTTACACGGATTCGACTAACTCAACTAAACTTCCTTGGACAATATTTTTAAACCAAAAATATTTACATTGTTTCTTATTTTCACGCATCACTCGAAAACTTAACTTACCAATTCAAATAGACATTTAATATACTTCAGCTTTTCGCTTAACTCACATTACGACGTTTTTTATTTCAAATCACCTTTCAGCAACTAAATTTTTATTGATTTATTTTTATCAATATTGATACATTTTAATCAAATTTCTCCATACCTTAATAAGAGATTTTTTTAGCAATTAGCGAAAACTCGATATTCTGTTGTATAATTGATATTCTTGCGGTTGAAAAGTTTGAAAAGTTTTTTCCTCATGGCGCTTTGCGGAAGTGTCAGACGGCACTGGAACATTTTATGAAAAATTTCCCCGGATTCCAGTAACTATAAATTTCTCTTACTGGCGATTTTGCAGTTTTTATCACTCATTACGAGAGTGTTGCCATAGCAAAAGCTATTGTTGGACTCAGATTCGGTATATTATTAATACGTACACGCGTTATTTTTGCCGCACAAATACGCGTGATCAATTTAATATTCCGTTCGACTGTATTTGTGGTATTTTATAACGCTAAACTATGAAATTTGGGAACACAAAGAGCTACATATCCGCGATGACTTTAAAGCTATTAAAGCCAATATAAGTATTAAATAAATGATTAAATGGAAAGTAGGCATCATACGTTCTGTCTGGATCATCTTGTTAATTCCGATCACAATTGGGGTGCAGAAGAATGTTCTTATTTCTGAAAGCGTGATCTTTGCCTGAATGAATGGCTTTAAGAGCGTATCGAAGGATTGAGCGGATCTCAGCCCCTACTAGATGAAAAGAGTGGATTCCCAGAGAACATGAGAGTGTGTGAGGATTGGGAAAGCCCTTAACATGGAATGCAGCACGCGGATTTTGTATGGTTCCGTAATGTGGCCCGCGGATTTGATGCAGTGCCATCATGCGGCTCGCACAACGATGTGAATTTAAATTCCCTGCTCTAAATAAATAATTTGAATAAATTATCGTTTATATAAAAATCTGATGTGGCCACCACATGACTTTCTCCATATCTGTAATATTTCTAAATATTCCAAATAGGTTACATAATAATAAATATTTTAAGAAACCGAGAAATTTTACTTTACAAAGAACAGAAATAAACTCAAACCATAGCCTTCTGAAATTTCATATAGCCACAAAGCTCCAACAATTAAGAAAATAAAAAGGAGCGTTACTAAGACGCAACTAAGCGTCAATTGTTAACAATAGTCGTCGGTAGGTGGCGTGATGGTGGCAGCTAAAAACATAATATATCTCTTAAATAATGCATTATATGGAGAAATGTCTCAAACAAAGGTTGTAGAAAATTACATTTCCTACAACTTTTATTCTAGTATAGTTTTACTTTTATAAAATATTAAAGCAAATATCTCAAAATAACGGATAAGTGACAAGAGTAAACACCCACTTGCGGTTGACCGAATTTTACCAAAGACTAATTAGTTCTTTTGACTTTTATAAGAATGTTAAATATAAAATTTCGCGAGGACCTGATTAATAGTTTTTGAGTTAGAGCACCCACAAAAAGCTATCACACACGCGAACGCGCACGCACGCACGCTCACACACAGAGACACACAAAGAGAGAGACAGACATCATCGAGAAAATGGTCAAAACGTGTTCAGGGGACCTCAAAACGTACATATTTCCGTTGAAATCTCGAAGTCGATTTTTTTCATGAATACTATACTTTCCCCTATACTACGTATATGGAGAAAGTAAAAAATATCTTGTTAGTAAATTCCTCATTATATTTGTGTATCCGTGCGCTTTTGCGATTAAGATTTTCAAGATTTAATGAAATATTTCATAAACACGAGTTATTCAGAGCATTCGTTAACTTTGAGTCAAAAAAGAATTAACACCGATCTATATAAAGGGTTTTGCATGTTAATCGAATTTCGGAATATCCAGTTCAATAAAATGAAGAAAGTTATTTGCCCATTGTTGTTGTTAATTTATTTAAGCGGCAATTTTACGGATAAATAATTATTTTTCCTAGATAAGCGCTGAGAAAACCAAACTATGAAATTATGTGTCGATGTTTCGATAAATTTTCAACAAGATAATTAAAACCACATAGTATCTCGAGGAAGTTGCGGTGAAAGAATTTTTTCTCCGATAAAAATTGTTCATTTTTGTGTTTAAAACAATAAAGGAAAAACGACAACGATTTAATGGCTCGTTTCCCAAATTCATTTTTCGTATTAATCGAACGTCTATGCAACATTCGCGCCATAATCGAAGTCTGCGTCGCGTAAATCAGCGAAAATAAATTAACAATCAATGAATTTCTCTGAAGTATTGAGATTACTCGAGAAAAACCGCCCTCCTCTCCGTGCCATGCGTTTAATTAGTTTTCTGCGATTCCTAGATGTTTTGTACCGATGGGAGCGCTGGTCAAGTTTTACCGCGTTATCTTTGAGCGTCCAAATGAAATTGCAAATTTAAAGCATTCCCATATCCTATAGACGTCACCTTGCGATACGGAAATGGTCATCTAATCACTTTTCGGACGTATAATTTGTATATTAATCGCTTCATTTTTGTTATTTTATTACATATAAACTTTATTACTATGTACTTATAAATTGATAAATTGGTTGACTAAATTAGCCGTAACCATCCATGATTACGATGTTATGAAAATAAATATTAATAATATTTTTGGAACCGCAGGATTTTATTTTAACCCAGATTTAAGTCTCATTTCAGTATCTGATGATGACGTTCTATGTCATAACTGAATAGAATTATTTTTAAAATCCTGTGATTCCAAAATAGCAAATTAATTTTCACAATATATATTAATTTACTTAGCCATTATTTATTTTTATAGCCATTTCATAAATTCATTCAATGCTATTTCATTGGTAGTTAATGGGAAAAGGGCTAAATTTCATCTCCATTATACGCATTTTCTAAACGTTGCATCTTAAAAAAAATTATGTCAGCCACGTGATGAAAACGTTTACATACCTGCGATGCGCGCGCATGTTCTGTCAGACCTTTCCACCTTTGTCGCCGCCCACCTTTCATTAAAGAAAAAACAGTTCCCATATCGCACGTTCCGGATGTTTTTCGACTCGTCAAGTGAGAGTCGATATTGGGCAAAAAAAACGTATTCGCGATAACTAATCTCCGAAGTGATAGGAATCGGAGATTTCCCAATCGACTCGGAGGCGATCCTCCCAGACGAGGAAGTTTTCAGAGGTCAGGGACGAAAAAGTGATCGAATTGGCCTAGTCATGTGTGATGTGTGCATTCGTAACCCCTTTGTAGCCACGCCCGATACATTTAAGGGCGTGGCCAGGATAGGGCGTATTCTCATGAGGGACCTCGCCCATTAATCACTTCCCTTAGGGATATTTTATTTATGGCGGAAAAATAGCGGATCTCCTCCGCACGTGCTGCCTCTGGCGGCGACCGACGGAGATAAGTGGGGAGTGGAGATTTTTTTCCGCCAACTTTTACTCGAGCAAGTTGCCGAATTAAAAAATAATAACCTTCGCGAAAATTTTACGGCAATTCCCTTCGCGTTGGCGATAAAATATGTATCATCCTCGTGAGTGTGGTTTTTTCATCGCGTCGCGGATAAATTGACGGGCAATTAAAAAATAAATTATTAATCCTGACCGTTTTATCGCGCTTTGTTTGACCATTGTGATGAATCGAAATTAATTACGAAGACGGGTGTTGTTGCCGATGGATGATAACGTGGAAGTTTTTTTTCCTTTTTTTTAAAACGTTTGCAATTAATTAGGAGGAGCATAGTCGGTTCTGTTTTTTTATTGAGCTCTTCGTTTACGTATGAGTTACTCGTTGCACGATTAGGAGATATTCCAATTAATATACGTCGATTGAAAGGGATCTCTGCGATTTTTTTAACCTCGAAAACAAATCCAATTATAATGCGAAAGCAATTGGGTTAGTATAGCCAATTTTTGAGGAGATCTTTTCATTTTCCAGATCACTGCCAACTAAAAAAGAGTTGCAGAACAAGGGCCTCCTATAATATGATCAAAATTATTTATACATCATCTATATGTTGAAAATTTAATAATAGCCTTCTTGATGCTCTATGTGCATTCCAATCATGGGCGGATCCGAAATATTTCCATAGAGTGGGGCAGGGGGGCGATCGCCCCTCCCCCTCTTCAATCCGCCACTGCCTACGACCCTTTATTCTGCAAATTCCTATCCTTGTCAGGAGATTTCTTTCCCTTACGAATCTATTCAATGGCGCAGAATTAACGAATTTGACGTGAAAAGGGCTTAAGAAAGCTTGAAATGTAGTGCAATGGGGACATCTAAAGGGGGGGAACGACTGCCCCCTTCGCCTCCCTTGGATACGCCACTGATTCCGGTAGATGTAATATCTTCGTGCATTTTATTCCACGACTCCTGCACATCGTGAAAGACTATTCTCTTTTACTTCTTCCCTTCAGATCTTTGTTGTTTTTGGTGGTAACGAACAAGTTGATTTTCCAAACGCGAATTATGAATCAATTATTTCTCTGAAAAAAATATGTATTTAAATCCCTTCTATTTATGAATGAAAGATTTTCGAATATAAAAGGGTTAAGCACCTTGTGTGATTAAAATTCTTACGAGCCATCAGCGTTCTAGTAAACATTGATTGTGAATAAATAAATAAATAAATATATATAATATTTTTGTATAATCATTGTAGCATTGATGATACTCGGCTATCGACCTTGTAATTTTAACGTATTAAACGTAGAAAAACTCATTTATTTCCCGTCAGGCGACTGGATCCAAATACGGTACATTTAAACTGTAATGTTTCATTCGAGAAGGGTAATATAAGATTCAAAACATAAAATTGTATCTGTCGATAAAAGGAATATATAAATCGGTCAAAATTTTTTATTGTTACATTTTTACTATGTCCCAGCAAGATGAAACTCGGGCATATCGACCAACCGGAAATAACTCATAGGGCCGAAAATACTGTCAACAAAAGGATCGAAATAGCTCTTGACAGCTAATGCGGTTCGGTAATAGCTTTTTCTTTTTTATTTTCTATCCAATAAACTCAAGCAAACCTAACTTCGTTTGAGGAGAAAATATGGAAATGGCCGAAGAAGAGAAACTGGTTATTAATCCATCAATAAACATACTCTACATTTTTCATGATTTCTGAAAGGTTGAGTTAAAATGACTGTGTATGTCATAGCCAGGTTAACTATTAATCTTGCTCTTGATTATATGACCCAGAATCATTTAATTAAGATATAAAGTTTTCTTTTATCAGGGTGGTCACCTAATGGGCAATATTTTAAAACGACGATAAATGTCATTGATGCGCTACAGGAAAACTTTAATAGCGATCCCACCAAAGAAGACATTTGGAGAAATAAACTCCGAAGATCATAGTAGGAGTCCTCAGGAAGGAACTGCTGAAAATGAGCATTGAAATATTAGAGAAATATTAGGAGAAGATTAATTTGGTGACAGACAAAGAACAAGAGTAGAGGACCATATCTGAAGCGACGAAGTAGTAGAATCAGGATTGTAGTTCGTGTACCGTTGATTGAAATAAAACATTTCGTTGGAGTAAACTGAATAAAAATTATGAGTATATTAAAAGCTACTGGTGGAACTGGAAAGACTACATTAGAAATCAAATTACAAAAGCTAGATATAAACAGAGTTTGTAAAAAATGGGAGAAAGATGAGGTTGTTGCACATCATCAGTCCTTTTTAATAAATGGAATACACAAAGACTTCGAAGGCGTTCTTTATGGGAAATACGTATGAAATGTTATCGAATTTGAATTTTTATCTTCGAAACTATAAAGCCTTGATGGACTTTTTTTGTGGTAAATGATGTCCTCTCTCCAAGTAAATTTATTAATGCTAGTACAAAAGCCCGTCAATATGACGGGTATGCGTGGATTAAATATGAAATTTAAGGTACTTCTTATTCTTCCTCCTATTCCCTCTTCCATTCTTCTCCCTCATATTTTAAGTTTGTATTCGATTTTTTCCGATTTTTCGACATTTCATTAAGAGGTTTCTATGGGAGCTGGCATTGTTGATCTCGGATTTTTGCATTATTGCTTTCAAGTGCATTTACACAGCTTCCAATGAAACAAGATCATGAAGGAAAAAAACCGATTGAAAATTTATGTGAAAAGTTTCATGTAAATTTAAAACAAAAAAACACGTAGCCTAAAAACTTTAAGTCAGATACGACTTCAATTCATTGTAGTGATGGACAACACAACATTTAAAATAGGAAGATACTTCACGCGAACATTGAAAATATCTTTTCGTTTGCAAATTTTATTGGACAGTTTAAAGCAAATTACTATATTGACAATGATTATGATTAATTTCTTTCGATAATTAAGCAAGATATTTGACGCATGGCCGGTGCATTTATAGTGATTAAAAAAATATGTGAATTAAAAAAGCTACTTACTAAGTTCTTTCGTCGTCAAGGTAAACAAAACAATTCAAATTAATTAAAATATTAGCGGTCGTATGTTCGTTCGCATTTCTTCTACTCCTTAGAAATGGCAACAATGCCGTCGTCCTTGACGATGAAATTTTTTCGTCTAAAATTAAGCCAAATTTTCGTGTTAATAACGAGTTTGTGGAACGATTCGACGCGTATTCGAAAATCGATGGTTGGAAATTGAATATCCGTTCTTTTAGGCGTCGTTTGGTGTAAGTCTCGTATTCATATCGCAATTTTAAGTGATTTTAAAATGCAAATGAAAAATGTACTGCAAACGTGCAAACCGTGCAAAAACACAGAAAGAAGAACAGAATTCTCTTTAATATATGTATTAGATATACCTCGCAGATCATATAAGAGCATAGGGGAGAAAAACATGGATTTTTAATTGTTGTTTGTCGAGAGAACCGTCTCAGCGATCCATATAAACAAATATGCGATATTTTGCTCGGGATTTTCTCGAATTTTCATCTCCGAAACTATAAGTCGTAATTATGTGGTCTCGCGGACTCTATTATGGTAAATGAAGTCCTCTAGACGGGAATTTTTAAAAATCTATATCTTATAGATTACATAAAAGCTAGGGAGAGAAATATATGGATTCTTAATTGTTGCTTGACGGGTGTCATTTAACGAGATATGAGTATAAGTTTATTGAAGTAATTATGTAAAGCTCTAATTAGCGAATGCAGTTCAAAATCGCATTTGGACGATACATTTTAATAACGAACACTCATACTTAATTTAATTAAAATTCGTCCAGCGGTTTAGGAGATGAAAGTTACGACAGACGGACGGACGGACGAGACGCCCATAATGCGTTCCTCTACTACCGCTTCGCTGGTAAAGAACGCCTAAAAAGCAAAAGAAGACACCGTAGATTTATAGATTGGATGAAGAATTATAAGGCTGCAAAATGTACTGACGACCAATAATTCTTGACAAGAAATACCACAAACAGTAATAGATCGGTGATAACTGGGAGAGTGCGCGCATAAAAACCACAACTTTTTAGATTAGAAGAAGACTTATTAGCACTGAATACATGCCGTCAGAAAAAGTTGAATAGCATGAATAATTTGGAAGTACCTATATCGCCCGGGAGATAGCAAGAGATTGAATGTAAAGGCCTTGAAAGACTCGAGCTTTTGATGCGTAGTCCATGCTACGCCTTTGGAAGCAATATTTCAAGGCATGCAAAATGTACAAATGACATCGGGATTAAAGCGAAAGCCGCCATAAGGAGGACTAACAATTAAATTGAGATATATAAAGAAATTGCTGTAAATATCTTCTTTCGGCCCATATGTATTGAGGCTTAGGAGAATGGCATGAAACAGTTGGAGATTTTCGAAGGACACGGAGAATTATGTATAAAATTGGTACGTAAAATGCACAGATCAAGTAAAAATGTGGAGGTTATGAAAAATGACGGAGAAAATAATTCTAACACAAATAATAAGAAAGAGGAAGGCGGATAGGATCAAGCATTTTCAGAGAAGAGACCGTATGATTAAACACGTGATAGAACAAAAGTTTGAGTAAAAGATAAAGAGGAATGATTTGGTTGATATACAAGCTGAAAAGCAAGTTCTAGAGATTAAGACAATTGCAGAGATAATAATGATGCGAGGATTACGGTTTTACCTATTGTATTGTAATGGATGATAATGATATCCACGCAAACATGCATAAGTTTCAGTCTAGGCAATTTTACAAAATTAACATTAACTGATTCATTTTGTTTAAACCCATGAAACATTAAAATTGTAAATTAAGTCAGAATGAAGTAATCATCATAATTGTTTACCTTTTCACAATTTTTATCCACGCATTGCATTCAGACGAAAACTCGATCAATTGAACAAATAATTATTTTGCTAAAATCAATCGCCATTTTCTCATCACATTATATTATTTTAATAACATGCCAGCAATTATGAAATTATATAGATGGTTTGCTATTTCGAACTTTCAAATATATGCTCTTGAACTGCACACAGACTTAGTCTACCGTGCCGATTCGTGTATGATGCAGGTTGTAACACACGGAAGCGACGTTATGCTAGGAATTCTCGCCATTGTCCTGTAGCTTGAGGATGTAATCATTTCAACCTTGTTCGAATCAATTCGCTCAGCTGACGTGCATCGTGATTCGTGTCATCCCCAACAGAGGGAAGGCGTCGTTGGTTATGTAATCGCTTGTCCCGTCATCTAGAGAAGGAATTGTGAAGCTCTACCTTCCCCACGAATTCCTGGCAGGAAAAAAAGAATTCTTTATACCAGTCGAGGTGAGCTCTTTATCGTCTCAAACGGGTCTCAGAAGGTCTTGGAAAAGGTTTGCAACTCACTAACAAGAGGTCGTGATTTACACTCGTTGAAAACAAACACCGAAAGACGTGATACGTCGCTATTAAAACATGGTGAGTCCGATTGTTTATCCGCTCCCTGAGCGGGGCACTTCTGCTTTGTTTCTTTTTCGTTCGGTTTTGTTTCGCTTTTGCTTTTGCCGCGGGATTAAAATGGTTTTTCAATGTTTTTGGTGGAGGTTATCCTTTTATCTTGACGCCGATAAATAATGCGCATTATCGACACGGATAAAATGTAAATACTATTTTCTCGTAAGAAGTATATTCTAAATTTTTGGTTGTGCGCATTGAATTTCGGTCCAGGTCACTCCAACTGCGCCGGAAGGAACTTAGTGCGTAGAATAGGAGCGCATTTTAGCTAATGGATTACAAAAATAACCGTCGATAAATCTGAAATGAAATAGTTTTTGGATGTAGTTTACTTATAAAAAGGTCGAGGACACACACTGAGCGGTAGAACATTTCATTGAGAAGCATTCATGAAAAAGATAACTAAATATTTTATACTACTAAGGGTTGCTTTAACAAATATCTATAAATTCTCAGTGACCTATTCTTTAGTTTCAAGAAGATGTGCCGACGGTGAAATTCTTTCTTTAGTTTTTTCATGGTTTAGCAGTATCCTCGCTAAGAGGTTATGTAATCATTTACAAAAACTTAAATTCTTAAATAATGTGGAATATCTTTCCCGGCATTAACAACTAGCAAGATTTATTCAAGTTAACAATTAGGTAATTTTCATGGATTCAGTCGTATCTTGTTTAAAAATTTAGTTATCAATATTGGATCCATATATAATGTGCCCATCCTGACTTAAGAAATAACTGATTATAAACTGGCTCAAAAGGATAATTTTTTATGCGCCTTTAAAATTTTTACGATTACTTGATAGTATTGTTTAGCATTCCATGAAGAGTGTAACATCAATATTGCCAAGCTACACAGTTCGTAAGTTTGTAAACTTCAAAGCTCCTTTAAAGTTATATATACATTTATTATCATTTTTCTTGCACAACTACCTGAAACATTTTAATATTAACGCAAAATTTCATTTAAAATATCCGGGCCGAATAAATTTCTTGTGCTAGAATAAAAACTCTCTCCCCGGAACAAATTGAATAATTGCCAGGAATTTCAGCCGCGTACATTTCTGGAGACGTGTGCAATTCAGCCCACCTGTGGTGTGAAAAGAATAATGGGAATTCATAAGTTAAAACTAAATTTGAAACGTAGTTACGTCTCACCTACAGAAACATTTTCGTAATGCGGCCACGTGTTAAGGAGTCCCTGATCTCGGCGAACATATGTTTCAACAAAGAAGTGTTCATTTAAAACGTGGTCATACTAGAGGTTGCAATTATGTTTCTGTAGACGTGGATTTTCAAAGAGAGGCCAATTATTGCGATTATGTTCCTTTTTCTAGAATTTACTTTTATGCACAAAAATATTTCCTTCATGTGCTACGGACTCCATTATTTATAATTGTTAATGTATGCGTGTGTATTTATAGATAAGCATGCTAGTGCCCTGCAGTTCTAGTGAGTATCTTTAAATTAAAGATATTATAAATATTAAACCCCGTTAAGCTTCTTAAGGGAAAAAGTCATCAGTGTGCCATTAAATCTTCCCTCATACAAATGGTGAACATTTTATTATTTAAAGAATAGTAACTCATAAACCAGGGTATATTACATTTAATAACGAAACGGCATAAGAATTCACCGCACTTAAATATTCCACCTTTCCTCAAAGACACGTGCATAGTTTCAGGAGTCAATATTTGGTTAAGAGTAATATTGAAAATAAAGTTAACCCTTTCAGTCACCATGTCCATTTTTATTTGACTACATTATTTCAATAAAATTCGACACATATTGTGGACACGATAGTGGATAGAAAAATATTGGGAAGTGTATGACCTATGACCTAAAATTTTTTAAGTATTCAGAATTAAGTTGTAATTAAAAAAATATTTCTTTCTTTATTGTAAGAAGATGATGTATGATGATCAGAGCCGTAACAAGGGTGGGGCACTCACCACAGGCGCAGTACATTATGGGCGCAAAATTAAAATTTAGGAAAATTAAAAATTTGAATCAACATATTTTTTGTTCTGTTTTGAAATGTTAACTATTTTCTATTTTCCTGTTAACTATTTTCCCATGTATAACTTATGTTGTATGTTCATAAAAAATTCACTTTCCAAGTGTCGTTTGTGTGTGTCTGTCTTCCTGCCTGCCTGTCTGTGAGTTTCTGTTTCTCAGAAACAGTGAAGATAAAATCAAAATTCAAAGCCAAAAAACACAAATTTAGTAAATAGTGATACTATTATTCGTAAAAATCAAAATTTTGAATGAGTTTAGAATTCTATTTTTTTGTAAAAAATAAAAAAATTAGTTTGAAGTCGTATACGACAAAATGTTTCAAATAAAAGGTTCTTTTATATATACATATTTATTATAATTTCTAATTATTCTGTTCATTAATTAAGCCTGCATTTTATTATTTCATTTATATCTTTACTATCACTTATTTGCAATCTCAATATATGTGCAATTAACAACATGCGCAATGAATAAAATTAATACAAACAATTAAGAATTTTATCATTTTTTGGGAGGGGGTGGGCGCAGTTCAGTAGCTTGCCGCAGGTGCAGAAACCTTAGTTACGGCTCTGATGATGATGATTGAGTAAAGAGTGTAAAACTAATATTATTCGTTCTATAGGCTGATTTTACATTCCGAATTCTTGTCTGTAATTTCAATGTATGTGTACGTAGTAGTATGTGGCATTTATAAATAGTCTCTAATCTGTAGTGTGCTGCTGATTAAGTTCCCGTTTTATCACACCCGTCTATGTTCGATATCAGATGGCTCATTTCGCGTCACCTTAAATTGCTCAATTTTTCTGATCATGAACTTCATTTATTTTGCGCCGATAACAAGTTACGTTTACTTACCGCTGATGGAGACATTTACGTTTTTGCGTGAAGTTATCGAAAGAGGAGCCCTGATGGAACGCCCATTTTATATAAGTGGCTCGACAGGCAGAAGTTTTTAGACGCGGTTGCATAACATTGGAGGTAAACCGCAGAAAGGTTTTGGTTCCCATCTGAAGACTGGTAGCCAGAGTGTCATGTCGACGTGCCGAAAAAGTCCATTTATCACCTTACCGTCCTGTGGATCAACTCATTTGCTAAAATTTACTTTGATTTCGATGAAAATACTTTTTTAAAATCTAAATAGCTCATTAAGATTCCTTCAAAAAGTGTACCGTAATGCGGATAAGTCACCTGATTCACCGAGATTGTATCATATGGCCACGGAAAATGTAACTATGCAACCTTCGCCTATTTATTAGGATATCTACGGTAGCAGAGAGGCCATTTTCAACGGATTAATAATATGTAGTTTGCCTCCAGACTATGTATATATTAAATAAGGAAGGGGCATGGGAAAATTTATTAACTGGGATAGAGAAACTTAACTACATCGGGAAAAATAACCATAAATACAAAATTAAATATAGACCGCAAAAACTGACGTCTCCAAGAAGTCCTTCCTAAATCGAAGAATTTGTAAGTGGAAATCTTGAAGCCCTTTCCGAAATCGGTCAAACAATTTAATAAAAAATGTAAATGTTTTTTGGAAGGTGACGATGGAGCCGGAGGAAATAGAGTGAATGCTTGGTAGGGTGAAGTACGGTGGGAACTTGGTGGGCTCCGGCACCACTGCGGTAACCGTGAAGGCCTACCATGAACCTCTAAAACTTCGGCTCCGAGGGTACAGGCTATTGAAGCATAGTGAAAAAGTAATTTTGGGTATTGGTATTGGGGAGTTTTGCTAAAATTGGGCCACCCATTCCAATTTTGGTTAAAATCGAACAACAATTACGACCACTTTACATGAATGCCATTGATAAAAATGCCACATTTATGATTTTAAACTAATTTTTCGCTGTAATTCAGCACGGATTTGAATTTAGTCTTCCAAAAATGAACTTCTTTCTTTTAACTGTAGAACTATGTGTTTAACTAAACTAACTATTTTATATCAATTTTTACTAATTTAAAAACTCAGTTTTACCAATTCCTGTACTGATTTTTATTCTTTTCTAATAGAAGTGAGAGTAAAACAATGTAGTAGGAAAGCTTTCTTTAAAATGATAATTTTTGGAATTTTCCTATTGATTGTATCCAAAAACCTATTCCAAAAACCTATTATAGTGCCAAATTTGTCATCTGTAACCATTCTTGAAGTACCTTAGATTTTATATCATAAAAACGATAACTTTCAATTTTATTATTATTATTCAAACGGATAACGCTTCCCCATGTTGGAGACCTCCTTGCTGATAAAGTAAACAAATTAGACGTTGTCTTGCAATGAAGTTTACGTTGCAATAAGTAGCAATTTTGCTTTAAATTAGTGTACTTTGTAACTTCGACATTTCAGAGTATCGATATTTCGCCGACCAGTATCGGTACTAGTTTCCGATATTTCATACGATACAAATATCAATACTTTCTCCAGTTATGCTATTATATAATACCAAGAATATCCTTCGATTGAGCGTGCACAGTTGTAGCCGCGACTCGTGTGCTTCGTAAACGATTATTCAGTCGTACATACCAATGTAAAAATATTTAAACAAATCGTAAAGTAAACTTTTACTCCCCGAAATTGGTCAAAATTCCTTTAAGAGAGTTTTTTGTTTTTTTATTTGATCACTGACTTCTCAAATAACATCTCCTCACGAGGAAATATATTCTTCAAATAAAGATTGGTAGTTGCTCGAAGACTGATCTCCCATGATATTTATTGCAGTATATATTGCTCGAAACGATAATTAGTCCCATTTCTTAAAAGAAAAAATGATATTTTATTTTTTGATAGAATATTTCAATTACTTTATTGGTTGATGTATTTCTGCATAATTTGGTTTTTGATATTTTAATAAAAGTAGACGGTTTAAATGACATAATTATGTGAAATCACTGTGTGTTTTATAATTGGGGCATTTATTAATATAAATAAATAAATATATTTTTATTTGTCATGAGGTTTTGCTTACACAAAAATAAGACACGTCAACAAGTAGAAGAACATGTACATTAAAGCACATATATTCGTAAAATCATATACATAAATCTTAATTAACCTCAAAAATATACACGTATAACATAAACAAATGTACATGTTAGGAAACAATGTAATAATAATACATAAACAAGTAATAATATAAAAATGAATTTTTATAAATAACTTTTATATAGATAATGACTTTTTATGCATTAACGTAATGTTATTTTCAATAACTTAGGTTACATTATTTAAAATATTTACACTGAACTTCGTATTTGAATAATGTCGCACTACCAGAGCTACCAAGTTATTGGGAACGAAAATTTAATTGTAAACTTCTATTACTTTCGAGATATTACACCGAGTTTTGATATCTATAAATGGAATCTGAGAAACACGAAATATTTATACTGCGCTTTAGTATGCATTACTAATGCTTGTTTTGAAAGAATGTCAGCCTTTATCATTTTAAAAATAACTATCAGTATTCTTCGTCGAATTTTTTTCAAAAATATATCTTTTCAAATAACAGTTTTTATTACGGTTTTGAGACATCAATGTTTTTACCGGAGATGTAAAGTTGGCACGCCGGAGATTGAGGGACTCGTACGGACGTATAGTAAATAAAAAATTTGTATTGATGATTGGTTTTTTAATATACTTGACTTTTTATCCAACGGAATGAGGTGATCACTGAAATGCGATTTGAAATTCGTTCCGGCTACTTAAAAGTTTATTTTGAAATGACAAACAAATGAAGTCGATTGTTGATCTTCATTCAGGAAACAAGGTCGTACGTACTTGTTCTCTAGAGGGAAACTTGATTAATTCACTGTCGAATTTGTATTTGCACTTAGAAAATTCTCGAAACTGTTTACTCAAATTTCTTTTTTTCTATGTTATCAGTTTTATATTTTTATTGTTAAAGTCGTTCCTGCGATGCTAGAGAAGATCAATATAAATTTCACGGTTTGGAGTACACTGAAGTAGTTGCGGAATTTGTTGATGAAAATAAATTAGAAGTTCAATATGAAGAAAGTAAATTTTAATTAATTCATGTAAATTGATATTAATGGAGCCTCATATTCGAGCCCCTGGTCTCTGACACTAATGGCTGAGCTTTTGGAATAAGTTATCAGCGCGCTTTGTATTTTATTATAGAGAAATCCGCCGAATTTAATCTTCACGAGCGTTTACACTTGACCAAAAACCCGTATTAAGACGCGAATTAAACACTAGCTAGTGTCACAGAAGGACTAAAAAGGGAAATTTAAATGATACCATCTGATAAACAGGAAGCGATTTGTCGCTTGTATCGATAGGTTGCATTGACAGGAGACGAAGGCGTTGTCCGTGTTTACGACGCACATCCTTCACCACGGACATTGATTGAACTCGCCGGCGGAAATTTTCCGAGCCGTCTCGAAGGTTTCGCGGAAGGAGCGTTGGGGAGGATGAGAGAGAGGGAGAGAGAGAGGGGGGGGAGAGAGACGCAAGGAGAGAGACAGGGAGGGAGAGAGAGGTGTGTTCTCACGAGGGAATCCTCCTCTACGTGCTTCGATCCATCTTATTCGGATCCGGTCGTCCCGGAAACGACTATCACGTGGGAAAGGGTGTGTGGAGGATCCCTTTCGACTACAAATGGACGAGGATGTCCCTTTCTTCCCTAGGGAAACAGCGTTTGTAGTCTCATATCATCAATATACCCTACTTGTCATAGGTTTTGTTGGCGGAGAAAGAAGACATTGCCACTATTAGGGGATATGGAGGGACTTGGGTAGGATTGCCCCAACCAGATTTTTCAAATAATTTAAAAATATTCTTCACTTTTCGTAATTATCTTCAGCATGTTTAACGAATCGGCAATTATCTTCACGAATCGTCTTGTTTTTATTCTGCATTAAAAATAGCGTGAGTCATCTATTTATTAGTTTTTATGATTATGTTGTTTCTTGTTTGGTAGAAGGATGGAGAGGAGAAGAAGTAGCTAAAGCGTTGAAATCTCTCTCCTCTGCCTCCTTCTGTATAGCCACCCGAATTTCCTCCGAACAAAACTTTCGTGCGACGTTAATGGGGAGATATGGTGTTCATATCGACTCATAATATTAAAAAAATTCATAATCTAACGGTCGACCATGGCGTTGAAAGTTGTAATCAATCCACAGCGGATTGTCTTTCCAAAAAAGTGTCTTACAGAAGCAGTTTCCAAACTTTAGAAAGCCGCGCTCCTCTCACCTAAGAAAACTGTCGGAATTCACTGGAGAATTATCGAGTTCGTCTTATGGCTTAAACAAATTTAAGAATAATCACTCAAGTAAAAAAAAAAGAAAAATTACGTATCTCAGGTATCTCGTTGTAGCTATTGGAGATACCTGAGATGAGTACTTGTTTCAATTTTTTTATAATTGTTTATTCTTGAATTTACCTGAATGTTTGTTAGGCTTAGTTTTATTCTTGCTGATAGGGATATTTATGCAAGTTCTTTTCACAGTGACTATTCTGGTGATAAAACATTCCGAAAATTGTTGGCCTTGAAAGATCGAAGTCAGACTATTAAGCTCGGTAAGTCACTTGTAATACTGACTCCTATTTCTGGCTAATGAGTGCTGAAAACACATGGCGGCAGGCAGTGAAATAATTCAAGAAACAGTTAATGAAATTTTAAAATCTTCTCTCACCCGTCTGAATCAACATTATGGCTGAATCAAATTTAACGAATCAACTGCTAAGTATTGGAAAAATTAGGCCACCTCAAATATATGTATTTTTTCATTTTTCTAACTTTGTTTTTTAGTTCCCTCTGAATCTATACTCGTAAAAAGCAAGAGTTTTTGCCAAACAAAATATTTTGCTCGTATTGTTGCGTAGGCCGTCAACGATTTTTGGATCGTGAAAATAGTCTCGTGGATTTCATTATCCTGGATCTTATGCAACCCCGCGAGCATAGTGCGCTAATCGCAAGGTACGAAAAAATTACTGCTCGCAGCCATTAATTATAATTGGATCATAAATGGAGACGAATTCTGTTCGCACTCCGTCCAAGTGAAAATGATATGAAGAGAAGTTACATCGTCATGATGGAAGAAGCTATGGAATCAAAGATTAGCATTTCTGTGAGAAGCTTGTCTCTTGTTTATGACGTAGGATTCCATATTAAGCATCCACTAGGATAGAAAACTAGATTCGTGCGTTACTCGAATGTCAGGTTGAATGGCCTCTTCTAAAGAGTCGTTACGCTTCGCCAAGCTTTAGCACGTGCAGCGAACTATAATTTTCGGTGCAAAAACATCCACTGATGTGCTAAGTGCTAATGACAAACTATAAATAGAACATAGAAATATAGACATATAACAATCCAACAGTTGAATTTGAATAGATTTAAGTAATACCACAAAACAAAATACACCTCATAGGTGAAGGCGATTCGAAACGAAACTTAGTTAATGTCAGTTAAATCACATCCAATAGTTACTATCACTCTTCCGGCTCCCGGTAGGTCAATGTCCACTCAACACTGAATGTTTTCTGCCGGGTAGTATGGACTCGAGAGTGGGACACCTGCGTCGACTTCTCTCTTCTCGTTGCTCCGCTGTCCGTCTCGTCGCTCGGAAGGCCACTATCGGAATGGACTGTCACGTGACGCCGGTGGTGAAGGAGGGAGGTAATGACGTCAGGCGGGTAATTCGAAATGGTTGAATTATTCCCGATGATTGGTCGCTTTTCTACTGTTCTTGCATAACCATGGGAAAGAGGGAAGGTTGAAGAGGTGAGGGGTAATTAGAGTATATAAAGCAGAGAGGCACCACGGGAGGGCGTGTCGACCGTGGCGTGGCGTTCGTGGGCGTGGTGTTCAGTCCGGCGATATCACGAATATCGGCGATATTCGAACTAGCGATATTCGTACTTGCATGTTCGTACATGCGATTCGTTAAGTGCTATCGTATAAGTGCGGGAGTAAAGGGGGGGGGGAGGAAAAAATCGCCACATCCTCCCTGGGAAAAATGATGAAAATGGGACCAATAAAAGTTTCAATTGGTTGGGGAGGGTAAGTTTCTAAGTCACCTTATTCCCTGCACTGTTCCCGGATCATGAATGAAGCACAGAACACACTCCTTCGTTGTCTCTTTCAAGATAGTTTATTATTATTATTGAACACTTATTTGTCAAGACACTTAAAATTGGAATATTACACGTGGTGGATTGCATGCTCTGGCAATCAGGGTTCGAGCTACTGTCACGGCTAAAGTTCTCTGAAGAAGTCCACTGGTTTGCCGTGATGAAGCTAGTCGGGAAAGCACTTGTCCATTGGAATGTAGTTTTTTCCAGGATAATCACTTTGGGGGTACATAGGGATGATGCACTTGGCATATCATGTCGGCATCTTGCCAAGCCGAAAACTCAATAACATGTAGGAATATCTCCCTCAAAATAATAAATAATCATAATTACAATATGCCAACTATCGTGGCTTAAGGAAACAAAATTGATACCCATCCTTGCCTCAGGGATAGAGTGAGAATAGATTGTATGTCATTGATAACATAACAGAAATAGAATTTCATGACATAACAAAAGCAAACTTTCCTGAGCATTTCCTTCTTGGAAATATTATACATCATAGCATAAGCATTAATTCTTAGGCAAGGGCAACTAGTAATCATACTGTTATTAAGCATTTGAAAAAATGATTATTAGGCAGGGCATTGCTTAATCCAGGCATAATATCTCTATTAATTAACAGTGTAATATTTCAATTGATTTGGCCATGTGAGTCCCTTCATCATATCATATTTAAGCACATTAACAAGGTAATATTCAAATCATTAACAATATTATATTCAAATTAACTTGACTGTGGTATATTATTAAATTGGCCCCAATAGTTAAGTTCCTTCACAGTATGCATAATATTATCACTGATATTAAATTCATTAATGACATAATATTCAAATTAACCTGTAGTGTGGTATCTTAATAGGGTAGACATAGTACATAAATCCCTTCATAATATGATATTTAAATTCTTAACCTAAACATGGTTTCAGTTAAACTAACTCATAATATGGTATTACAATAAATTGTGGTATACTTCCTAATACATAAGGTACATATAGACATTTTAAATGTATCCTTAGCCCAATTGGGGTTAGTCTACAAAACTGGTAATTATTACCAAAAAAAGAAACATGGCTAGGTTAGGTTGTGTTTTTTTTTGAGCCATGTTTGGACCTTCATAGATGTCCAGAATACCATCTATGATGCCTGGTATATTGCACGCTAAACAGCGATTTTCTTGGCACATGGCCGAATAAGTTTTTTTTCAATATGTTTTACCAGATTTGCATCTGGGGGCTGGTTGCGATGATCAGAATCACCGGGCGATGAGTTCGCTACCTCTACGCCAAGACAAGTTTTTCAATATATTTTACCAGATTTGCATCTGGGGGCTGGTTGCTATGATCAGAATCACCGGGCGATGAGTTCGCTACCTCTGCGCCAAAACAAGTTTTTCAATATATTTTACCAGATTTGCATCTGGGGGCTGGTTGCGATGATCAGAATCACCGGGCGATGAGTTCGCTACCTCTACGCCAAGAAGATACATCTACAACAAATTAAGTACAATAAAGTTTAAGTTGAGAGATATTTACAATTCTCTCCTTATTTGGGGATAGCTGAAGAACAGCTGTTACGGGAGATATGAACCTTTTGATAGGTGAAGGGCCGGCCCACTGAGGGGTTAACTTAGCAGTTCTATGGAGCATCTTGGAACTAGTAGGAAACCTTCTATATAACACTAAATCACCGATTTTAAATGGGTTCCCAGTATGGCTTTTATCAAAAGCAAGTGCCTGCCTACGTCTGGTCGCCTTGAGATTATTGAGCACTTGTTGCCACAAGGAATGCCTCTCAGAGGGAGTTAGGTCCTCAGCCAGAGCCTGAGGAGGAATTCTCCAGAAATTTGTCAAGGGATGAGGAAGCTCTCTGCCCATAAATATCCTTGCTGGAGTATAGCCCGTGCTGCTATGTTTAGCAGAATTAAAAGCAAATGTTAAGCTGGGTAAGAATTCATCCCATTTCCGATGGTCATTCTGTGACAAGATGGTTAAGGCATATTTTAGGTTAGGGTGGACACGTTCAGCTTGATTAGGCTGAGGATAGTAGGGGGCTGTGAAAATTTGCTTAATACCATATTTAAAACACATATCAGAGAATGCAGTGGAACGAAATTGGGAACCATTATCAGAAACAATATATTTAGGATAACCAAATTTAGGAAATATTTTGTTAAACAAGACAGAAACCACTTGAGAAGCCAAGGGAGAACGCAGAGGTTCAATAAAAGTAAATTTAGTAAAGCCATCTATTATAGTCAGGGCACAAGTGCTGCCACTGCGACTTCTAGGCAAGGGACCAATGAAATCTATATACACCTTTTCCCATGGATAAACGGATGGTGAGGAAGACATCTCACCAGGAGGAAAGGTGTTCCTAGGTTTGCAGGTTTGGCAGTCGTGACAACGTCTGACCATCTGCGTTATTTCTTGCCTCATATTTTTCCACCAAAATTCTCTACATATTCTTTCACAAGTTTTAGCCACCCCATGTGTCCAGCGGTGGGCAAACGATGGAAATATTCAAGCAACATGGATCTCAGGGCCTGGGGAACCACTACACGTCCCTTCTTCAGTCTAGTGGTACCATAATACAACAAATCATCCTTGAGAAAATAGTTTGGATGGGGGCGTCCCCGTCTAACTGAGTCGATCAGCTGTTTCAATTCTGGGTCAGATGTCTGATGCTCACGAATATTAGTGAATGATAATGGGATTCTATGGAGGAGCATCGGACAATGAATGGGTTTCTCCCTTGATTGATGGTTCACCCTAGACAAACAATCAGCCACCCTATTTTTGGAACTGGGAACATGGTGAATAGCAAAGCGGAAGGACGACAATTTTAAAACCATTCTACCAATTTTCCCTAACTGTTTAGGATGTTTAAACAGCCACGTAATCGCCCCATTGTCAGTATACAAATGGAAGGGTTTTGGTTGAAGATAGGACCGAAATTTATCCGTGGCCCAACAGCAGGCAAGACATTCGAGCTCGTAGGAGGGGAGCTTCTGCTCATAATCGGTTAAAGTCCTACTAGCATAGGCAACAGGCTTAAATTTGCCATTAACCTGTTGATTAAGGACTGCACCAAGTGCGACTTGGCTAGCATCCACAAATAAATGAAATTCTTCCTCAAAGTTAGGAAGATGAAGTACAGGGGGAGAAGAAAGACATTGTTTGAGTTTGAGAAAAGCATTTTGATGGGAGTTGGTCCATTGGAAAATGGCATCTTTCCTTCGGAGGGCATTGAGCGGTGACGAAATTTCCGCATAGCTTGGAATAAATTTGGAATAGAAACCACACATACCAAGGAAACGTGAGACCTCCTTAACTGACTTTGGAACAGGGAAACTGGATAATGCTCGGGTTCTCTCCGGATCAGTCGTAAGTTCGCCATTTGAGATCCGATGTCCGAGAAAGGTAATAGTTTTCTGGGCCAGTTTCATCTTCTCTGGATGGACGGTAAGTCCAGCTGCTCTCAATTTTTCCAGCACCAGCCTGACATGTTGGATGTGCTCTTGGAGGTTCTTGGAATAAATACACAGGTCATCAATATAGGGATATACACAGCCATATTTTAAATCACCTAATACCTTGTCAATCAGCCTAGAAAATACTTGAGGAGACGTTGTCAAGCCGAAGGGAAGGCGATTATACTGATAGACGCCAAAAGATGTAATAAAGGCAGTATATTGCTTGGAGATCGGAGTTAAGGGAATCTGGTGGAAAGCAGAATTCAAATCAAGTATTGTAAAATATTTAGCAGATCCCAAATATTGCAGAGCATGTTCTATTGAAGGAGTGGGGAAGTTGTCTGCCTTCACTTGTTTATTCAGTTTGCGATAATCGACCACTAATCGCTCTGATCCATCCTTCTTCGGTATAAGAAAAGCTGGCGAAGCCCAATTTGAAGAGGATGGCTGGATGATTCCTTCATTTAGTAGTTTATTAACATGTTTTTTCATCATCGCCGTCTTGGGTGGAGAATACTGGTAGGGGTGTGATCTGACCGGGGTAGAATCAAGTAGTTCTATCTGGTAGGTTACTACGTTGGTCTGGCCGAGATGGGGGGAGATGACGTCGGAATAGGCATCGACGAGACTTTGAATTTCCCGGGATAATACGGTGGAATCATCTTCACCTGGAGGAGGAGCCTTTTTCCCCGAGAAATGAACTCGGTTTCCAACGGGAGCCATATTCTGGCGTACATCGTTATCAGCTGATCGCAAAGGAATAATGGGGGAGGCCGACGGCGTATCGGAATTGCCGTTAAAGAAATGTTTGTGATCCGGGCGGCATTCGAAAGAGAACGCATTATGGTAAAGGATCATTCGCGTTCGTCTTATGAAATCCTGGCCTAATATCATTTGTGCGGGCAATTCGCACAAGTAAAATGTATGCCTCCACGAAAGATTTTTTAGGCGAATTCTTAAATTGATGCATCTCGTCAGAACGAGAGGAAGACTGGTGACGTTACGACATTTGATATTGCATCGCTGAAGACGTCCTCGACGAGGAATTTTCTGCCAGGTGTCGTAGTTGAGCAGCGACAGGGAAGAACCGGTATCTAGCAATGCTTTAATCTTTGCGGTATGAACTTCGCAATGTACAAATGGCAATTGTAGATATTCGGCGAAGTTGGCATTCAAAATAGCCGGATAATTTGCTCGTAGCCTCGCGGGACGATCTTCTCTCTCTCTTCTTCTCCGACAGTTACGGGAGGAATGTCCAGGCTTATGACAGAAAGAACAGGTGACATGAGGCGGTGATATTAGGGGCAGAGCGGGGGAAGGGAGTGAGATCTGGGAATTTGACGGGGAGTGAATCGCAGCGAACTCCGCTCGATTCATAATGGCCTTGGCCGCATGAGTCATCAGGGATTCCAGCTCCTGTAGGGTTTGAGGCCGTTTAGCGAAAGTTAAAGTGGCTTGGGCGATGGGACTTAAACCTTCCAATATCAATTCAATAAACTCCTTAACTGAATACGATTTTCCCAGCGCCTTTGCGGCACCTCGCACGGAATAAAGAAAATCGCGAGGAGATTCGTGGGGGAGTTGGAATCTTTTCACCTTAGTAGTGACGAGTCGTTCTAATTCCCTATTAGAGACGAAAGTTTCCCATACTTTCGGTATTATCTTCTCCCAGGGCACCTTTTGATTAACTACCGACAACCAAAACTGGCGACAATTGGCCGGAAGTTTAGACAAAAGTAATATCAGCAAGTAGTGTTCCGGAATAAGTGACAAAGACAATACATCGGACACCGCGGATATAAAAGTGAACCAATTCTCGGAGGTAGATTCCTGGAAGGGGGGAATTTCGAGTAACAGCTGGTTAGCAACTCTTACGCAATCGGAAAACTGGGGAACCATCTCGGTTTCATCGTACTGAGTGCCTTCGGCGCGCACGGTAGCCTCCGTTTTACCTCGTTCCTTCGACATGTTTGAGAGAGAGAATCAAAGAGTAACAAATAACAGGGGAATTACGTGACTGATGTAATGGGGCGGACGAGTGAAAAGTGAAAGAGAGCAATAGGACTAAAAGAGATCGAGTAAACGAGGAATAGGACAAAATCCAAGAACTATACCACAAAAGAACCAGAAAGCATAGCAACAATCAGTTTAGACAATTAACAACCTAATATTTAATATCTCTCCGGTGCCTCCAATTTTGCAGCGAACTATAATTTTCGGTGCAAAAACATCCACTGATGTGCTAAGTGCTAATGACAAACTATAAATAGAACATAGAAATATAGACATATAACAATCCAACAGTTGAATTTGAATAGATTTAAGTAATACCACAAAACAAAATACACCTCATAGGTGAAGGCGATTCGAAACGAAACTTAGTTAATGTCAGTTAAATCACATCCAATAGTTACTATCACTCTTCCGGCTCCCGGTAGGTCAATGTCCACTCAACACTGAATGTTTTCTGCCGGGTAGTATGGACTCGAGAGTGGGACACCTGCGTCGACTTCTCTCTTCTCGTTGCTCCGCTGTCCGTCTCGTCGCTCGGAAGGCCACTATCGGAATGGACTGTCACGTGACGCCGGTGGTGAAGGAGGGAGGTAATGACGTCAGGCGGGTAATTCGAAATGGTTGAATTATTCCCGATGATTGGTCGCTTTTCTACTGTTCTTGCATAACCATGGGAAAGAGGGAAGGTTGAAGAGGTGAGGGGTAATTAGAGTATATAAAGCAGAGAGGCACCACGGGAGGGCGTGTCGACCGTGGCGTGGCGTTCGTGGGCGTGGTGTTCAGTCCGGCGATATCACGAATATCGGCGATATTCGAACTAGCGATATTCGTACTTGCATGTTCGTACATGCGATTCGTTAAGTGCTATCGTATAAGTGCGGGAGTAAAGGGGGGGGGGAGGAAAAAATCGCCACATCCTCCCTGGGAAAAATGATGAAAATGGGACCAATAAAAGTTTCAATTGGTTGGGGAGGGTAAGTTTCTAAGTCACCTTATTCCCTGCACTGTTCCCGGATCATGAATGAAGCACAGAACACACTCCTTCGTTGTCTCTTTCAAGATAGTTTATTATTATTATTGAACACTTATTTGTCAAGACACTTAAAATTGGAATATTACACGTGGTGGATTGCATGCTCTGGCAATCAGGGTTCGAGCTACTGTCACGGCTAAAGTTCTCTGAAGAAGTCCACTGGTTTGCCGTGATGAAGCTAGTCGGGAAAGCACTTGTCCATTGGAATGTAGTTTTTTCCAGGATAATCACTTTGGGGGTACATAGGGATGATGCACTTGGCATATCATGTCGGCATCTTGCCAAGCCGAAAACTCAATAACATGTAGGAATATCTCCCTCAAAATAATAAATAATCATAATTACAATATGCCAACTATCGTGGCTTAAGGAAACAAAATTGACACACGTCCCAGCGCGTGGACTGCATGCGGCGTCCTTATTATAGCACGCCGTTAAGAACTCGCGAAAATAGATGATAGGAAAAGTTTCTTATATCAGCATTATCAGCATATAAACCTACGCAATTCAAAACAAATAAGTTCCGATTCGAATATTTAAATCTCTTTTTTTAGAATACTATAAGAAGATATGTTTTCGTTGATGTTCCAATCAGATAAGTGCTATGCGTCGACATTTCAGCGGTTCTGGTTTGCATTATTTTCTCTTCATATTATACTCACACGTGTTTGAACTTGCTTCAGTAAAAAAACCGAAGTTTTCTATGATAAAATTTATTATTTTATATTTTATTTTGTTCCTATCTATAAACTTGATAAAGTTGTTAAATTGCTTTTCTTACGTTTTATTTTTTATAAAAAGCTAATTTTTTCGATGATAAAGTAGCTTATGATTATTCCTCCAGAGACTTTGCGTTATGGTTACAAAACAATTTAAAAGAAAACGTTGTAGGAGAAATTATGAAACTTATTTTTGTGTGATTATTATTGGAAATTTTATTCAAGCGCTGTCATTAAATCAGAAATTTTAATTATAAATACACTGCGGTTTGATAATCATGATTGTTAAAATTCAATAACTAGCATTTCGTTATCAAAAACTTGAAAAACTAATTGCTTATCTTAGATATTTCCAATGAATAACGATGACAACGTTATCATAACCTAGTTATGGCTATTGGAGATACTTTAAGATAAATGCTAAGCGCTTATTCTTGAATTTGTTTTCAGCCAGACGAGTTTGATAACACTCTAGTGAATTAATACTGATAGTTTCAGTATCCACAGTACGGCTGGCAAAACTAGATACAAATTTCAGCCACAGAGCAGGAGTGCTAATTTTTTATTTACGGTTCGTTTCTTTTTAGAGACAGCGATCGATGAATCACCACTTCTCTGAATCCAAAATATGCATTTGGTTTTACCGACTGCTTTCTGAACGTTAAAGTTATTGATTCCAACATTTGGATTCCCAATATGAAAAATCATTTGCGGTATCCTCCGTTTTAGAACGAGCAACAAGATTTCTTACCCATTTTTAAGTTTATTTCAAGGAAATTTAAGTCGTTTGTTGATTGTTCTTGACGTAAACATACAGCATTTTGACACGTTGTTAAAGGAAACACGAATTTAAATGACAGAGAAGCGTATTCTCCGAAAATAAATAAAGAAATTTTGGAAATAATCCACACGGCGTAATGAAAAGAACTGCGCCAGTTTTATCGCGTATTCACATAAAAATCAAGTTTTTTTTACGCTTCATCGCTCTCTCGTTCCCCTCTCACTCGCCTCCATCACCCTCCTCCTCCCTCTCCCTCTCTGTCTTTTACGCACCAAACTAACGGCATGGTCTTTAAAAAGCGAGACTTGTGACGATTTTCCCTTGGGGAAATTCTGCCCATCGTCCCGAAAAAAGAGAAACGCCGCTGAAAAAATATTCGGTCGGAGAGGAACGCTTGAACCATCTTTTTCACTTTCTCCGAATGTTACCCTTTCATCAATATCCGCGAAGATGGTCCGCTTCCTTCTGACCGTCCTCCCGCTTCATTTCCCTCCCCTCCCCCCTCTCTCCGCGCCTCCCACACCTCCTCGCCTCCGCTCCGCCGATCTTCTTTCACCGCCTTATTTCCTGTGTGGATGCATTAAAGCGAATGCCCACGCCCATTCTCAGATTATTCGAGAGCGATCTTCATTCACTAACATGTTTTCCATGGAGTTGGGTTCAATGGCTCGTTGGAAAGCTTACGCACAGGTAAAACTATATGGACGGACGCACTCGAGACTGCTTTTTCGAGGAAATTTCTTCCATTTTCGTACAAATTACCACCGGTCATCCTGTCAGTAGGGAGGAAACGGCCCGGAGGTTAACCGCATACTGCCGACGTGTGCGTGTCTTCATGCTCGCGCTCACACACACTCTCTGTTAACTCTATTACCTGCAGATTCAATGTTTACTTTCCCATCGGCCGCCTAAAATCACGCACACCGATAAAACCGTGCTTTACCATCCTATTTTTTCGCCTATAACTTAGGAGGTTTGAAATGAGTATTTGCGCCTATTTTAGCGCTTTTTTCTCCTTTGAAAAACTGCTTATGTATTCAGTTTTTCTGTTCGTCCGTCCGTGTAGGATATGTCTCAAGAGTCCCGCAATCTAAAGAAGCCAGATCTTTAGAATAGGTTGGTCTATATAAAAGATAAATGATAAAATTTTTGCGGGTTTAGGATCAGCTGCTGGAGAGTAATCGGTGTCTACATCAGAACGTTGCTAATAACTCGAGAAGAATTAATTTTTAAAAGATGATTTCTGCGAAGAAGCATCTATGGATGACACTTGTGTGTAAAGGATAGTGAATCGGATTTCAAAAGCGGAGTACCGGGGTTTTATTCCGCGGGAGTTTATTTTTAAATATCGAATTTTTTATTCTCAAAATTGTTGTCGCTTTTTGGAAGGATGCAATAATATTCATTTTCGGTAGTTTTTGCGAAAAAAAAGAGAAAATCGCCCTCTCTAATTTGCTCTGCAATTTTCCCCTCACTTGTTAAGAAAATGATAACGGAATCTCACCAGGTAACTTGAGAATTTATAGCACCAATATTCCATTGCTCTAAGATGACACTTTTACGGTGCTTGTTCATACGCGTCGACTTGGAGTTATACAGCTCGAAGTATACGTAACTCTAGCTTTATTATAACTTATCCTAACTTTTAAGTTTCTCGTTGGCATAGTATACTATTTTACGCATTTTAAGCCATAAATTCCCGTTTTTGCAACGTTGATTGGAAATGCATCTTGCGCGCATTCATCACGCGAGTTCGTTTTAAACACGATTCAGTTACGCGTATCCTCTTTTTAAATAGGTTACCTTAGTATCAGGACTTTCAAAGGTTGGATTCCGAGAAACCTCATCTAGCGAAAGCTATTCGTTTCCCGAGTAACAGGTTTTAAGATTTACTTTCTGAAGCTTTTACCTGCTCACTCTCTTCTAATCTTGGGTTCGGTGGCAGGTTGATAAAAAAAGTCAACGGCAGCAACTACCCCTAGACCCAGGAGTTGCTTCTATGGGGGGACAGTCACCTCTACCTTCGTAACTACTTCTTTTTTCCTGGTTGATTACGTAACACTTCCTTCCTTGAAAAAAGAGACCGCATTCATACTCGCTTAGGTGGAGCATATGTGATTTGAATTGAAGCACACGATACTGAAGGAAAAGGAATATATATATATATATATATATATATATATATATATATATATATATATATATATACACACAAACACATACATACTTATAGTCGCATAGTGTCCACTAAATGTGTGACGTCACATGGTATAAAACAATGAAAGGAAAAGCGATGAGCCGCTAGAGTTGACGTGATGAGTTTAACGGTGTTTTTGGTTTCGAAGGTACTCGAGGATGTTCTTCCTCTAATTCCCTTTCGTTGACCTGCAAGGACGGAAGACAGCGTTGCCAAGTTTCAATATGATAACTAGCATCAGTGATTGCTTTCTCATTGAAATTTTTTAGAACGTTTAGAGTTTATTTTTACCTTTAACTGACGCACTTCTATCTAATATGATTATATTTTGGCTAGCATTAATAATAATGATAATGACAACCCGTCTTTGTTTAAGAGAGATACAAACGCAAACATCCATAACCTCGTCGGGATTAGAACGTGCGACCTTAGCATCCGTCGGCAGAGCTTACCAATAAAACTTTTAAAGATATTATTTCATTTTTATATGACGGGTATGCCAAGTTTCTTTTCTTTTATGATAAAATATTTTGCGGCACCTGGAGTCTACTATTTCATCTCCTAATAGCTGTAGAGCCCATATGAAAATTTAATCAAAAATTGAGGAAAACTTAGGAGAGGATGGGATGAATTAAATAAAAGATTATGCCTTTAAATTGATGGTATATTTTCCCTCTTCCTGTCAGTGGCGAATCCTGAGATTTTTTGATACGGAAGCAATTAATTATGAAAATCAGATCTTACCTTGTTATTTGAAATGTAGAGGAATTCCTCTTTCCTTCTTTGCTAATTCCGAAATGACGTCATCATAGAACACAGGTTTTTGAGAGTTCTTTGATGAGGGCATTTTTGATTGACAGAATTGATAAGTTAGAGTCTTTCTTGATTTGTGGAATTCCTCACGAATTTTTTAATACGTTTGAGAGCTGAAAACTCCGTTCAGTTGCGGCACGGGTGCAGGTTATGTCAATACTAATTTACATAATTTACATTTGAGAGTAACCTTTGTCTAAACCGTTTTCTTTAATGAAATGATATAAATCGCTAACTCTGTTTTTATCAATAATATATAACCGAAAGTTCAGAACGCAAAGCAGCTATATCGAAATAATTTCCATAACTATTCTTGAGGGAGTCGAACGCATCTTGAGGAAATGTCTTGTTTAATTTTTTGCAGTGCGACTTGAGCAACACAAGAAATTAAATCATTCTGCATTGCACTGAACGTGCCGCGAAACACTGTGGAATGTTCCAAATGGTTTCCCGAAGTTTCGTCGTATTTAGCAAACAATTCGACCAAGTCCACGTAATTACCTTTATTTAAAGAGTCACTGGATTCGTCATGACCACGAAAGTCAAGTTCATGCTCTCCCAAAAAACAAACAATATCAATAAGTCTTTTTAACATTTCCCGATTTTTCTTTACTGCTTCGTTATACTGGCGATGAGTAATTTCCAACTGCTTATCTAAAACATGTTCTATTCGAGTTCTTCCATATGTTTTTTTTTTAAGAATTGACTGTAAATGTTCTTATTTTCGTTAATAAATTACACACTGCATATCATGAAACCTCAACAGAGCTGCTTGAAATCACAGCAAAAGCATTTGAGGTACTCAGTTCACTCATGTTTGCAATTTTGAAATTGCTTCCACTCCGTACTTTATTACGTGAAAAACCGCGAACTTCTTTCTATCTGAACCAAAATGTTTGCAAGTATCGTAATATCTGTTAATGCACTATTATAACACAAACATTCCTATAAGAATGAAGGTTCACGTGAAACGTCAGAATTGCGACTTATTGAAACTGTAATATAACTGGACCAGACGCCTAGTCTCCGCTCGGATACTACAGCGAATGGCTCATCGATGTGTACGCAATAATATTCTTGCTTCCTAATATGCTAGTAGTGTTATTTTCGGCCATTGTGTGGCGCCAGCTGTCAAGGTAAATTTTTAAAATGTCGCGCAGTCGCACGGTTTTACTGAAGGTATGCTTCTAAAATTGCACTTGTGAATGAGTAATTTTTATTGTTATTAGTGTTATTATTATTTTAATTTCTAATTTGGAAGCACTGCTTCCCTCGCTTCCATGGAGGATTCGCCCCTGCTTCCTGTTTACCCTTTACCCGGAATTCTTCACTCGACGATCTCCTTCCTACCTCCCCGTCTCTTAGAATTTCTTCCGCAGCATCTCTCCTGCCTGCTTGTATGTCGCGTTTATAGAACATCTATCATCTCACCTTTATTATATCTAGTGTTCGTTCATATGTTTCATTCCCTATACAACTGTTTTTTTAACCCTACAGTAGGTTTTAAACTAAAACAAACTTACAATCCAAACCCTTCAATTAAAAGTGTATACATGCTCGCGCCCACTTGCTTAATGGGTTCCTTTGAGGAATCAAAAGACCGAGAAAAAATTGAAGGATAAGAGTGTGAAATTCTTAGGAACAAGAGGGGTTAGGGAAGCAGATGACAGGAGAAACTGAAGGAGTGTGAGGGAGGAATTCTTTCGGGAATGGATAGACAGCGGCCGACGATGCGCTCACGTTTTATCGGGATGATAATTTCATCTAGGGTATTTAAACAATTTAATATAGTCAACGGTAAAAAATGTAATAAAAATCCGAAAAGAGACGGATTAGTATGGCCGCCATCGAGGTTGAGTTTTTAGAGTTGGACTGCTATTAGTCAATAGCTCCAACCTAAAACAAGACGGAAAAGTATACTCCATAAGTGGAATACGCCGCGATTTCAAAGGCGTTCTTTATGGGGAATAAGTATGGAACGGTATCGAAAGAATAGGTGATTCTCGAATTTTTATCCCCGCAACTATAGTTTCGGCGACTATCTTGTAGTAAATGTTGATCTCTATCCAAATAAAATTTTTAATCTATACCTCACAGATAATATAAGAGAATGGGAGAGAAATATATAGATGTTTAATTGTTGTTTGCTGAGAGGACCGTCTTTGCGTTCGATGTAAAGAAAATATGCGATGTTTTGCTCGGTATTTTCTCGAATTTGTATCTCCAAAACTATAAGTCTTAATTATGTGGTCTCTGGACCATCTTGTAGTAAATGTTCTCGATCCGAATCAATTTTTAAATCTATAACTCGCAGATCATATAAGAGAATGGGAGAGAAATATATGGATTTTTAATTGTTGTTTGCTGAGAGAACCGTCTTAGCAATCGATGTAAACAAAATGTTTTGCTCGGGATTTTCTCGAATTTTTATCTCTGGAACATCTTGTAGTAAATGTCGTTCTCTATCCGAATAAATTTTTTAATCTATACCTTACAGATCATATAAGAGCTAGGGAGATAAAAGTTTGATATTTCATTGTTGCTTGACGGATGCCATTTAACGAGATACGAGTATAAGTTTATTAAAGTAATTATGTAAAATGGAAGTTCTAATTGACAAATTCAGTTGAAAATCACAATCGGGCGATAATTTTTATTAAAGATCACCCATACCTAATTAAATTAAAATCCGTCCCGCGGTTTAGGAGATGAAAGTAACGACGGACGGACGGACGGACCAGACGTGCCCATAAGGCGTTCCGCTATTACCACTTCGCTGGATAAGAACGCCTAATAAAGCGTATTTGTGCGTGTTTTTTAATTATTACTATTTAATTTATCTTTTAATGATTAGGTGTGGTATCAAAAGATCCAGAATACATTTATTCTTATATATTTTTAAATTATTATCTGAATGAATACATGTACCAGAGAAGTTAATGTAACAGTTATTAACATCGTCTACAATGCCGTTAAACCTTCAATTGGAATATTTCTTCCATTTACGACAGTCGCCGGTAAAACTCTTTTTACGTTCTTATTCAGCTCTCCATCGACGAAGAGGTTCGTGACAAGGTCATCTATGCGCACATATTACCCACTTTCTCATTCTGACGACCCGATTTCGTGTGCTTCGTTACGTAAAGGTTTTTTCCGGAAGTAACCTACCGCTTTTATCCCGGCGTGCGCATGTCTGCGGCGCTTGTAATGCAAAACAGACGTACGATGATGTAAGTGCACGTTAGGTGAATTGTAGTTTTAGAACTAAAAGTGCCTATATTTCCTTATATACCCAAGACGTTATTTCGCCGACAAAAAAGTATCTGACAATAGTACTCTTCAGATTAATACCATTAATTAGGATCTACATATTCGAATTACCATAGCAGCTTCTTTATATTAAGCCATTTTCATCCCGCATTCCCGACCGAGTGCCGCTATGAAACATTTGTATGAAGAATTTTTCATCCAATGACGATATTGTGATGGTGTAACCCGTTTTATGCAAATTCCATAATAATTAGAGCGAAAATTTGTAATGAAATTAATTTTTAGCCAGCTAATGCATATTGTGGCTCAAATTTCATCCCACCTAAATCCTCACATTGTCATCAGCCACGCATGAATAATTTTATGTTGGATAAAATTAAAATGATCACTCTTTCATTCTTGTGAGCATTTTAATTATTTAATAATTTGTTCAAATTTTTCTTCTGGGAAACAATATCCAGTTTATAATTTTTTCCTCTGAAATAACAGGTTTCGTTATACGCAATTGCGATATGTTTGTAGCTCTTTAGAAACGCTCTTATTTCGTATAGAAAGTGAAACTTGTAGTAGTATATCACACTGAATCGTTCGCGGCTCACCTTTCTAGGTTTTCATTACCAACCTTTCTTTTAATCACGTGGCGTGTAGCTTTGATGTATTATTTTTGTCAATCAAAAGTTTTTCATTTTTGCTGATGATGTTTACTTTTGTAGTTACGGACATTATTTATCCTATGTTTGTCGATGGAGTTGTTATATCTGGTTATGGCTTTGCTTGATGTCTTGCGATTGAATTTTGAATTTAATTTGCATCTGTGTGCCGGATGGTGTTACTACTCTATTGTTTGTCTTTGCCCTCATTTAAAAAGAATTCTAGCAATGTAATTCAGAAGAATAATGCATTGAAAGTTATTTGGATTATACGATTAAAGTATAAGCATACTGACGAAAATGGCGATGAATGTAAAAAGGCTAAAGATTATTACATCTAGAAAAATATATATAATTCACTTAATTCATTGATTGCGAAAAGTATATCTTTGAAAGACCCTCGAAATATTATTTTAACTATCTTATTTACTAGAAATTATGTAGGATGAGGTTAAATAAAATAGTCGCAACAGATTGGTCAAATTCTTTTTTGTGTATGTCATTATTATTGACAAAATCTGTAGGTCGATAAATCGCTGTGCGGCGGTGGTTAATACTATATCATTTCGGTGACCAAAATGCCCTGTCCTGAACTCAATAAATACGCACTAGGATATCGATTTACAATCCAGTGTGATGAAATATAAATTTTATTCAAATGTTTAGATTAGTCGAAACAAAAAAATAGAACATTTTTCCAAAGTATGATATTTTGACTATTTCTCCAATCGGACTTTTTCGTGCTCCAAACAAAGGAAAGGATGAACCGCACTGCACACCAAGTATCCCACGATTTTTTCACTCATTGCATATTATAATTTTAAAATTGTGTCTTCTCAAAATTTAATAGTAAAAATGAGTGCGATACGATTATTCAAATATCTTCTTTTCCGATCCAAAATATTGTCGCCGATGAAAAACTCGTGAGATAATTCAAATAATGAGTGAAAGCCACGTTTTAACGTGTCAAAAAGCTACTCAAGCTTTTCAAATTTGAGATAAATAGCAAAACCTCGTGTTAAATTTTTTTCTTTCCATAGGAACAATTAAAACTTTTAACCAATTTACAATAATTTACATTTTAAATTAATCGAAATTGAAACCGCTTATTCTCATAATCCATTTCTTAGATGAGACGATAATAAAAACATAGCCCTTCTCTATTTTTGCTCACATCTTGATCGCAACTCCTGTGTTAACTACAGGCGAACAAAATGTCGCAATTGGTTTCTTATCAGCGGTTTATTCCCAGATGTGTAAAAGCTCGTCTTCGCAGCACACGTGACCGCTGGCCAGTTCGAGTGTCGGCCAACAGGTGCGTGGGTGTGGGGGGGGGAGGGTCGAGGTGGGGAGGAAGGGGGAGAGAGTTGAGGGTGTTCACGGCAAGAGGCAACTTAGTGGGTTTGACTTTCCGTGGTTTGCGGTAAACAGGTTCACACCTAGAACGAGTTATTTCGATGCCCACACGATTTTTTTGGGCCTCGCATATCATTTTGGTGTTACTTTGGGCCTTGTTCTTTTTAAGCGCTCTTTACCAGTGAAGCGATAGTAGCGGGACGCCTTATGGGCATTTCTCGTCTGTCCGTCTGTCTGTCTCTAGTGATTTCCATCTTTTGAACCGCTTGATAAATTTTGATTAAATTAAGTATGGGTGATTCTTATTAAAATTTATTTCCGTATTATGATTTTGAACTGCGTCCGTCAATTAGAACTTCCACTTTGCATTAGCACTTAAGTAAACTTATCTCGTTACATGGCACCGGCAACGATTAAATGCCACATTTTTCTCACCCAGTTCTTATTAGGTTGGTTTCCAAAGGAAACAACCTTATGAAATGGTCCTGTCTGTGTGTATGTCTGTATGTGCGTCCCCTACTAACAACTTTTGCACCAATGGACCGATTTTCATGAAACTTGGTATGAGGCTCCTGTTACCAGAGCCCACCTCCGAGCTATATTTTATTTGCTGAAGATTGAAGTCCCGGGCTCGATTCCAGGAACGTTTTTTCTTATTGGTTTTACCTATGAAATCTCAAATCCATCGTGCAGAGATGTTTTCTTTTGTACATTTAAATATCTTAAAATTATGATATCGGAGCGAGGAAAAAAGAATGTAGATCCTAATTCTTATCACCGAATTTTGATTATTGGTCTTATTTTCTTGAGTTTATACGAAATCAGCGTTTTTGAGTTTTAAATCGCATTTTATCGGATTGTTGCCATGGAGAAGATTATTACCGAACTCGACTTGAACATAGACGAGTGAACAAATGGATCATTTTCTTTTCCGCTCGACTACTCTTCAGCAATGAACAGTTGATCCAGAAATATTAGCGTATAAACAGTAACATTTATTAAATTCTTTTTTTAAATACATGCAAAATATAATGTCAGAAAAATATTTTGACGTTGTTTTTAGTATTTTAAGCCTGATAATGCTCTATTAATTTGTTTTCCAATTTTTCTCTATCACTGATAAACTATGAATTACCCACTTGAAAGTGTTCCGCGGCTCAAAAAGTTTGAGAACCACTGGTGTAGCCGTTTTCGAGAAAATCAAACAAGAATGTCGTAATTCACTTTAAACAAAATGTTTTGCATGTTTTTTTAATTGTCCATGAAAATAATCTTCGTAACAACAAATATAAACAAGATCTGCTGAAATTACCTAAATACGTTTAAAAAAGCACCAACTTACTAGAGAGAAGAGATTTTTGGTAGACAGAAAGGCATAAGGTTATGATATTTCGCTGTTTTATCGCGTGAGTTCTTTCAAACTATTTCGTTTAGTTTCAAATCATTCGTCGCATGAAACACGTCAATTAATGATACACTGTACAGTTTCATAACTTGTTATTATTAGAATCTTAGCAACAACAGCTTGTTTTCTATTCCACCTAACTTGTAGAAATCCATACTAATAAATAAGCTGTAAACCACTCAAATTTTAAATGTCATATGACGATGGAAATTTATTTGGCTACGAAGAGTGTAAACTTGACAAATTATTAGCGAAATTAATCTATCGGCTTTCAATTGCATCTGGAAGCAATTTTTAGTCCCTTTATCCTTCATGGCGGCTATTCGTTTTCCGTGGAATGCGTCTGATTAATCAGAAAATTTTTTTTAGATGATCGCGAAAGGACCGTGACGCCGTTTTGCCCTTTAAAAGATTTCGAAGTCCACGAGAAAAATGCGGCATGAAGCTACTTGAAGTTGAATATCGCATACCTTCCATATGAATCCCGAGTATGTCTGAACTTTTGCTATGCCAGCAAATTATCCCGACTTAATGGAATATATACTTCGGAATAACGGCTTGGATATTTACGTAACTATGCTTTTCGCAATCATAAACGCATTTGATACGAGGCTGATTTTAAAGGTGTTCTCCGCTTACAATCCTGCGAAGCTTTCACTAAATACTTTCATAGACGCCAGCATGGATACTGACGAATTACTTAAAAGTTATCCCTTTCAACTATTTCAATTATTTAATTCCCTATCAAAATTCGAAAAGAGGGTATTGTGTTTCTCGATATATAAGGGCGGATCCAGAAAAGGGGGGTAAAGGGGATAATTACTCCCCCTCAGATTTCAAAACACCAATAAAATTAATAAAATAAATAAAAATAACATCGAAGAATTGTAACTTTTTACTGTATTTATTTTGCTGCACAAATTGTTTTTTTATTTTAGAACTTTTTCATTTATATCTATGATAATTATTTATTTATTGTTTGTGTATTATTTACCTATTTCTTTGTTATATTGTGGATTCGAGAAACGTGTAAATATGGCCTCTTCCATTGTATACTATCGAAAACGAATCTTTAATTTTATTTTGATGGCTTATGCTAAAATTTGGTCAGAAAAGAAACTTATATATAACATAAATTAGTGTTTAAGGAATTGTATAACCATGAAATTTAGCGCTTTAGCGGAAACCTATAGCCAGAAATTAATTAATACGTATTCACGTTTAAACTAAAAAGTTAAAACATTATCAACGTTGGAAATAAGGTTTCTCCCGGGCAACGTAAACTTTATGCCCTCCCCTCTACCATACACACGCCTTTGGAGGGCGCCATATTTTATATTTGTTGTTCATTCACTTACAGAGCTATTAGATATTGCTGACTACTTCACATTAAGCAATCATAGAAGCAATGACGAAAGAAACTGGCCTTGCTAAAGGCAGGCTTCAAACCCGATATATTAAAATTGGAAGGCGTATTGTTTTTATACATAATATACGTTTTATAAATTATTATTATATTTTATATCAAGATGAAATATTGTTAAATATTTATTTATTTATTCAATAATTCCACATACAGCTTTTGTAGCCATTTTACAGTGGAATATGTTAACAATAACAATAGACGAACACATACATCCATGCCCTAGGTGGAGAAAAACCCACCTAGGCGGGATTCGAACCCGCGACCTTCAGATTGGCAGGCGAGGACGTTACCCAGTCGCCACCGATATAAGAATTTATATACGTGAGTGCATGGGACTAAACACAAGTGTGAACTTGGAGAAGGAGAAAAATTCTGAGCTTGACCGAGGATCTACCACTTCTCGAGTGGACCTGGGTTCAATCCCTGGTTATTTTATGTTTGTATATTCTATTTTGATTCTCTTGGTATTCCCAACACGCACAGAATCTCACAAAATACACTTTCTTTCCGAATCTGCCAAATATTTATAATTTTTATCTCGCTAAACAAGCAGTTACTCCCCGGGCACATTTATCATGAATCATTATCCAGCTCAAAGTGACAAAACCTCCAAGAAATAATATACAAATTGGCAAGTGCTGAGACTATACCGGTTTCTTAACACTAGAACAGCCGATGGGACATTTTTGTCCCATTTTTGAGTTCGGGTCGCTGCCAAACACAATTTTTTTTCGGAGCACGGTGAGTCTTCTCGACTTTTCATGATATTAATCTCGTTACGCACAGAGAAAGTTTCGCCCACCCCACTGCCTCGGTTAAGATGTGACGTACATTTTATCCTAGAACGGCCGATGGGACATTTTTGTCCCACTGGCGTAATCATTACTAATCTGCTACTTTGTTTCAATATAGTACGGTGCATAGGCCTTTCTGAGTTCACTATTGAGTGGAGCTATGACACTGACGTAGTTCCCTTCCTAAACTCTCTTTGGTCGGAAAATGGGGACTGCCGTTATGTGATAAGGTCATGTCAAGGAATCGTTTCCGAGAGATGCTCAAATTCCTCAGCTTCGATGTCAAGTCCACCAGGCCTTAGCGCTTAAAAACTGACAAATTTGCCATTATTTCAGAAGTTTGGGATAGGTTCATTCAAAACTCTCATACTTGTTACAGACCTGGAGCTTACATATCAGTAGACGAGCAGCTCTTTCCTACCAAAGCTAGATGCCGATTAATTCAGTTCATAACTTCCAAGCCCGATAAGTACGAGCAGAAGTTCTGGGTTGCTGTAGACAAAGTAACAAAGTATATACTGAATGCATTCCCTTATCTTGGCAAAGATGAACTCCGACCAAATGATCAGCGCCTTTCCCAGTACGTAGTAATGAAACTGATGGAACCATTCCTGAACAAGGGAAGAAATATGACGTGTAACAATTTCTTCACTTCTCTGGCTTTGGCTGATAATCTAAAGGCTAAATCCACTAACTTGGTTGGTACAATAAACCGGAGAAGAAGAGAAATTTTCTTGGCTGTGAAAAATTCACGTGGGGCATAGTACGGCACCCAGGTACTGAAAAATGAAGATACTACACTCACGATTTACCAAGGTAAAATGAATAAGAATGTCATTATTTTAAGCACTCTACACCCTGAAATGCAACTTGGGACAGATGCCAAGAAAAAGCCAGAAACCGTGTCCTTTTTCAAAGAAACTAAGTACGGGCTTGACGTAGATCAAGTGGCTCGTAAATACTCAGTCAAGGCAGCGTCCCGGAGGTGCCTTGTACACACGTTTTACAATATCCCAGATCTAGCTGGTATAAACGCATGGGTTACCATGTTACCAAAATCAAGATTTCTCGGCGAGACTTCTTGTTGAAATTGGCTGAAGAACTAAGTAAAGATAATGCGGAGAGCAAGGCATCGAACGCACCCGCTCAAATTACTGACGCTCATGCCGAAGAAGGAGAACCTGCAGATCCCGCAACAGTGAGCAATCGACGACGTAGCCAGATTTGAAAAACTGCAAAGAACGGAAGAGTGCGAATAAATGCTTTGGATGCATAAAGGTGCATCGGAAAGGAAAGAAAGACCTTCGTATGTGTAGACTGCATGAATGAGTGATTGTGACTGAAAAAGCATGATTGTCTCATTTACAATTTCTTATTCTTATAAGTATATTATACCTAATAACCTGTTAATGAATCAACAGAGGAAATAATTTTCAGTTTATTTTGTTGGTTTATCTGTATAAATGATGAAAAAGGAAGTAGACTTTCGTACTTACCAAAATATGAGTGATTACTAGAAAGGAGCTTAAATTTCTATATTTGACTATACTTGCCCTTTCTTTCATATAGTGACTGTACCTGTTTCGTGATCTCATGATTACCAAAGTGTGTTGTATGTCGTTTTCAAATGAAAACCACTTAATTTTCTAAAACAGATGTTAAATTAAAAAATTACTAAATTATCACTATTTTGTATGAGACTGAACTTGCAAGAAAAAATAATATCGTATGTACCTGTATCAACATATGATTCATTACTTTGCTTCAAAAGAAAAAGCTTCCCACACTGATATTAACATGCATAACACTCATAATTCAATATGGGGCATTTTTGTCCCATTGGCCGTTCTAGTGTTAAGATCACATATTCATTCTTGACCTCGAGCAAGGCAATGCAAGTAGGTGAGGCGGTGAGGCGACTGTCTCTCGAAAAGTGGCGCCAAAATTAGAACGATGAAAACCTTTCCGTAAACATTCACAATTTCTTCGATATTTTTTATTCCTAGAATACATTTTTCAATGAAACTAATCTCTCTAGGCTCAATTTTGTGAAATTTCTCCATTTGAGATGTGGAACGGAAACAAATTGCTTCGTAACAAATTCCATTTTTAAAACAATACACTTTAATACTATTATTAGTGTACACATCTTTCAACTATGTTGCACAGGACCATCTTTCAAGTGTTTATACTACATTTAACTAGGGCTGCGCAATGGCGTAATTATATCAGAATTCCTAGGTGCACATGCAGAGCAAAGCAGGGGAGTCAATGGACTTCTGTTAACCGTTCTTTCATGTAGTTTAATGACGATGTTTCCACGGTTCATTAATTTATTTTCTTTAAATAAATTATGCCTATCCTCTGCGTTTATTTATGCTTAAAAATCATATAAGTTAAGCTCTACATTCGCTCATTATCTTCGACAACTAGTGTTCATGTTTTAAAAAATAATTAAAAGGGCATCATATTATATCTCGTCTCGGGCGGCAAAATGTCTGGGCACAGCCCTGCCCTCGAATTTGTTATCATCTGCAGAATGAAGGATATCAACTCGAGATGGACGAAAGGAGATTCAGGTTACTTACTCTCGTAGGTCGGGAAACTTTTCATAAAGGCTGAAGGTTCGGACATAAAAATTATTATTGGACGGGTCGAGTGAATTACATTGTGCGACCTTGGAATATAATTCACCGCCGTACTTCTCTCGAATCAGCCTGTCTGCGAATACCGCCCGAGAGATAAGATGACAAGTATTTCGACCGAAGAAACCGGAAATGGTTCCTCAACGGGTGCAGAATGTGTCGGTTAGAATATATAGATTCCGTTACGATTCACTTCTGCTGCATCTGGAACAGATCGAAGAGGGATTTTCCTCATATTTTAAGACTTTCCGATGGAATATATCGTTGGAGCGTAATTGCGATGCGATGCAACCTCCTGCCAGGCGCCACTGTGCGAATTTTTCGCGAACATTCCTCGCAAACATCGCGGTCATTAATTTCCCGGTACCCTATAATTCAACCTCTGGAATATCAAAAGTACTTTAAAAACCTTAAAGCTCCCTCTTTATCTTTCCTCGCACATTCTAAACTTAAAATTCCTGGATAGCAGAAGAAAAGGCATGCTCGTCTTATGGAAAAAACAAACTAAAAAGTAAGTAAATAAAAATCAAAATTTTAAAAATTGGTACTTATCTCAAATATCTCCAAATACTGATATGCATGGTGGCCATAAACTATTCGGCACATTACAATCATCCGCACAACACAAATTAAAAGAGATATTGCAAAAATTATTAGTTTCATTTTAAAGAACAACACAGTTTTGTTATATATTAATAATCTCCACATAAGCACCATTTGTTGCACGCAGGATTTCCAAATGGTATTCTGTTTCGCGCCAAGTGTTTTCATCTGGGACATCACAGTAGCAATTGCACCGTTGATCCGCACACGGAGCTAATCCAGATCTACAACTTTCGTATGAAGACTTGATCCTTTACAAAATCCCAGAGGAGAAAATTCATTGGGTGATATCCGGGGAAAGAGAAGGCCAAGAAATTGGCCCTTCTCGTCTATTCCATCGGCCAGGAAAATGTTCAGACCCCAATGTGGTGGAGCGCCGTCTTGTTGAAAGAAAACATTCAGTTGACGATCTGCCATCTAAGGGATTACAAGTAACTGAAGCGTGTCCAGGTAATTCGTACTGTTAACGGTCTTCTCATAGAAGAAGAAAGGTCCAATTGCCTCGTAGCGTAATGTGATGAATAAATTACATCCACTCAGTATTGCCCGGGGTCCGCAGGTTCGGGAGCCCAAAATTTTTCGAAAAAAATTGTGGGCGAAGTTTAAGCAAGGAAGTGGTTCAAATTACTCTGACTGAATGCATCATTATGAATACTCCACTAAGATACTTTCATTGCAGCCTCATGGGTAGAAATTTAAATCAGAAATACCCGACTCGCTTATAGTTGAAGAGACCCCAAATGACTTTCTTTCCCAAGGACCCCATGAACTATAAGGCCTCTAATGACCAGAGATACTTATTTTTCACAGATTTTGATTTTTAAGCGCTTATTTTTTATATTTGGTAATAATAATAATAATTAAAAACATAAAACGCAATTTTTTAAGATCTTCCGCCTCGACAAAAAATATTAAACTACTTTTTCGCGCAAAACGAATATGGATGTAATGTTTGTTTGGTTTCCTATCTTTTCGATTCAAACCCGATTTTTTTACAGGCTCCAGAAGTTGGCAATGGTTCTGCTGTAAATGAGTCTTCCAATTTGTTTCGCATTGAGGTGCCTTCCAATGATCCTATGGACCTCTTCAAAGAATGGTTCGAGGAAGCAAAGGCCTCAAAGATGACGCTTCCAAACAGAATGTGCGTTTCCTCTTCGTCAAGGTGAGAACGTGGTAAAAAAGGAGGAATGAAATCGGCCAATTGCTGCATTAAACAGTTGTTTCTGTAACTCAAACGGGAATGAAGTTCGTCTAGCTGCCTTAAGATTGAAGGACTAACCGATGTCGTCCTAAATTTATAAGCGTTAGTTAATGAGAAATCGTGACATTAAATTGTGTTTTTGGATATAAGTAAGCTAAAAATTTGTTTTTGTCTTTTAAAAATAACGAAGATTTTTCATTCATGGGAACTTTACATATATTTAACATCTTCGAATAGAGGAAACATTTTACCCAAAATTTTGTAAAATTGGGAATCTTCATTTTTGGCTTCTCGAGCAGTTACCCGCGAGAAACCAAATAGACTCAGGTATTTGTGCTAAAATATATCCTACAGCTAGGCGACTGCACGAAAAGGAGATTTAACGTTCTATACTATGTGTTTTAAAACAGTTTTTGCTTGATCAATAGATTTTAGTAAAATTGTTACTTCCAAAGAAGCTAACTTATTTTTAGTATATGAAAATGCTGAAAAAAGCGTTGCTTCAGATAAGTTAATAGAAAGACTGCAATTTTCTGATCTATAGTAACAAACTGCTTTCCACTAATTCTTGGGGTTGATAAAGTGGACATGTACATAATTTATTATTTCATAAATAAGGAATTGCGTTTAAAGTATTACATATCCATGCGTATAAAAATATCATAAAAATTTGATTGAAATGAATGCATATTGTACAAGTAGGTAATATTGAACCGAAATGAATACTTTGGACACCCGACAAGAAGGAGATGAGCTTTCGCTTAGGAAGATGAAATTTACAATTCTGTTTATGAAGTAAAGTAGAGAATTATCGGTCTCGTCATATGGCTGAAAAAAGATTTCAGAAAAATCAAATTATTACAAATTGAAAAATTCAGCACTTATCTTACGTATCTCCAATAGCCATAAAAAGGTTCAAAATAGATATACCATGAAGTGCGTATAAAATGTGTTAGGAAAACATATACTATAGCTATTGGAGATATCTGACGTAAGTACTTAATTTTTCAATTGTTGACACTTAAGCGTTATTTAAAAAAATATATTTCTGTAGTTAGTTATCAAAATTTATGAGATCAAACGTAACCGTCAAAATATCTAGAGGTGAAAACCATATTTTTAAGTAGAGCAGTCCCTTCAAATCTGCGGAGGTAACGTTCCTATAAAACTGCAAATACAGATGCTAAAATGGAAAAATGGAGTCGAAGAATGAACATTTTTGCTCTTCTCACACTATTTTCAGCACTCATCTCACTTCCTTTGTGTTTTGGAGCCATGGTTTAATAACGGTATTACACGAAAGTGCGAAAATATAGTACAGTTTACTATATGCGTACGAACAGAGAATGGAGTAAAGACATGCTGAGAGTACAGCATCATGTAGTAATTTCGCTTGCCACCCCAAGTCGTTCTCCGCGTGCGTCACAGAGTCGCTGCTTCTTTAGTTTGTATGTCTATGTAGTCGTTTTGATGTCGAGAGGAAATCGCCCAGCGTTTCGTGGGATATAGCGAACGAGCAGGCAGTCATTTAAATTCATTAACACACGCGCACGCACCCACACGCACGCGCACACACTCTCTCTCTTTGAAAAAGTCAAACCATCCCAAAAATGCAACCAAAACCGTTCAAAGTGCACTTTATCGAAGACTTCATTGATTTTTTAATATAAATACCAACTTTGCATAAAATAAAGGACTAAGTGGAAGGAATCACACTGCAAAAACTTTACCGAATGTACAGCCCCAGCGCCAGAGTTCCTATCTAGCCTATTGATTACTTGTCGGTACCGACCGACCGAGCAATGCGAATATACGCGGGTATCTAATCTCTTTACGGTTGCCGTCGTCACCACTTTATGTGTGAAGTACATCTGTAAATATTTACACTTCAAATATTTATAATGCTGCTTACCTTTGAAATTTTATTCCGAAGAAGTGGTTCTACATTTTATTATATTATCAACATCCGGTTCTAACAAACTGATGCGACATGTTACAACCAGGGTGTAGAGCGGTAGAAGGTCAGGAATAAGTGAAATTAACTTCCCGCGAACATTGTAAATTACTACATTAATTTAAGCGCGAAAAAAACTGCGAAAATCGAGGGACTGCTGTAATATTAAAATCGATTGCAATATAGACGAGTAAACGCACGAGCTTTGTCGACATGATTGCATAAGATGAAGGATAGGAGTTTAAGCCGTTGAAGGAGAGAAGTTCAAGTATCAAGGTATAATATACGATTAAGAGGCGGGGGAGGGGGGAAATCGCCCCCCTCCCCCTCCCCTAGAGCTGAAGCAGAACCGAAAAATATTAGCTTCACATTTACGAATCGACCCAGTAAAACTTGTAAATTGTAATTTCATTATAATCTTATTTTTAAAATTGTTTCATATCAAATGAAAAAGAATTTATGTGAACAATTACTGTGAAAACATGTATGTAACTGGTATATCGCTCCCCCTCTCTAAAGACATTTTCTAGATCCGCTGCTGTTAGGGTTTCCATATTAATTAGACGAAGAGGGTTAAGGGAAATTGGAAGAGTAGTATGAAAATCAAGAAAACAGAAAGAGTGAAAATGATGAGTTTAGAAGTAGAGCCTTCGTAATTACACTCAATGATTTATTATGACCAAACATTAGCTCACGTGGGCGTAAAATGCTTGTAAAAATGAATCGCTCCTAACACTTACAGTTTCTTAAATCGTAAAACCCGAACGTTTCACTTTTATCGTCGATATTTTATTCTGGATCTTAAGTATCAACCAGCCGGTATTCATAAAATAACCTCGCTATTATATGTCATGCGTTTCGCGTTTTTTATAAAAATTGAGGTAAAAAGACATTACTTCTTGTTGTCATACATTTGAAAAATTCTGATTCGATGAGCCATTCACAATGGGATTTGAAAGCTATTGCACACAGGCCTGCCATTCAAGGTTAGGTGACCTTGGGTGAGGCCTTGGCACGTGTGACCAGTTTTGAAAAAATCTATCCGTTAACCTGTTAGGCCGAAGGAAGCGTCTCAAATTTAGCGTTGATGCGCGAAGTGAAACTTTTTGCGGGAAACTTCGTTTCGAGATTTATATTTTATTTTGGTGCAGTATTTACGAAATTAAAAAAGTAATTAGCGTCGATAATTGCTTATTTTTTCGCATTTATAGTCAAAGGCTTATTTTGTTTTTTTTTTTCAAGCAAAAAGTTGGTGTACACGAAGTTTATACGAAATATAATAATCATAATAATTTGTCAGGCGTATTTTGCGAGTTTCCTGGTTCATAAATCGCCAACCTTCAATATATTTACCTTGTTTATTTTTATGAAATAAATTATGCGAATCGCTTTTATCTTTAAATAGCCACTACTAAGATTAGGAGTATAAAAATCGATGTATCAATTGTGAATTGGTTCATTATTATTTGATGCTCAAGTCAATTTATTAAAAGTGACGTTTGAATCATACTGCAGCTTTTGCTGGTACCCATAAAATTTTGTCCACTTTCAATTAAAAACTTCATTTTTATCCTCAGCACCGGTCTGGTGACCGCCAGGAGCCTTTTAATGCGCCAGCTGGAAGACGACGGCTTTGTAATAATGACCGATGCAAGAAGTCTCAAGATAAAGCAATGGGTAAAAAGAAATTGGATGAATTATAATAAGTGATGAAATATGCTAATTTTATACTTATTGGATACATTTGTTAGCATGCATGCACAACAGGGACACTAAATTTCAGCACAGTACAATAGAACTTTGATTATTCGGACAAATTGGAACCAATTATGGTCCGGACAATAAAAAATCCGGATAGTTGGACAAAATTTATGTGTATATATATTCATTCATTCATTCGTGTTCTGTCTTACGACAGGTCCTACCAATTAATTAATTAATTGGTTTTTGACTAGGGAATATACATACACGGTGTGGTGGTTTCCCGTTGCCTTCCACACCGGACACACACACAGAAGGGAGGAGGGAAACCCGGTGCCGGCATTTGCCTGCTCTTGCGAAGAACACCAGGGGGGCCAACGGCTTAACGTCCCTTCCGAAGGACGGAACAGCTGAATTTGCGCGGTCTCCTCAAACCACGCAAACAGGGGGCCGGATGAAGTCCCAGCATCATATTTCTCTGCTAACCTTTTACCATGATCATCTTTTTTTAACTTGTTCACAATTTCCGCCAAGTCATTTAATAAAAACAACTCTTTTTTGTTTGGTTGAGATTTTTATCCCAACAAAAAGTAACTTTTAGTTTTAAAAAATAACCCTACGATTTTAGTTTTTAAGGTAACACAAATCAGTGCCGCGCTAAAGTGCTCTTCAACCTTTTTAATTTCTGAGCGCATTTTCGGGTTCGTTCGATCTTTCCGTCTCACCAGAGCAAAGTCCATTTTAAACATTTAAAAAACACGGCAGTCAACAAAATTTAAAAAAATAGTCATCTTCCTCATTTGGAGCAAATCATTTCTAAAAATTCACATTTTCGCGTCATTTATGTAGGTACCGCAGTAGGATAACAAAATAACTCATAGATAAAAAATACTAATTCTCTGATTAGGAAGTAACCGTTTTTCAGTCTCAAGTTACTGAAACATTGTAAAAGTAACGCTCATAATAACAATTTTTCCTATGATATTAGCTGTAGAATGATAAACAGTGATAATATTCCTTTCCCTATACGTAATTCAAGTACGTTAAACTCGAAGAGGCATCAGGGTCTCATTAAAGTGATGAGTGTTATTGAAAGGCCGCATTATGATCAATTTTTTAACTGTGGACGATACTATGAAAATTACATTTTATCTATAAGATTAAAACCAATCTACAATATAAGGCGATTATTCTGTCACTCTGTGTGTAACGCTTTTTAACGTGTTTTAACAAATTTCCCGACTAGATAGAAAATTGAAATTTCGCAGGAATACTTCAATTGCACATTAAAATTCAATGACAAAAAACCCAAAAAGATTCGGGTTAGATCCGAGGATATAATTTGGTTCCTCGTAAGATAGCAAGTAAAAAGTGATTTTTCGACGCGCAGGCTTTCATTCTTTTTTAATTACAATTATAAGAACTTGACCATCGATTTTTAGTATAGGACGTTGAAATTCATGTCTCGTCATTTTTGACGGGCACTTCCTCGAGTAATTTAGAAAAGGCGTTCTATTATACATACCTCAGTAACCATAAAAATATCATATCCCATTTTCACAAAATTTCAAGTAAATATATAAAATCGCGAACGATTTAGTGAAGGCAAAAATTAGCATTCGAGCCCCAGTATGGCATAGAAAGGACCGCCAGTTTGACGCGCCAGCTATAATTTCTAAATTACCGTGGTGCACGAAAAACTTTGTCGCACCGTACTGCCGTACTTAATATAGACTAAAATCGCCTGTGATAAAGGCAGGTTTACGGGAGCGATTTCTTCAACGCGACTTCTCCGCCTTCTTTCTGTCGCCAATACATGCAACATCTTTTTTAGAGGCGAAGCTTAGCCGAGACAAAATTTTGCGACACTTTTTCCATGCTTCCTTCCATGTCTCCGTTAGAATAGGCAGTATTATTCGAATAAGAAAAAGCGACCAGTTTTTTCCAGATCCAAAACAGTACAAGCAGAAGTTCAGAGGGGCCAGAGAAACTCCCAGATTTTGAGGCCCCAAGCCATAGTAAAAATAAAAACACATGAAAACAAAATAAGACAATTATTTGTTAACGAACAGTGAAATGTAATTTGCGTATTTTTTATTTATAAATATGCTATTCTAGTCTTTTTCCACACAAATGCAGCAATTATTGAGGAAAAATCTTATTTTTATGCAATTTCATAGTTGATGTTAAGCAAACATATTTGGACCCTCTTGAGCTTGAGGTCCAAAAAGCAGCAAACTCGGGAATACTCTCGTTATTACATATGCATTCCATTTATTATTTATCCCGTTATATAGAAATATCATCTTGAACCTAAGTTTAAGTAAGTACTATTGGTAAAGGGTATCTATCTGTGCGACGTGTGCGGCACACTCCAACAGCTTTAATTAATACGACTACCGAGTGTTCACGCAGGGCACATTTAGCTATGCAAGTCTTGAAGCAATTATTTATGTTTTAGATCGTCCCTGTTTATTTTACAAATGGAGTTTATCTAAAACGTTATATTTAACTTCTGTAAATGTTGCCAAATATGGACTCACTGCTGGAAATGATACACGACGTGGCCTTTCCTAAATACCTTGGTGAACCAACCAAATACTTTTTTCCTGAAATATCTTCTAAAAAACCGGGGTGCGTCTAATACCCTGGTGCGTTTTATATGCTGAGAAATACGGTAATTATAAAAATGAATTATAATAAATATTCGAACACACCAAAATTATGTTATGCAAGTGTGCATTTTTCTAACTTGTTAAATGTACATGAACGTATGTGTAAGACTAATTTCCGACTTACATTAGGTTTTGCAGAACAAATTAAATATGTAAGTCAGGGACTGCCTGCATAAGCTCAAATAATTGGCAGAAATGTGAAAAATAGTATATTTTTCACATTTTCAAATCATTGAAATTTTTGTCACAATGAGCAGATTGCCCATTGTTATAGGACATGAGACCACTGACAAAACAAATTTAGCACTAAACTGACTGATAATCATAATACAACAAGCTAATCATATATTAGGTCACTTTAATTTTTAAAACTCCATTGTTATTCATTTATTTTTCATTTGAAAGGCGAGTTATGGATCCACTGAATCCTCTCTAATGTGTGCTTATCTGCATGCATATAGATGTGTTTATAGATACTTGTAAATTGGGCATATTAAAGGGTAGTATTATCTTAATTAGAGTGTGGCCTTTTAAGTTGCCTTTTAATGGCTAACGATGTATAAATTGTTTTCTCCTCTTTGCATATGTTTAAAAATTAAATTTAAAAAATTCTCTAGGAAGAGAATCCAAGAGCTGCATTTACCTTTTTCTGGAGCTACAGTAAAGGAGATCAAATGATTGTCAGACAGGTGAGTGGTACTGACATGGATCAGTGATACAAATGCTTTAAAATAAAATTATTAGATAAGCATTCTATTTTGATATTGAAACAACCAAAAATTAATTTTGAGTGCTGTGTTTTCATCACCACAGTTCTTGAATTCAAAACCATTAATTAAAACATGTTCCTTCTTGGAAAAATTGCAAAAATTACATTTGCGCAAAATTGTTTATCTTCATAAGCAATTATGATAGTTAAAACCAAACTCATCTTTCTCAAGAATAAATATTATTAAAATTGTCATAAATAAGACTTTCTCTAAAATGATTGGAAATATTTCTAGATACATTATATCCGAGTAGATATGATTGATTTTTTTCAAATAATAATGGTTTGCGAAACTATTACTACAGGTTCGAGCAGAAGGACCAATAAAAGAACTATCTCAAAATGACTATTCATATTTGTATGAAAGAGAACCATTATATTGTAAAATAAGAGCTCATATATGCCACCAGGGTATGAAAGTTGAATGGGAAGAACTAAAAACAGCTCATGACAATTTACTACAAGATTTCAAGGATGGACTGACTACACTTCCAATGCCTGATCATGTGTAAGTTAAACGTCAGCATTGGTGGATTTTAGCAGTCTTAATATTTATAAAATTACAATCACCTTTTCTTCCCACCTTGGGTGCCAACGGAAACTTTTCCATGAAGGAGAAGGCAAAACCCAGGGTCAGCTTTAGACTTGCACATTGGTGCACCTGCATAAACTATTCAACTTCAGTTATATTTATTGTTATTTTACCATTATTTCATGATATTGTGAATAATATATATTTTATATTTTTGCCAGCCATTCCAGGAGTGGGCCAATTACTTCCCATTGTATTGTATCCTTTGTATTTAAAATAATATGCAATCATATTCCAATTTAGTTAATTCTAAAATAGATCAACTCCTGTATTTCCTTATTTTTTCCATCCAACCGGTTTCAAATACTTTTGCTTTCTAACAGGTTATGAACCTATTTTGTTTAATATTCTTATAAATCTCTCAAATGTTAAATATTTTGAATTTAGTAATATGTATTCATTCTTAAAGTTTTGATTGCTTCAAATCATATGAAATCCTATTTTCTCCTTTCTATCAATTCCTTCCCATTATCTTTAGATATCTGCTACATGAGAGATAAGATGCACACTTCATGTTTGCATGCATCTATTGTGCCATCTAATGATGAATAAAGCATTATTATTATTATTGAAGCAGGGCCCGCATGAGGCATGTTCAGTCAGTTCCCTGGAACAGGGCCCCACACAAAGCTCAATTCTCATGTAATGATAGCACCATTTTTTACCCCCTTTATACATGGAAATTGATTTATGATAATGATTCGGGAATGCATTAACAAAATTAACTCTTTTTCTAATGGAAAAAAACCAATTAAACTTACGAACACATTTCATGGTATGCATGATGTTTGTATGTTGGGGTTCCACTGTATATGTATGTATGTGTACCTTTCATATATTTCGTAGGTGGCTCCCCAGATACTTTTTATATTAAATGTGGCTCATGGTTGGCAAAAGGTTTCTCCAGTATGAAAGTGGGTAAGACTCATTGTGTGTGTGAAAATAAGATGAATCATGAACAGAACCAGAACCCCCATACATGAGAATGCTTATCCTTCTCTTCTTTGACACTCTCAAAACACAAACATATTTTCACTTAATTTTTTCTGCCATTCGTGCATCGTGATCTTATGTTCATTGGCCACTTGCTTGTCTTTTTTTCCTGATTTGATCAATTCCATTAAATTAAAAAATATGCTTGAAAGTTCCTTTTATTGTAAATTTCTGCAAATTTACCCAAATTTAAAATGGCTTTAACCCTGCAGGGCTTGTGCATTATTTTCAAATGTCAGTACTTGCGTGGATGAAAATAGTAATCAAAAATTTTTATTATAAAAATAAATATAAATATCGGAAAATATTGGCATTAATTAATGATACTATTTGCTATAGTAATACAAATATAATATTATTTTATTTACTTGATAAATAGCAAATACAACAATTTTTCAGTGTTTCTTTACATTTTCTGAGATCTTAGAACTTACATCAACCTTAATTCATTTCAGCATCGCATATTATTTCACTCATGTTTCTCATGGCTTTTTTCAACATCTCATTTAAACAACTCAAACATACAGTGTCCGTATGGCCAGGACAAACCCACTTCAGACACTTAGAGCATGATTTCCTTGTACTTTTGTTTCTTGCTCTGCCACACACACAGCATCTGCCCATTCCTTCTGGCCGTGTCCTTTCCTCTAGTAACAATCTTCAATTTCAAGAAATAACTTCCCTCGTCCTTTTATTGCAGCAGGAATCGAATGTTTAGTGATTCTTTCGGAGATTGGAGGTTACATTAGGACAAGGGCTAATGTTCTTTTGAGGTGATGTCTTATAATTTTATCACTGCTGTGATTTGCTCTGTAGACAGCCAATACATTGATGCCAGCAATATAAAATAGTATAAACCAACCCTCTGAAAATGAACAATATTATTTATAAAAATTCACAAAAAACCTCTTCAACTAACTTGATAAATGAAGTGACATTATTACTCACCTAGATTACAATAGTAATCTAGCCACAAAAAATACAAAATCAGACAGTGACAAAAACTTTTTATAACATGTGAACACTTCCGTAGCCCATGTCATACTGTTTCATGAAAGTAGATAAAGGTTCAAGTTTGTACCGCTAGAGGCTCTGTTAAGACGATGCAATAACTGATGATGGATTACAATAGTATGCTGTGTGAGCACTGCAGGGTTAAGAACACTACTCACTACACCTGTTACAGTTGCATCAACAGAATGCTCATTTTCGAAACTTAGAATTATAAAAAATTAATTAATTAAAAAAAGATTCACACTAAGTCGAGAGTGATTCACTTCCCTCGAATTTGTTATCAATTTATGACATAGCAAAAACTTTAAATTTTTATTATATCTGTCAAGAATTTGCAGCAAAAAGAATGAGAAAAATTATTTTAAAAATATTTTTTCCATATATTTTATAAAACTTTTTGATTTTGTGATTTTATAAAAATCTGTGATAGTTGATTGTGCGTTTTGTAATTATATGTGATTATATTAATTTCTAAATTACACATTTGACATCTATTCCATTATGGTATTGTTTTGTTCCATTAATAAACATTTATACCATCAGATTTTTAAACAATAAAGTTTCTACTAAAAATCAATTTTAACAATAACTATTTTTTTAAACTACCATTTTCCTTAAAAAAACGTCATTTTTTGCACCACCGGTTACATATGCATAAATAAATAGGAGCTGCCCTGCTCACTATCTAACTAAGCTCTGCAAATAATCATGCCAGCCCTGCATTGAAGGCAGAGGCATTCTTTACAAATTATATAATCATGTTAAATAACTAATTCTACAAATTTCCTTTGAAGCCTTTTTTGATATGACTAATATTTTTATGAGGTATGACAGCATGGCCATTCCAATAGAGATGCCAGGCCCAGGAAAAATTGACTTGTGTGGGGCCCATTTACATTAACAACTGAATTAAGTTTACTTGAGGAGATATCAAAGCATGAGACTCCGGAAATCTTGGGGCCCGGGTCAGTCACCTTGATTCACACTTACATATGGTCAGTCCTGTGTGACAGGAAGTTCATTTTTGTCCATAGATAGGCATCATCTCTGTTTTGGCAAAGGTGGTATCTCTGATTGGATAGTGTGAACCATTTATAATATTCTCTTATAGCCCTTTGCCCTAAAAGTCATTAGTATTCAACTTCATGAAAATTCACTCAACAGTTATGCAGAGGAAACATTCAAACAGATGGACACAACCTAACAATAAGGCATCATTGTTTTTGTAAGGAACACCTAATAATAATCAAAATAAAAATTCATTCAAAATGTTGAATTAGTTGAATGATAAATTTTTTCTTTCCTCAAGCAATTATTTTCATTACGACTATTTTACAGCATTTATTCCCTAAACTTATGCTAGTTAGGTGTTCTATAAGATATAATTGTTTAAAATGATCTAACATATGTGTGACTTTTGAGAAAGAGAAAAATCCTGTACTTGACCAGAAATTGAACCCAGGTCTCCCCACTTGATGGATAGGTGCTTTAACCAACTAACCTATCCGGCATAACACGTCATTCCCTCAACTTTCCATCTTGTTGTAACATGTGTTTATTTTTTATTTTAGTACAACACTTTTTTCTTTCTCTTCCTAGGGAAAAGTATTGAACATTTGTTTTACATTAACAGCAAATTATAATGTTAATAACTTCATTTATCTGAAGGCTACCATATAAATTATGTACAATAAATTTTTATTTTTTAACAATCCTGTTGATTTTTACAGAGTTTTTTACAAGTTAGTCCCAAACATGGTGGAGTATTATTCAGCTGATGAAATATCTATTGGAGACCGCGTTATATTTGTGAGAGAAGATGGAGTGAGTGACTGGAAAAGTAGTTGGAAGCAGCACCATATTTCTGCATGATAATCTACTACTGTCAAAATTGAAGTATCTGCTGATTTCATGGGATTGTGGCAACATTGACTCCAGGACTAAGAGTTTTTATTCTGTTAGCATATGTTCCGGGTCAAATACTATTTGAATGCCTTTACTCAATATAGTTGTAATGCATATAAAATTATACACACAGCAATTTGAAGGTGGTCAGTCATGCACTCTAATTGAACTCACTAAAATTCTGTTTAGGTTTAAAGTAAAGCTCTTTTTTACTTCTTACCCATACCATTATGTTTGAATAAATAAAGACTTGTATTTTTTGGCAAAATATTGCCCGATACAAATGGCTAAAGGAAAAACTTGCAATTTGTTTCAATCTACATATTTTTATTTCAGCCTTTATCAGGCAAAAATGTAATACCATGTACAAACTGTCTCATTTTTATCAAGTGTTACCAATTAAATAATCCAAAATTATAAAATGAAGGAATGCAAGTCTGGGTTAATGAAAATAAAATTCAAATTAATTTTGGAGAAGTTTTTAAATCTTTATATCATATTAATGTAATACTGAAAGAAAATTTTTTATTGAAAATTAGCTATTGCCCGAATAAATCCAATATGCTTCATCAGTGGCGAAATGGAAAATCTGGGAGACCCAGCAGAAAATAATACGGAGCCTTCTGAAATATTTTCCAAGCAGAAATACTTATCATTGTCTGTATATTAATGAAGAATTCCCCCTTCCTCACACAAATGCTACTGCTATTTTGAAAAGTTAAAAAATTATAGTAATAAGTCTGTTTCTTTTATTAACTTTAATTCATTTGGAGAAATGGGTTCAAAATATTATATTATGCACAACAATCCTTATAATGCCATAGAGACACAAGAAAAATAAGATGCATTCATTAGCCTATGAAATCAGTGGTGGATCCAGGGGAGGGGAGAAGGGGGAGGCGAACGGGTCGATCACCCTCCCCCCTAGAGCTGAAGCAGAACCGAAAAAATATTAGCTTCACATTTACGAATTGGCCCAGTAAAACTTGTAAGTTGTAATTTTATTATAATCTTATTTTATTTGTATCAAATGAAAAAGAACTTATGTGAATAACTTATCAATTATTGTGAAAACAAGTATGTAACTGGTGCATGCAGGACATTTTCTGGATCTGCAGCTGTATGACATTGAGTATGCTTATTAACTTACAGTTATCGATCAATGTCGGTGGAGCAGTGGTTGAAATACTTGTCAATGGTTTCAAGTATTGCAGGTTCAATTCTCGGCCAAAGTCGATGATATTTTAGGCTAGAAAATATGACAAGTATTCCTTTGGAGATGAAGTGAAGCCATCGATACCCTGTATTTTACGATGTCGGTGCAATTCAAAGAACCCCTTTTCACGTGGGACATTGGGTATTAGCAAAATTTCCAGATGTAGGAGCTAAGCTCCTGGCATCTGTGATTAACCCCCATTAGGGAAGAGGAGAATTCTAGGAAAAGCTGATGGGGGAGGTGGGTATGGGCAAAGCTTATGTAAGATTTTCAAAGAAATATTTTACTTTTTACGTGCAATTTACGTGTCCATGACAGCTCATCCACAGCAAGCTTTCACCTGCTTGTTACCCGCATTTCACCTGGCATTAAATTCTTTTTGCCATATTTAACTGATTTTTTGGTAAACATAACTTTACCTTGTTTACACTAATAAATTTTGCTTTAAAGAGAATTAAAATGCATTGCATCGCTATAAGAAGGCATTAGAAAGTATTGCCATGTATAAGAATGCATTTTCTAATTTTTATTGATAAAGGAGGATGTACAACGAAATCTTACGTAAGACAAGGGGAGGGGGTCATCCAAATGCTGATGATTGCTGACTTTGGGGATGGGGAGCTAAACATTTGGTGTCATAATAATGGCTCTTTAGTGAATTAATATGATCTGTAAAATCTTGTGTGCCATCAGGGACAGTTGTGGTGTCAAAAAGAAAGGGGGCTGCACGTCAACCAAAATCTACCTATATATGAAAACAAAAACTTACTTCATAATGATACTGGAGACCTAAAGTAGTGAGTACTGGACGGATCGGTAATTGAAGTCAACTCGTCATCCTTTAGAGCCTGAACAGTGTACACAGAACTCATGCTTCACTTAACATGTAAATACAATATACACAAATAAGTACAATAATCTTCCCTAGCTATATGCAACACCCAAGAAGTGTTGACAAATGAGAAAATACATTCGCATAAGAGCAAGAGACATCTGAAGGCATATAATCATAGCCTATATCTTGCACTGATTTTCGTGCCGAGAAATGCCTCTTCTCAGCATTATAAAGCCATATTGTGGAAGTCACAATTACATTTTTCAGGTTTTAAAGTGGGCATCAGATGCCATCGTCAGTATGGTTTGAATGATTGGGAGTCCCCTAAATCTTGGGACCTCCCCGCATTGCGGGGCCTATCAGTACGCTCCTGTGCTTCATGTATGACAAACACATGATTTGTGAAGCACCAATTAGAAAATGTATTCCAAGATAGTACAACATTTGCCACAAAAAAGTGGGTGAGAACCCATAAACAAAACTTATGGTTGTGGAGAGAGAAATTCCAAAAAGCACCAAACATGCCATTACGTATTTTTCTACATCGGTTGATACGAATATTTTTTGGTGATCACAATATTTAAAAAACCTTTTCCTCTCTCCAGGTCTAATAGGATGTGGGATAACAATTAAAGAATTTATTCATAGATGGAAATTCATGAACTTCCCAAGATCACATCAAATGGAAATCCCTTAAATGAAGAAAAAATTGCACCTGGATACAAATCCTGAAACTTTGGAGAAAAAGTAATGCCTCATTGCCCTTCAGTTTGAAAGGACTAAAAATACAGTACCAAATTTTGGCACTTTTGGTGGCTGCCTTGAGTGCCAAAAAGTATAAAGGAACTAAGAGACATTAAACTCACCAAAAGATGGTGCATAACCCTCTATTACATAAATGAATCGAGACAATAAATTCATATAACATTTTTGTGAGAAATCTGGAGAGACCCCTCCATGTTACTTCTAGGGACCGTAGGAGTCATCATGCAAAATTTGGTGGACATTGGTCACATAGTGTTGGAGGAGTTAGTGGGCAGACAAACATATGATTTTGCTTTTATATAAATGTATGTATATATATATATATATATATATATATAATATATATATATTCCAACTAATGATTACATAGTGCAAGCATATTTTTGTCATATATTTTGTATTGTATGTACTGTCAAATCCCAATTTAGCACCACTGACATTGGCAATAAAGTGGGGGTGGAGGTAAATTGAGGTATATGCTTGCACTATGTAATCATTAGTTGGAATTTCTGTTCACTACTATTAATGGGTGGTATGTGAGAGTGGCGCTATATAGGGGGTAGGGTGCTAAATCATCAAATAATGCATTTTTAGTACAAGTGCACTCTACAAATCCAGAACCCTTAATAAAAGGACTTTGCCGGATTCCCTGGTTTATCAGTATTTTGAAGTTTGTATTTTCCTCCACAACAGAAACCATGTTCAAGGATGGATTTCACACAAAGTGCAATTGGTATGGTGCTAGGGTGAAGTGACCAGACATCCTGATTTTGGTGGGACAGTCCCACTATTGAGTAGCATGTCCCATAGTCGCAGTATTGCTGTACTTTATTTTGGATCATTTTTTGAAATGGAAGTTAATAAAAGTTAAATGTGTACATATATATTTTACCTCCTAAGTGTCATGGTATAAATACAATATGCTTCACTGTCAAAATATAGGTAATGTGAAGTATCAAGAGTATTACTGTCACTTATGGAACCATTCTCAAAAACACTGGTTTATGTCAATTCATGCTTTTTTATAAGCTATTAATTCATTTATAACTCCATATTTCGTTTTCAACCTTCATTTCAGATATTTGGCACTTTAACTCCTTTTTACATCTATACATATATACTGTTAAAAACAAAGAACTTTATGATTTTGTTTTGTCCATTCTAAACATATTCAATTCCTTTTCCCATTCAATACTAGCCCTACAAACGAAATTTCTTTGAAATACATACAGCCAATAACTTCAAAATTCATAGTTACAGAAAAATTCTAATCTTGATATTGTGGTAGCCCTGTTTAGTTGACCCAGTTGAAATGTGATATTTTGGTTATTTATATGAAGATTATTTATACCATATTGGGTTAAAATCCATGCAGTCAGTTCTCTAGAAATACATGTAAAATAAATGTTATTTTACTGTGATAGCCCTGCTCTTTAGCTTCACTTTAAACATCTTGATTCCATTATGTTATGTTGTACAAATCTTATATACAAAATTTAGTTGAAATCCATTCAGGCAATTCCTTCCAAATCCATAATTACTGACAAAGTTTAATTCGTAATTGTGGCACCCCTGCTTGGTTGATCCGGTCCAAATATGTTATTATGGTTTTGTATATTTGTGTACATTATAAATATTAAATTTGGGCAAAATAGATTCAGACAGTTCAACAGAAATATGTACTTGCAAAAAGAATTTTTTATTATTTGTATTGTGGCAGCCCTGCTTTCTATATCAATACTAAAAATCTTGATGTTGTTTGCGCACTTCCTTCATATAAAATTTCGTTGTAATCAATCTCCAATTCCTTCCAAATTCATTATTAGCGAAAAGTTTTATACTGTATTGTGGCATCCCTGCTGCGTTGATATATGTATATGGGCAGACAGACATTATTATTATTCACATAAACGCTACAATTGGGGGCAGGTCCCGGTGGCAGTGGGTCCCCATCACAACTCAATGCATAATACCCAAATTACATAATAAAAATTGAGTTTACTTAATACAAAAATATAAGCTTTTTGATACCATTTCCTATACACTATATACTACTTCTTAACTTCAAGTCACAGGAACTCCTGTCACAACAGCCTAGGTATCACTCAATACATAATGCCCAAATTACATAATAACAATTGAATGTACTTAATACAAAAATATAACCTTTTTTGATAGTAGTTCCTATACACTATATACAACTTCTTGACTTCAAGTCATAGGAACTCTCGTCACAACAGCTTAGCTACTAACTACAACATGTTTCATTTGTTATTTGTCCATACAACTACAAAAATTTAGAATAAGTAAATAATCTTCTTCATGAATAAAAAAAATCAACCATAATTTGACATTAGATAGTTATTTGGAGTATTGTGATTAAATTATAACCCTACTATGTTTATTTACAATAATTAATGCCGCTTGATGAAGCAAGTCCTATAAAAAACTAAATAAAATACTAACCTACAAATACTCATATTAAATACTAAAGTTTTTAACTATTTTACTTTTAAATGCTTTCTCAGTTTGAGGAAAGGGCATAAGAAGTTCTTCAGGTAATTCATTCCAGTCCAATGCTGTTCTATTGAAGAATGAATATTTACCAACATCTTTTCTTCGAACGTTTGTACAAACTTTACACGAGTGATCATTTTTACCTTTAAATGTCGGGGTTTTAATCTTAAGTTTTAGTTCTTTCCAGGCCGGTTTATCGGTATACATTCGATAGAAACAAACTAACCTTTTCACTTTCCTCCTCTTTTCTAAAGTTTCTCACCCAAGCTCCTTTAACATATCTGTTACAGTATCCTCTCTTCCAAAACGACCCATAACAAACCTGGCTGCCTTTTGCTGAACCTTTTCCAATTTATTAATATCTATTCTGTCATGAGGATCCCAGACTCTTGAAGAATATTCCAATATAGGCCTTACTATTGTTTTGTATGCTAATTCTTTAGCTTTCCTACTGCTATGTTTTAAATTTCTCATAACAAAGTTAAGTGCCTTGAAACCCTTTGAAACTATACATTCTGCCTGAAGACCCCATGCTAAATCTTTCATAATATGTATTCCAAGATATTTTATATTATCAACCTTCGGTATTTGTATCCCTTCCATATAGTAAGGAAAATTACTCTTTTCCCTTTTCATAGAGAATAGAATATGCTTGCTTTTCTTAACGTTTATTTTCATTTTATTTTAACATACCCAAGACATCAGCTTATCTATGTCCCTCTGCAGTAAACCTCTGTCATTTTCATCTTTAATGAGTCTATAAATGATGCAGTCGTCTGCAAAAAGTCTCACTTTTGAGGATATTTGACTTGGTAAATCATTTATGTAGATTAAGAATAATAACGGTCCTAAAACGCTTCCCTGAGGGACACCTGAGGTGACATCTATTTCATCGGATAAACTATCTCCTATCCTAACCCTTTGTTTTCTATCTGCTAGAAAGGCTTCTATCCATCGCACTACCCTCATATCTATTCCTAGAGCGTAAACCTTAGTCAAGTGTAAATCATGAGGTACTATATCAAATGCTTTTGTTAGATCTATCACTATACCTTCCACTTCCTGGCTATTGTCTAATGTTTCTGCAATATCTTCACATAACCCTAGCAACTGGAGCTCACCGGAATGACCCTTTCTGAAACCGGCCTGACCTTCAAATATCATACAATTATTTTCTAAAAACTTTTGTATATAGTTCGCCAGACATTTTTCCATTAATTTGCAAACAACGGACGTTAGACTTACTGGTCTATAATTTGCAACTTCTGTCTTATTTCCGTCTTTATAAATAGGTATAACAGTGGCAGATTTCCATTCTAATGGGATACAACTGTTTGCTAAGGTAACAGTAAAGATGTGTTTTAGGTACGGTATAATCGCTTCGCTCCCTAATTTTAATGCTCCTGATGCAATATTATCAGGTCCTGTGGACTTATGCCAGCGCAGACTCTTTACCTTTTTATTAATAGTATTAAAGCTAAACTCAATTCTCGGTCCACTTTCATTTGATAATCTTACTTTGCCTAAAGCATAAGTTTTCACTTGGAACACTTTGGAATACCATTTATTAAATTCGTTTGCCTTTTCTAAGTCGCTTATGATTAATGCTCCTTCATTATTTTTTATATTTTTAATCTTGTCTTTGGTATCCTTCCTTCTCTGTAAATACTTATAGAAGTTGTTGCTATCTTTTGAGTTTAATATATTTAGTAAGTATCTATCATGCACGACCATTTTTTCTTTATTTAATTCTTTTAATAACTGAGTATATGAATCTTGTGAACATCCGCCAGTGTTTAGCTTCCTGTGCGCATCTCTTACTTTCCTTTTCAACCTCCTAATTTTCTTATTGTAAAATTCAGGATCAGGATTGTTTTGAATACATTTTTTTGGAACATACTTCTCAGTAGCTTCGAAAATTATTATTTTGAATGCATCCCAAATATCATTTACGTTTATTCCGCTTTTTACCCATCCTATGAAATTTTCCCTAAGGTAATTTTGGAAGCCTAGTCTGTCCGCTCTGTGATATCTCCAAATGACTTGCTTACGATCCCTTTTCACGCGGTCAGTTTCGAACTCCAACTCAGCTAAAACCGCCTTGTGATCACTAATGCCTTGGAAGGTTTCACAACTCATCAATGAGTCAGACGGTCTTAGAAGAAAAATGTCTAAAATATTTTCCCTTCTTGTTGGGCTATTGTTTACCTGCTTAAGCCCCCCATCGCATATGAGGTTGTTTACCAGTTCCTGCGCTTTACCTCCGTCCATAAATGGCCCGTCCCAGTTGACCTTGGGGAGATTTAAATCTCCTGCAATTACTACTCCGTTGCTAACCGTTTTTTCATTTACGTGGCTATAAAGGATCTCTAGAATGTCAAATTTTTCCCCTGGTTTTCTATATCCGCCTATGATATTTAAGGTTTTATTACTCTTTCTTCCGTATATTTTTATGCACAAAAGTTAACTATGTTCATCAACCCATATTAAATTACTAAGAATTTCATCTTTTACGCATATAAATACACCTCCACCTCTCTGGTTTCGATCCCTTCTTTAAGTAGTGAACTCGCCTGGAAAGATTTCTTTAGAATCAATATCATTTTTAAACCGTGACTCGGTACCGACAATTACATCTGCTTCTGTTGCCTCAACTAGGGTTGCAAACTCTTTACATTTATTTAAGATACTCCTACAATTTACCTGAAGAATTCTTATTCCCTTACCTGGATTTTTGACTTCTTTATTATATGATATATGGCCCCCGTCTTCAACATCTTTCATCATCTTCTTTGTGGTGTCAGCACCTCCGTAGTCCTCTTCTAGTTTCCCTGCTTGGTGTGTTGTATTACATTTTCCAGCAAACTCCTGAATTTTTCGCTACCTCTTCTATTTAAATGTAAACCGTCCCGACCCAAGTCCTTATCACTTAGCAGCAGTTCGGATCCACGAAACACAAGTTTTGTTTAGCACACACCCAATCAATGCCTTCATTGATATAATCCACTCTTTTATTTGCAACGTCCCTCCTTCTAATTATTCCACTCACTACTATATTTGCTTTCTTAAACTTTTTCTTCGCTGTTGCACACATATCCCAAATCAGTCCGATGGCGTGGTCTTCAGTCCGAGCACTTTTTATATCATTTGTTCCTAAGTGGATTATGATCACTTCTTCCTCCCTCTCCTCACTCAGATCCATAATTTTCTTCATGAAGATAATAGTGCTTTTCAGCAATGATGGAAAGCACTAAAAAGATTATAGTGATACTAAGATGCTAAAGAAGTTAAGCTTTAGAATAATCTATAATATAAAGAAGAGGGTCTGTCTTTTATGCATTCAGGCACTGCAACAACCAAATTTTGCATGTGATCCACTTTCATCCAGGAGAAAGTCAATGGAGTTTGCTTCCAATCCCGAAGTCCCAAGTTCAATTCCAGGAGTTTTTATTTTTCACATTAAAATAACATTGACATGAATACAGTAACACCTAGAAGAATACATTTTTATTCTGAATATGCTGATTTTCAAAGTCATCGTAATGATATTTAAATTTGTTGTGAGCACAAAAATTCAACTTTTTTTAAGCTGAAAATCTGTGGTGCTCATGGAAGCCACCAAATATACCAAAATTTTGTATCCTTTCTTTAGTCTTTTTAGGGCAATGAAGCTTCCTTTCTCTCTGTCATACCAGGGTTCAAATCCAAGCAATTTTTCCTCAGTTTATGGGAATAGCATGTTAAAAATTCGTGAATTTTTATCTCAGAATAAATTTTTTGTCATTACCTCACAGATTATATAATACCTTAGGAGAAGAAAACATGGTTTTCAATTGATCTTGACAAAAGAATCTTGGTGCCAATCAATGCAGACAAAATACCTCTTTACATGTTTGGCAATTTTCAGATTTTTATCTCTGAAAGTACAAGTTTTAATTATGTGCTCTCGCCGACTTTCATATGGTAGATGTTGCACCTTCACCAAATATATTTTCCATTCAGTGCTTCACAGATCATATAACAGATAAGTAGAGTAAAACATAAATTCGTAATTGTTGTCCATGCAAATAATCTTCATGGTAATCAATGTTAACAATTTATGAACTTTCATGCGGTATTCTAATCAGAGGCGCGTTATCATATAGGACAAAAAGACATCAGGGCCCCTGTTCAGATGGGGCCCCAAAATCACTTTTCAAAAACTCATTGCTGTTTTTTACTAATATTTTTTTAAGTGATTTTTATCGGAAACTGAACTTTCTACCTGCCAAGGTCAATGAACTTGAAGATTAATTTTAAAATTACTTTTTTTTTTCAAAAATGGTTGTACCGATTTTTATGAAATTTTATATTTAGTTCTTTCTTAAATAGTTAAGTTACCTAATTGAAAAAATAAAGGCTGCCTTGTATGTAACCGGCGCCGCTGGCACCGGATGTCTTTTTTGCCTATATGATAATGCGCCACTGCATGAGAAGGAAGGTAGGTTCAGGTGACACAACCACTCCAATGTATACAAATTGTATCGACTCAGGCAACTGACAGGAGACAAAATTAGAAAGGAATAAGCAAACTGGGATACTACTGATGACATAGATAGGTGGGAGGATAAGTCTGGTGACTCTCCCAAATAAATGTATACTAAATGTCTCAATAGAAAGGCACAGCCGCCAAGCGCCTCCTCCAGGGTTAAGGCAGTACAGTAGCAGGGAGAAGTTAGCCACAATCTTATCAACCAGTCTCGAGTTAATATCCAAGCAGAACTGAGGTGCGGGCCGCACCGTGCGGCAGAATAATTCTGCAGTTTTTTATTTTAATGAGTGTAAGAACATTAAATATCATAGATTTATACAATACGTTCATTACATTTGGTGAAAATCATTAAAACAATTTTTGTCATTTAAACATTTGAATGTGGCCGTGATTGACAATTTCTCGATGCGCATAATTCATACCTTCCTCTTGTTTTTACAAATTCTGGCCAGTGAGCTCCCCTATTTTGCAGTCTGATATCATTTGATATAGAAAATGTTTGTTTTTTTCTTATATTAGGTGATTTTTCAACTTCGACTGATTGCTTAGGTCTGCCTCTTTTCTTGGGTGAAACTCGTGATTTTGTTAGTAGCCGTTGAGTTCCTCTCCTTTTCAATTCCAGAATAGAAATCTTTTCATTTATGTCACAATAATTTACATAGACATTTACAATAATTATTTCCAAAAAACATTCTGTGCCACCACTTCTTTGACTTTTTATTTCAATCGCATAAGAATCTCAACATATCAGCTTCTTGGTACTTAAAAGTACCGTCAGGGTATATAGGGTTAAAAAACAAACAGACGGATTTCTTTAATTTTATTTCATGTAGTTCGGGAATTCCCCGCTCAAATCGGGATGCCTGGCATCCCTGCTTGTATATCAACTTGATATATTAATGTGTCGGTCAGTTATGTTTGTTGTCGATTTTTGTGATAGTTTAGTATTTATTCTGTAGGATCAATCGATTCCTCAATTCCTCCTATAATGCAGTTGTTGCATTATATTGGGTTTCCATTGTCTATTACTTAATTTTAAAAAATGAATTACTTAATTATAAAAAATTGATTAGAAGTACAAAAATTTTTAAATTGTAAAATATAAATCTAAAAATATATTTTTTCTTAGAACCATGAAAAGAACGTACGAATCTGGTGCGCAGAAAAGGAAAAGGTTAAAAATTAGAGAAGAGGAATTTAAAAAACTGCAAAACTCGTTACAACATTTTATTTCAATAAAAAATCAAGGTCTCAAAATGACAGCCGACAAAATGACATTCTTACAACAGAAGAAAAGAGTGCAGACATAACTCCTACCTCTTTATTATCACCAGACGACGTTATGGATGATAACTATTTTGGCATCACACAGGAAGACAATACCAATAATGGAACAACCACAGCACTCTCTGACACTATTAATGATACTCCGGTTACGACCAAACATCAAACATATAGTAAAAATATTGCTTTATGGCCAAAACCCATCATGAATGACTTCTTTGAGTTTTGCCTTCGTGAAAAATCACAAAATTTAGGCAAAATAAAAAATTCAAAAATAGATTTTAGTGAAGGGGGCAAATAGTTACAAGAAAACTAACCGAATCACATTTCTATTTAACTAGAGTTAATGGTACTCAGGAAAAAAGAGAATGGTTAATATTTTCAGAAACAACAAAATCAGTATACTGTTTTATTTGCAAATTGTTTTGAACCAAATCGAATGTATTAGTTACTGGATGTAGTGATTGGAAAAATATCGGTGATATATTAAGAAGGCATGATGAGTCCAAAGAACATAAGGAATGTATGTGTGTGTACGTAAAGCGCTCAAAAAGTGTAGGAAGAATTGATTCCGAGATGATAAAAGCATATGAAAAACAAACAATTGGCGTGAGGTTTTAAAAAGAGTTGTTGCTACTGTGAAACTTTTAGCTACATTAGGATTGGGATTTCGAGGGCATGATAGTTCAAGTACAGGAAATTTTATGAGTTGCTTCGAGTACTTAGCAGAATTTGATATATTCTTAAAGACTCATTTAGAAACTTATAGCAAATGTGGTAAAGGACATGTAAATTATCTTTCAAATACTACGTGCGACGAATTCATTGGTTTAATGGCCACAAACGTAAGAAATGCAATTATTAACGATATCAAACAAGCTAAATAGTTTTCACTTATTGTTGACTCAACTCCCGATGTAAGTCATCCAGATCAATTATCTTTCATCATAAGATACATAGATAAACAAAACCAAATACAGGAATGTTTTTTGTCTTTCATACATATTGAAAAACATGATGCTAGTTATTTAGAAAATATTATAATATCAACCTTAACGGAGTATGGTCTAGATATTCAAAACTGTCGCGGCCAATCTTACAACAATGCTGCAAATATGTCCAGTATATACAACGGATTACAGGCAAAGATTAAGAGCCATAGTAAAAATGCATTTTTTATTCCATGTGCAGCTCATACCTTAAATTTGGTTGGAAATTCAGCTGCAGAATCTTGTTCAGAAGCAAGTCATTTTTTCTATTTTATTCAAAATTTATTTGTATTCTTTTCTTCATCAACAAAGAGATGGGATATTTTAATAAAGGCAAACTCAGATAGAAATAAAAAATTAAAAAGAATTAGTGATACCAGATGGTCCGCAAGGGCAGATGCGATTCTAGCTGTTAAGATGAATTTTTTTGCCATAAAAGAAGCTTTATTTACACTCTCTAATGATTCAAATGAAAAACCTTTGACAAAATTAGAAGCAAAAAAGCTGCATGATTTCTTTGAAGATTTTGAAACGACTCTTTCTTTTCATATGGCATTCAATTCTACAGCGATTAAATTCCACAAATAAAAATCTTCAAAATAAAGATTCAGATTTACAACATGCTGTAAATCTTTTAAAATCATTGTCGTTATATATATCCGACATTCGAGGTAACAATGAATTTTTTTATGCTATAGAAACCGAAGTTTATGCATTAACTGGCAATAAAGATTACAAATCCGATAAAGTTAGAAGTCGACAGAGAAAATTACACTTTGATGAAAAAAGAGATCAGGATGTGCAATTGACAGGCAAACAATAATTTGTTGTAAATTGTTTAAATTTTATTTGCGATAAATTAGTTAAGTAAAAGAGAGCGAGCTACACTGGCAAATATATAAAATATAAGCGAAGGAAATTCTCCAAAGCCAGTCAAACTGATAAAAGAACATTTAGTGCACTACAGACATGGACGCTTTGAAAAATCGGCCGTCGCGAAACACATTTTGGAATATAACCATCCATTAGACACAAATAGCCTCAAACTGCTTAAACAAGTCCCAAATACCAAACTCGACGCGACAGAAAGCTTACACATTCATAAATACAGACGCACCCTGATGAATAATGAGTTAGGGGTAATAAACAGCGTTCTTTTTAAACTGACCTCTCCCCCTTTTTCTCCCATCACCTAGGTCATCTAGGTCCCCCCCCCCCTCCCCACCAGCCAGGTATAAATACACAGACACAGCCCTGGACATCCACTTGAGAGCGTGCCACTGGTCTTGGTTTCAGTTGCCCTCTCACAAGTCCCCCTTCCCCTTTTTAACCCCTGATGATGGTTACTTTGTAGCCGAAATACGTATTGGGTTTTTATCCGGTTTTTTATCCGGGTTCATCTGTTTTTATCGGGCCTTTTAACCGGGTTTTATCAGTTTGACTGGCTTTGGAGAATTTCCTTCGCTTATATTTTGCGATAAATTGTTGGTAGAAATTAACAGATGTGTTGAGGAATACCAAAATATTTTAAATTATTTTGCGATATTTACAAATTTAAATTTAAGAGAAACATCACCAAGAGAATATGACAACTGTATTATCAATTTAATAAATACTTACTCAGATGACATTGACGCTGATGTTTTAAAAGAAGAATTAGCGTATTTTATACATTTTGTAAAAAATGAATCTTTAAATTCACCTTCTTTAATGTACGAAGCAATTCAAGGAGGGCTAGTATCAACTTTTCCTAATGTGGACATAATGTTAAAAATATTTTTGTCAATTCCTGTTTCGAACGCATCAGCAGAACGATCGTTCTCTGTGCATAAAAGAGTTAAGAATTATATTAGAAGTTCACTTGGACAAGAAAAATTAAATAATTTAGCAATAATTTGTATTGAGAAAGATATTACAAACAGGATTGATTACAATGAACTGATATACAATTTTTCAGCCCAAAAAGCATGAAAAGTCCATATAAAGTAGTGTAAAAATACTTATTAGAGTAAGTGTATGCATTATTTCTGAATTATTCTTCTGGGTTAGATATTTTTCTTTTGTCATATAACTTTTCTTGTTGTCACAATAAAATGAAATTGAAAATGTTCTTTATTAGTTTTTTCTTTAGATGGGGCCTCCAAATTCCATTTTGCCTTGGGCCCCATGAAGGTATAACGCACCTCTGATTCTAATAGATGAAATGAATGCTCTTGGATTGAACCCACACACTTATAAGAGACTTGAAAAGCTTAGAAAATGAAGTGTTAACAAAGATACCCTGAGATTTAAGCAGAGGAATTGATACAATGACTAAAATTTTAAGGGAATCATAATTGACGACTTATCACGAACGACACTGCAGCTCCTTGGCATCAATCGAGTTTTCAATTACGAAAGTACAATATTTTCGTGTTTGAAACAAATGCGCAGAAATTCTCTATTGATGACGAGGGTTACGTAAGGTAACAATCTCGTGAGTCCCATGGTCAGTCTGAAGGTCCATCTTGAAATTGTGTTGCTGCAATGCTTATGAGTCTGATAGGTACATACATGGTATTGTTCGTGTCTTGTATATTTTATGTTGTCACCGGCTTTTAGCCAAATTTTTGCTGGTACTTGACATGTTTACATCAATCAGGCTGACCCACCATTATCTTGAGAATATCTTATAAGGAAGATGTATTAACTGCTTTCACTCAAAAATCAAGTTCTATAAATACTTACGACTGCTCGACTTATGACCCCCTGCTCATATGTCCTCTCTTAAAATAAATAAGATCCACACACTTACGTCCAAACTCGTATATACGACCACCTAAAGGCCAACTCACACCAAAAGCTAAGCCACGTGAGCAAGCTTTCTACGCGATGTCTTTGAATCGCCACAATAGATTTCCCGATGTAGCCTCATACCGAACACGAGCCATATAGCATGTATCAGACATGGCAGACGCTATATCGACGACGATCGCAGGGCAGGTGATTTCTCTTCACATAGCTGCTTCGGATGGCTGTTCCATCATTGCCTTACCCACTCCGCCAAAAGAACAAGTGAGTGGTCTCACAACGTCACGTGGTCTCATAGTGGCATGTGGTCTCATAGCATCATAGCATGACCGATATAGCGAACGCGTGATCTGAGCTGACTCAGTCTTGAGACCACACAAATTCAGCTGTTCCATCCTTCAGAAGGGATGTTAAGCCATTGGGCCCCCTTGGTGTTCTTCGTTAAGAGTAGGCTAATGTTGGCACCGGGTTTCTCTTCTCCCTTGCTATCCAGCTATTCATTGCACTACCTCTTAGATACCCATTGCGCATAGGCAAGAGGTGAATCAGCTGGTAACATACATAAGTTATATTAGTGACTCAGTCTGCAGCCTATGCTTGAAGCAAACGCATCTCTTTTGCAAAGCTCTTTAATTTTTTGTCAGTTTTCTTCAAATTTAGTTGTCAATTTTGGTATTTTGTGAGGTGAAATGTGATTCCAGTAATGAAACCCCAATTTATAACATTGCGTGTATGGGAAATAAGGGTTCAACTTATGATTGGCTTATGACCGTTGTACAGGAACCAATTAGGTCGTAAGTGGGGGATCTGCTGTACGGGTTGGTTAAATATGGTACCTGCCTTGTACACAGTTGACAATATTACTGCTAGGCAGTGGCGGCTCGTGTATAGGCACTGCGGAACTGCAGCACCCCCTATTTCCACTTGATATTATCGATAACATTTAATATAATGAGTCCTTTTTTCTTTAATTCTTTCTTTATTTTTGTAGTACAATATATATTCCTTAAGCTTAATGTCAGTACTTCAGTAGCCATCCTCCAGTTTATGAAAAAGATACAAAAATCTTTGTATGGAACTGTGCGCTTCACAGTGCCAGCGACGTGGTGTTTGACTGTTGTGCACATGCGCACATAGGAGGGGGGTGGGGAGGAAGGCGGGACTGCCAGGTAGAGAGAGCACTGTTGCTCTCGCAGTGCCGGCTCTGGCGTGATGGTGGAAGGAAGTTTTTTTTTACTCAGCGTGTGTTGTGCTTAAAAACCGTGTACCATATTCTTGAATGCGATAAAGTGTAGAAGAGTGTAGAATTAGATTATTATTCTGCTTCCAGCTATTCTATTTGATTCATTTTTTTCGGTTCTTTTATTTAACAGAAAACTTTAACCATGGCCTTGCATCCCCAAGAAATAAGTTCTGTGACTGTAAGTGAACTTCAACAGCTTAAGTTTTCACAGCTATCTCTCCATGAGAAAGTTACAGTTAAGAAAAGAGGTCGTTCAACACCTGATATTCTAATATCTCAGCCAGGCAAAAGCAACAACAAGAAATATATTCGTAGCTTTAATTCTGAATGGTACCAACGGAAAAGTTGGCTTTGCAGCTGTGAAGTAAAAAATGCACTGTTTTGCTTCCCGTGTTTGCTGTTTGGAGGTGATGTACCGTGGACAAAAGATGGTTTTAGAAATATAAACAAAATGAAAGAAAAAACTGAAAAGCATGAGAAGTCAAAGAAGCACGTTGATAATGTTGTTTCACTGTCACTTTTAGGAACCGTAAGTATTAAGGAGAAACTTAGTGAGGCATACAGACTTTCAATCAATGAGCATAATATAAAAGTTAAAAAGAACCGTGAAATTTTGTCCAAAATAATAGACTGCATTTACTTTTGTGGAAACTTTGAAACTCCCTTACGTGGACATGATGAAAAAGACGATTCAGTAAATCCAGGGGTATTTAGAGGATTAGTAAATTTTGCATCTAAATTAGATTCAGATTTGAAGAATCACTTAGAAACAACCAGTCCAGTCTTCAAAGGTGTTTCTAAGACCATTCAGAATGAGATACTTGACTGCCTGCTACAAATATGTATACCATGAGGAGATAAGGACGGAAATTAGAAAAGCTTCCTTTGTAGCTGTCATGGCTGATGACACAACAGATGTTTCGGAACACACTCAAATGGTCCTTGTTCTACGGTACGTATTGAATGAAGAAATATTGGAGCGTTTTTGGAAATTCTTTATTCCAGAAAATCAAACTGCAGATGGCATATCAAAACGTATTTTAGAACAATTGGACATAATCCTTCAAGGAAATGGACAAAAACTGATAGCTCAGACATTTGATGGTGCAAATGTCATGAAAGGCAAAAAAGCAGGAGTTCAAGCAAAAATAAAAGCAGTTTATAGTAATGCACATTTCATTCACTGTTATGCACATCAACTTAATTTAATAATGAGAAATGCAGCAAGTATTACACGAAACGCAAGAATATTTTTCTCTAACATTCTGGCTATTCCAACATTCTTTTCAAGATCACCACAACGTGTGTCCATTCTCAAGAAACATATGGACGTCAGCATTCCACGTCCATCCTCTACAAGGTGGAATTTCAACATACGGACCATAAACAGAGTTCATGAAAATTTGCAACCTTTAAAAAACTGCCTTACTGAAATTCAGTCAACATCAAATGCAGATCAAACCATTGCAGAAGCAACAGGAATTTTAAAATACCTGAATTATGATAATTTCAAGTTTTGGTTAGAGCTTTTTCATCAGATTATGCCTCATGTTGAAATAATTTACAACCAAATGCAATCTCGAGAAATTAGTGTGTTTAAAGTTAATGAATATATAACAAATTTCAAAACTGCTATTTTAGAATTGAGAAACTCAAAGTACTGTGAGAATCCTTCAAAGACACTCATGGCAGAAGCTAAGGAAGTATGTGACTATATATGTGTTGATATAATGGACAGATATTCTTCCACTAAACACTTAGTAGCTGCTAAATTGTTCAACAAGAAATGCTTCACTAGATTTAAGAATGAACATCCCACAAAAGAGATAGTACTGACCACTGAAGCTTATCCCATGATTGACAAAGAAAAGCTTGAAACTGAACTAAAAGTATTCTATTGTAGGACTGATATTCATGAATATTGCAAATAATTGAGCTGCTGAAATTTATCTTGGAAAATAATCTAGATGATGTTTTTAGTGAAATTACGAAACTGATAAAAATCCTCTTGACAATTCCCATGACTACATCAGAGGCAGAGCGCTGCTTTTCAACATTGAAAAGAATAAAAACTTTTTTAAGAAGCACTATGAATTCGGAAAGACTAAATGCGCTTGCAGTACTTTCAATGGAGAAAAATTTCCTCAACTGTCATCCAGAGATCAAGGAGAAAATTATTGAACTTTTTGCGCAAATTAAAACAAGATGAATGGATTTCATTTTTAAATGAATAGATCAAGCTTGAACTGTAACAATTTAAGTTAAAGTAAGTAAAAAATGTTTGGTTTTTTTTGTTAAGATTTTATCAAGTTCCTGAATAAAGTTTCTTTTTATACATGTTTTTTTTCCTTTTACACAATTTTAAAACAAAGGCTAAAAATTTTCTGGAGCAGCACCCCCACTAATTTTAGCTACGAGCCACCACTGCTGCTAGGATTAAAATTTTATAATAATTTTCATCATTAGTAGCATTTTTTAAAAGATAAAAATATTCTAATTTCTATTTAATAATATTACTTTTTTTTTAAAGGAAAGAAAATTAAATTTCTGAACTTTTTATTTTCAGTAAATGATACAAATGCAATGGATATGCATGGGTCCTTCACAGTCTTTCATAATATGTGGCAACTCTTTTAGCTTTAATTCAGCAACTTTCAATCCATCTTTATATATTTTTAACAGAATTTTTTAATACACCAGGTATCTTTCATTTTTTTGGGACGTTAATTTATTCCTTAAAGGTCAAATGACATCCACCCTATAAACATCATTCTTCAAAAGTTCATTGCATAGATTTGTAGCAAGCCCTTTGAATAAGAATTTTTAATTTTTTACAAATTTCTGTAACTTTATCAGTATTACATAAAAATATTTCTATCATCTACTCATAAATTTCTGTGGTAAGTTTAGTTTTAAAGTGTCAGTTCCTTTTTTGTTCATTAATATCCTATTATTGTATCAGTTTTTTATGCATTCTAGGGACAAAGTGAATACATATAGGGGAATTCATGTTCACATTTTACATCTTATAAACCATGCTTACTTTTAGTATGGGAAACTTATTTAAATTTGTGCCACTAATTTCATTTTGGCCCATATTTAACTGTTAGAATGTCCTATTTTTACATCTCATTAACAAGGGGAGGACCCATACGTGGGTTCATATTCTTAAAAGATTGGCAATGATTCTATGGCTGATATTTTTTTCACCAATTATGGATCTTTAATAGCATCGATTACAGTGTTTGCAAAAATATTTTATGGATTTTTTTACCATGTACTATGAATATAAATATTAGTTAAAACGTATACAGAGATCAATGAAAGAAGATCTGATCTGACAGTAAATTCTAGCATGTCTGTCGTGCGGTGAACAAGAGAATATGTGAAAAATTCCGAGAACGAAAACGTAGTGATGAAAAAAATTAAAAAGTGATGGTGGATACAGAGTAAAACTTAACCGCGAAAAAGGAAAACAGGAATAATAAAATAAGCAAGGAAAAAAAGTGACCAAAAATGTTAGCGAACTCCGGACCTTGGAGTTGCTAGCCCAGCTCGCTAGCGCTAGGCTACGGCTTACAAAGCCGTCGTAAGTGACTTTATCGGGCGCCTGTCAAAATTGCAAACTTTGAACACAATTTGCATAAAAACTACTGCTAATATACGCCCAAAAGGGGGGTTGGTTGTGATAATGGCGTCTAGCACTATGTACCTACCAAGTTTCAGCAAAATCCGTGACCCCACGTACGGGTCCTCCCCTTGTAAGACTATGGGAACAGATTGCAAGTAGTTGTTAAGGAGTAATTTCCAACTTTTTGCCCCTCTTAAAAGTGAAAATTTCCTATTTTTATCATTATGAGAAAAGCTTGATAATTCTTCAAATTCAGATATCTACTCAGAAAATATTAATGTGTAATAGATACGATAATTAAAGAGTCAGAGTGAAAGCAAAAACATGAAAATTTCATGAAACTTTGTTATCTTCTTAAAATGCAATAAACTTAAAAACATATATTATTATAGACTGTCATTAGAAATTAAAAATATGATAAAATTATGTCCAAACATTAAAAATATAATTCAAATGTGCTTCTATATTAACATTGTAACATAACACATACTTAGAATGGGTAAAATTTAACGTAAAATCATCTAAATGAATCCAAGTGGTTAATTTTTAATAATCTTTCTTATTTATTGCTAATGATGATCCCTTGGCATATGAGTATACATTAACTAACCAGAGAACTAAAGTTAAAAAATGTATGGCCAAACAGCTTCACAGCAAATATCTGTTTTCTCTGACTGATGGTGTTTTCAGGAGTGGCTGTGCAATGAGCATTATCAATCAATGTTTTGTCTATGATTCAATGAGTTTCTTCAGGAATGAAGCCTTGAAGAAGCTTGCTGCAATGCACGAGAAACATCAAGTTGCACTGTTCACTGTGCAGTCATTTCTGAAAGAACCCTCAGTCAACACTGGCTGTTACAAAAGCCTACAATCCAAAATCTGTTTTATCTTTAGTTCAGTGGTTACATATGCATGTAAATTGAAAACTTGAAGCTATATGATGAAAATTTATGGCAGGGATTCACATTTGTCATTGCATTAAACTATAGTGTTTATAGAACACAGGAATGATTTCAATCAGACCTGCTGAGAACCGTTTTCATTAATGGTGAGATGTCGGTCATTGCAATAAGCTTAATAAAGTGCATCTTGAAGCAAGATTAAAAAATACTAATGCAATACAAAACTGAATAATATCTCTAAAATATTTTTTAGGGATAATTTTCATTTAATAAAATTGATAATTTTTTCCTTTTTCCTTCTTACTAAGAGAATTTTCATTAATTTTTATATATCATTTGAAAGACCAGATTAACACCTTTACAGTCCTGTAAATTTTAAAATTTTGACCAAAAATTCAATTTCAATTGATATTTTTCTATAAAAGTAATGATAAAAGCAATAGTTACTTCTTCAATTCAAATATTGTGGTATTTTCAATGCAATAATGCAAAAACTCAATGAGAAATTATAATCTGGGAAAAACACTAGCATATCAAAATAGAGACAACACATAGCAATGCAAGGGGATAAGGGACTTGGGGAACCTGGCGCACAATTTTTTGCATACCACCCACCGCTCTATGACTGATAAGATCTTGAACTCAGGCATTGATCACAAGCCTTCTGGCACATAATTTAACCTTCTGTTGGTGGTAATCAATTGGTGGGATGTTCCCCCAATTCGTGACCTACACTCATTGCAACTTCCTTCCTGTACGGCCCCACCACAATCGGCAATTACGTATACATGTCCATTTGGGCACAGTAACCAGTGACCTTGACGCAAGTTGATTGCTCCAACAATTTCATTCATTTCTACTTTTGAAAGACCAATATGACCATTGGTAAGTATTTCATATATTTTGACAATCTTATTGTGTGTCTCTTCATACAATTCTTTTGGGAATTTTTTTGGGCTGTGTAGTAATTTTTTACATTCCTCATAAGTGTTGTGCCATTTTATTTTTGAGTAGGTTTTGAAACTTGGAAGTGCCTCTATGGCACCAAGCTGTAGCTTTAGATGAAAACGCATGCATTCACAAGTCAGATCATGGTGCTCTTGCGAGGATATAAATTCCAGGTGCCTTAATATAACTGCGATTAGTTGGTCAGCATTTTTATGGTGTTCCAGCACTTGGTCAACTTTCTGTTTCATCTCCTTGTAATTGTTTATTATAGACCACGTGAATTCTATTCTAGATTCCAATGAATTGATAGTAAAAATATCAAATTGGTTTCTGTTGGCCAGATCAACAAATTTCTTCAATTCCATAAAGTATATTTTGCTTTTCTGAAAATCTGTAAAATAAAAAAAGTTAATTGTACAACAAAGATTTTAATAAATGTTAAATATTTTTAAACTAGTGTATTAGTAAATATGTAATAAAACTTTTATATTTTATGTATGTAGTTGACATGCAGTACTTTATTGCTGCTTGTGCATTAGCAGGAGAAGTCAGATAAACAGGTGTTATCTCTCTAATTAACATTTACACCTAGGGCCTCAAACTCAGAAAAGCATGCAGGCCACATGAAGGGATTGCACCAAATCTGTAGACTGAATTCTAGTTTCCTGTCTTTCCCACTCTTCATCCCATTTTATACTCTCTGTGCATTAATTCTCTCCTTCCACTAGTGGTGAAGCTCACCCCTTCCCTCTTAGATGCCCCTATTTTTTCCACTCCTTGATGCACCCTTTAACCCATTCTGTGCAATAATGCTAGATTTAGCATTTCAGCTTAGATCTATAGGACATTGGCAAGAAACATGCTTATAGTGGGAGGAGCATTTTTCTACACCAAAACCGTGTTGGTTGTTTACAATAGGAGTGAGCAATAAACTGGCAAAATTTTGATTTAATACTTTCTTAAATTTTGAGTATTACTTTAAAAGATTTTTATCACATATTTCACATCAAATGCATTTGAGTTTGAGCTGCATCATAGTATGTATAAGGTAACTTACTTTACGGGCAAAATAAATGCTTGATGATGGTCATGAGTTTGACCCATGCCTTACACTACTAAGTTATTTATGTTATGTACCTCTGTTTATGAGAACTGACACCTGACAGCTCTCTCCAAAAGGTTAGAGAGGAGTGTGTTGTTGTGGCAGAAATTTGGTCTAAAGTGAGCCAAACCAATCAGTGACAAGATGGGGTTGAAATGACAACATATTTAATGCTACTATGACAGATGTCATTCTGTTCATTCCCCGGAGTTCACTTGTGGTTACCCTACCCTGGAAATTTAGGTAGCTGTCAGATGTAAACTCTCTTATACTAGTTTAGCATATTCTAAAGGTCTAAAGCAAGTTTTATGGCGAAGTTCGTGCTTCATTTCTAAAATATGAAAAATTATTTTTACATTTAGGAATTATACTATTTTTGTGGCGAGTTAATTTTTTGACAAGTGTGAAATTATGGTCAAACCCTCGAGCTGGTGTATAAATTATGCCAATTTTACTAATTTCAATGTGGCAACACTGCTTTGTGTCTGACATCATCTAGACTTTGTGTATTCCTTCAGTGTCATTCTGACTTCCAATTGAGAAAAGCATCACAATTCAAAGAGCGATAATAGTGGAAGTTATCTCTGTTGTACAGAATAAGATGCAGCTGTGTATACAATAACCAATCATTCATTCGAATTGGGCAAAAGTGTACATGCCTAATCCCTGTTGATCTTTGTGTATTCTTTAAATCATATTTTGTTGTTTTTGTTTTATTTTTTGATCAAGGTACCATTTTTCAAAATGTCATTTAATAGACACAACCATTAAATGTGATTCTTGCAATCAATTTTCTTGCAACAAGCATATAAAACGACGTATATTTATTATACATGTAATGCTGAAGACAGTACTTCAGATTAATAATGGTAATTTTGTAACAGATACTAAGGATTGTTTGATATAATATAATATTATTTTTAATTGGAATTCAATTTATGTTTAATGAAGAATTACCATTGTGAGTAATAGAAAATAAATAAATAATAATAATAAATAAATAAAACATCATTTTGATATAGATAAACCAATAATTCCTCCAAATACAAGTTATTTTGTAAAAAATACACCATGGACAAATTACACTATGCGCCAGGTCATGTAACAGAAAAGGGCGCCTGCTCAAGGGTTTAAAAAAATTTCCTAAATTTATTTTTTTAAATTTGATTTCCTGACCAATCACACTATACAAATGTATGTTGTCTTATACAGTAAGGAAATTTCATGATCGAAACTTTTGCAGTCATTGGTTGCAGTAGAATTTTCATAGGTGGATTTGCATCTTCACTTTGTTGATAATGTTTCCTCACCCTTATTAACTGTTAGTCATGATTAAGACTTGGAAATGGTGACAATACATTCAAAACAGCCACAGCTAAGACACTGGCTCACCTGAGAAACTTTTAATCCAATAAAGTAAATAGTTCAAAGAACATTCAAGTTACTATAGAAATGCCAAATTTGTATTTCTATGGCTTTTGTTTATTGAAATAAAAAATTACTGTAAAACAATGTAACCATCACTTATTAAAATTACATATGATGGCAGCTTATATTCCTAATACTATCGGTAATGCTATCAAATTCACTTGCAGATGAAAAGTCTAATTTACTATCAGTTATTCAAGATAAACTCATGAAAATGGACACTTACCAAACAAATATTTGAATGAAGACACATCTCTGAATGGCTTTGATTTTCCAATGCTACCATACCATTTGAGTTTCACCTTCTGAACACTGATAAAATTCTTCTTAATGATGTTTCCATATCTGTAGACATTCTGAATTGGAGTGTTACATTGAGGACATTCTTTAATTTTCACTCCATTTCCATCCTTTGCCATCCATTTGTCTAGCCCTTTAGAATCAAATATGTGTTTGCAATCTGGCAACAGAACAAACCTACAAAAGATGAATTTTGACCAATTAGTAGTTATAAGGTGCTGCATTTGAATAAATTTAGTTCATTTGAGCCTCCTATAACTTGGGGGACGTGATCTGATAAAGTGCTGAATAATTCCATACCCCTTCAGACACCCTCTTTCAGTCCCAAAATTCCCAAACCTCTCTTTGATGCACATATATCCAAAAGTTCCCAGACTGATGATATATAAAATCATAGGTGTGAAATTTAAAGATCTTAACAAAAATAATCTCCTTGCCAAGCCATAGATTTCTCCCAATGGTGTTGAAATGCCTGGAAACATATTTAGAAGTCATGTTTTGTGATGTTCCTCAGAATTGTTATCATGTTTTGTTTGATTTTTTCCACTGACTCAAAGTTTTGTCATTTCAAAAAACCGTTTAACTTGTTCAACAAGATGTTACATGGGGTAAAGTCTGATGAATACTGTGAATGATCTAGCTGAGTGAATTTAAATTTGTTAAAAATTCCCTAATGAGAGAACATTGTGCAATGGTGTGTTGCGAAGAAACCAGAGATATGGCTAAATATTCTCCCTCTTCCTACAAACTATGTCTCTCAGACATTCAAGGGCATAAAAGTATGATGCTTGGTTCACTCATTGACAATCAGGCAAAAACTGATGAACAATACCTTCCATAACAAAATAAAGGAATCAACATTTTCTTCACCTTTGAATTTGACAATTGCATCTTTTTGATGTTAGTGGTTCAGGTGTTTTCTACTGAAGACTTAGAAATTTGGTCTATGGGTACTGAAATACCCATACTTCATCCTCATGGATGACCTGCTTCAGGATATTTTCATCCCCTTGAATGTTTTATTGAGATAAGAACAAAATTCCACCCATTGCAATTTTTATTTTGTTGGTCAGCACGTTTGTAACCATTTATGTATATGACAGTTACAAAAACACCTATTGAGAAAACTGGCATAGCATAAATCAGATACATCACCGAGTTATGGCCTCATACAATACTGACAACAAAGAGACAGTTTTATCAGTGATGCCAACTGCACACTGTTATTATTAGGTCCACAAAAACTCAGTCCTGAAAATTTGGGTCACTATGTACAAATAATGTTGCAAAAACATGACAAAAATAACTTTTACAATACCACTAATTTGTGATATCATAAAATTTATTTTTGTCGTGTTTTTTAAGATAGAATACCACCAAGTAAAGGCCCATACAGTCAAGTTTGAAATAGTGTTGCTGCGAGTTATCTAATCTTATAAAAAGCACTCTGACTCTCTGACATAATTTTCCTTGCTTTGCAATCTGGAATACCACATCCCAAGTCTGACCAAACTGAATTAATGCAAACCATAATCTGCATTATCTGAATTTTTGGTGTTAACAACATACTATGTGGTGAATCCATGTTACAAGATCCTGTGTTATAAGAGGGCCAGGTGTATCTTAGCAAATGCGAATATACCTAGTTATTGGTAAATGTTAATCTCAACAAATATTTCCAGTATATAAACATTCTGAAAGCAGAAAATTCAGAAAATTGCACTATACATATATGATGTTTCCTGATTATGACTTGCTGAGAAAATTTGTGTTAGCCATTTTTTAAATTATGATAACCCTCTTAAAATCCCCTTTATGTTGGTTCAGTTCATATGAAAACAGCAACACTAAATAATTATTCATAAAATGAATTTAATTTTAAATATTATCCATGGGAAGGTTAATTTGCTTTGTTTAGGTCATATTAGTGTGATAATAATTTGTCTATGTTGGTGATCAGCAAAGAGTAGATGATTCAGAATGCCTGCATTAAGATGAGAGAACTTGCTGAATACTGAAGGCATTAAACCAGCTATAATTCCACATTTAAAGTGTTCATTCAATAAAATCTACAAATTGAGCTTAAACAGGAGCAACAATCTTAATATTACCACCAAATCTATTCATTAGCTTGTACATTACATGCAATGAATTCATAAAGTGTATGCAACCTGGGCTCACTGTTGCTGAAACTGCAAGTTAATGCATGCTCTCTGTTGTTAGTTTCTACACAAGAGTGAAGGGGATTTGTAATTGATATTTGTTGTTATCATTTTGCGATACTCCATAGTATAATTTTAATGTTGGAAATTTATATCTTGAATCAAATAAACTCGGCATATTAAATAAATACAGGTGACTTAATTAATTTTTTATTGTAGAGAACATATTATTTTTCATGCATTGATTGATTTCTAGCAATTACCGTAAATACCCACGTATAATGCACACTTTTTTTTCGAAATATTTGAGTTAAAAATTAGGATGTGTGTTGTATGAGGGTACATAATCTTCTTATTCTCATTTGACCCCATATTCCCACAATTTAGGCACATTAATTACTGCCCGGGTATCCTCATATTTTTATTGGTGATTTTTACGAAAAGTAAGATCAGTAAAAATTTATTAACTAATTCTATAAACATACATTAATTAGATATGAAAAGAATCAATTCAGTATTTATTCATTTTAAAAGCCAAGAAATTCTTCGTCATTTAACCATTTTTCTTCGATGTTGTTATCGGAAACATCATCTTCAGTATCTTTTGTATCCTCCGTTGCCGTGGTGCTGTCATCATCGTCCTCCCACACCATATCATCTTCACTACTATCTCAACTATTACTGATGCAACATTTCTTAAAACCTTTTATAATAATATAATAATCTTTGGACAATTCATTCCACGTATTCTCGCATTTCACTGTATATGATTTGCTACATTGTAACTCACCTTTCCTTTTGTTAGCACAATGATGAGCTATTTTACGCATGACTGGTACTACTTACAATTAGAAACAACTTTTCAACTTTTCTCTCAGCATTCATATGTGATTAATTCTTGATTTGTAGTCTGTAGTCAATTATGGTTATTTGCTATAATTTTTACATGCTCCAGAGTGTTCTAATAAGGGTAAAACTGAAGGTTGGGCGAACCCGTCCACCTCAGGCGTGACAAAAACATGCAAAAAAAACTTGAGTTAGCTGACGTTCCTTTGGAACGTTATTCGAAAATTTCATGTCGCACCTTCATTATGTTACCAATACAATACCAATAATTCGATCATTGCTTTAGACCATGTTACACCATCTACTTTTTTCTGGAACGGTAACGCTAAAAAAAATCGCGCTATACGCGGGTATTTACGGTAATTGTTTTCAAAATTACAAAGAAGGGCTGAATTCATATTTGAATTTTGAATAATAAATTTATATATACAGTCAACTCTCAATTATCTGTGGGAGGGCTATCAGTTTTGTGAGTTATCCATACGTGATGTTTCCATATTTCTTACAAATTTTTACTTATGAAAATTGTGCTTGTGCTATTCATGCATTAATGCATGTGGGAGTCGCTTTTCACTCATCGTTCAACATCATCTTTTAAAGTGAATTCTTTCCAGATACACTGACAATATGTTCTATTGTTACTTAAGCAAAGAAGACACATTGCTTACAAAAGATCATACAACTTTTAACACAAAGCAACCATTAAAGGATACCATCCTCTTTGACAGCTGGTTTTATATCATTGCATTCTTTTACTGAGCATAACAGACACAAAAATTGTTTCATTTTGATTACATTTTCCCAACTCATACGAAAGTTTCCCTAGCCCTCTGTAGGTGTTTATTAGTCCACTATGTCATAGTTCACTTGGAATGCCATACACACCAGAAGAAATGAGGGATAAACATAAGAAAATTGCATTGATGATAAAACAGAAACTAGAGTTAATTGATAAACTCAAGGAGGGAGAATCAGTAATTAAACTAGTAAAAGATTATGGCATAAAATACAAACTGTATGTGACAAAAACCAATAAAACTAAGTTGGTTGATTATGCAAGGAATTTTGATAGTGGAGCAGGACCTTCAAAATATAAATGCATGAAGAAGTCTTCATACGAGAAGTTAGATGTTGCCATGCTTTATTGGTTCAATCAAAAACAAGGTGATGGCACACTTGTTTCTGGTCTAATGTATGTTCAGAAAGTAAAGTTTTTCACAAAGTATTGAGATTAGAAGGTGAGTTAAATGCCTCATCTGGTGGCTGACCAGATTCAAGCAAAGACATGGTATTCGTGAAATTGCTATTCCGGGGGAGCACTAACATGGTGATGCCTCTGCTGCTGTGTTTTGTACAGAACTTCAGAAATTCATGCTTAAGGAAAACTTGACACCTGACCAAATTTACAATGCTGACATGTCTGGATTATATTGGAAAGGCGTACCAACAAGAACCCTTGGGTTTGTACAAGAAAATCATGCTTCTGGCTATAAGTCATAAGGAACATCTTACAGTCATGTGTTATGGAAATGCATCCCAAAATCACAAAATGAAACTTGTGTTGATTGGTAAAGCCAAAGATCATAGTCATTTAAGGTCACTGAAGCTAATAGTCTCCCTTTTCATTATTATAGTCAGAAAGGAGTGTGGATGGATTGACAGATTTTTTAAAATTGGTTCCAGAAAAAGTTTGTTCCTGAAGTTCGATTTTTATTGAAAGAAAAAGGACAGCCTCAGAAAGCAGTGTTACTGATAGACAACACCTCTTCCCACCCAATGAAGAGAACACTGATTTCAGACGATGGTCTCATTGTTACCAAGTTTTTGCCTCCTAATTTCACCACCATAATACAATTGATGGATCAAGACGTCATTGCATCGATGAAAAGGCACTACCAGGGTAGCCTTCTCAGAAATCTCACCAATGAAGATTACAAATTGATGACATTATGGGAAAAACTGACAATATTGGATGTAAATTACGTTGTCTCAGACATGGTCTTCCGTGAAACCTATTACACTTGTTCAGTCATGGAGGAAAATTCTTTCAGAAATCGAAAAAGATTTCGAGGGTTTCTCTAATGTAGAAGTGACCAACTCTGAGTTGATTAGTTTAATGAATGTTATGAAGGGGTTTGAAAATGTTGACTAGGAGAACCTTGATGAGTGGCTTAAAAGTGATGATTGTGAATCCAGCTTTCAGCACATATGTGACAGAGACAACGTGAATGCCACAGTAGGTCAAGAGGATGAGGACCAGAGTGAGAGTGAAGAGGAAAGAAACACTGAGCTCATGAGTCACAGCCTGCTCAACCTTGTGGAATTCGCTCATCGAGATGTAATGAAAAACTTTGTCGCTTCCCCACAATTTAATAAAAATGACCGATTTCGCTATGATCGTAGCATCTTCAGGTGAACAGGTATATAAAACAGTTCCTTATATAGGGAAAAAGAAGGAGGGAGAAAGGAGGGGTTACACAGAAAGCGATCGGTTGGTAATTAAAGAGACAGGAAAAATAAAGGGGTTAGAAAAGGAAGGCAGAAGCAAAACAAAGTTACAAAATGTACACAAAAATTATTGGTAAAAAGAGCCAAAGACAACAAAGTTACAAAGCATTTACAAAATCTTTAGATAAGCTTAACAGAGGAGAATGATTGTGAAAAATGTATTCATCTAAGAGAAGTGAGTCCTTACAAATAATTATCTCTATCTATCATTCTCCTCTGTCAAGCTTATCTAAAGATTTTGTAAATGCTTTGTAACTTTGTTGTCTTTGGCTCTTTTTACCAATATTTTCTGTATACATTTTGTAACTTTGTTTTGCTGCCGCTTTCCTTTTCCAACCCCTTCCTTTTTCCTGTCTCTTTAATAACCATCCAATCGCTTTCTGTGTAACCCCTCCTTTCTCCCTCCTCCTTTTCCCTATATATGGAACTGTTTTATATACCTTTTCACCTGAAGATGCTACGATCATAGCGAAACCGGTCATTTTTATAAAATTGTATTACAAAGTTGTTCATTACATCTCGAAAGCAAACTAAGATTATAGACTATTTGTTAAAAGAAAAGTAAATTGTGTTAAGTGCAAAAATGGGTTCAATGGTATGTAATACAATAGACTGAAAAAAATAAAGCAAAAATTTGGATTATCTGTGTTTTCTGATTATTCATGCCTCTTTTCCCCATCATTAGCTCAGTTAATTGAGAGTACATTGTGTGTGTGTATGTATATATATGTACATATATATATATATATATATATATATATATATATATATATATATATATATATATATACAGTAAAACCCCTATTTAATGAATCGCTGGGGGATTAGAATATATTTCACTAAATCGAGGTTTTCATTAAATGGAGGTTTTCAATTAAAATGAGTTAAATTTATCTTTTTTGCTTGTGTATTAGTTCCATTATACAATACCATAATAAGGCCACTGAAAATGGTCTCTATAATAAAAATCCATTTTTCAATTTTGTATGCACAATACTTATATTAATACTTTTAAAATAAACATTTATAAACAAATTCCAGTGACAAACAAGCCTTATTGCTATTGAATATGAAAATTTCTGTAATGAATCATTCATATGATTACAAAAAATAATTTCAAAATTTTAAAAGTATTTTCAAAATTGACATAAATCTTGAAACAATTTTTCATCCCTCCTTTAAAAAGCTTCATCATACAACATTAAATAGAAAATATTAAAATATATTTGGAATTTCACAAAAAATATCAAAATTATTCAAAAACCAAGCATACATAGCTACGAGAAAATTATTTATTAAAATATTCCAGCAAACTTGTTTGCTTCTTCTGGCAGGTGCTCTGAACATTCAGAACTTCTCGCTCCAAAGAATTTACTTTTGATATAGTAGTGCTGTTCACATCAAAAGAAGTTAAATATCTTTGCACCACTTCATGTGCCTGAACCGCTACACCAAGTGTGGGAACTGATTCTTCTTCTACTTACTGCCTCTTCTTCCTCTGCCTCTTTGGTATTACAGATTTCTTCCATGTCTTGTGGAGGACCAGACGTACTCTCAAGATCATCACACCGGACAAACTCTTCAAAATTTGTGTCCATGTCAGGTGCAATTTTCAACTAATTTTCGTGGTCAATCACATCGATATCTACATCAATTTCCATAGCATTGTTGCAATTGAACGCAGCCTTATGAAAACAGTTTGATATTGTTTGAGGTGTAACTGAATTCCATGCAGCTGTTACCATATGCAAATCCTGAAGGATGCTCAGTTTCAAATGTTTATTCATCTCAATGTAGGATACTGCTTTCTGCACCAAAGCCTTCCTGTACTTTGCTTTCATGGAGTGAATAATGCCCAAGTCAAGTGGCTGCAGATGGCTAGTACAATTAGCTGGAAAAAACACCACTTTAATATTGCGAAGAAAATCAGTATCTGGAGGGTGGGCCGGACATTTATCAATAAATAGAAGAATTTTTCTATTTGCACCACCCATCTTTGCATCTAATGATTTCAAAAATGTTTTAAATATATCCGTTGTCATCCATGCATTTTTATTACTGGCATATTTACATGGCAATGCCCGTACATTTTTAAAACACCTTGGCTTGGCAAATTTACCTATTATTAGAGGCGTCAACTTTTCACTGCCATCTGAATTTGCACATAAAAGTGCAGTTATCCTATATTTACTTCTCTTTCCACCATGGCACTTGTCTCCTCTAGTAGCAAGAGTTTTTGATGGAAGAAGGTTGAAAAAAATGCGCTTCATCTGCATTAAAAATATCATTCGGCTTATAGCCTTCTAAATACCTTACCAATGTTACACTCTTCCAGTAGTCAACAGCTCCTTCATCAACACTAGCACTTTCGCCACAAACACTTTTATATTCAAGTCCATGGCGCTTCTTAAATCTGTCCAGCCATCCATTGGAACCCTTAAAGTTTTCTATTCTAAGCCTAGTTGCTACCCTAATTGCTTTCTCCTTCAACAGTACACCATTGATTGGGAGATTGGCGGAACGCATTCCCACAAACCACTCTATCAATATCTTCTCCATTTCATCATATGGTGATGATTTGATATTTTTTCTTTTTATGGCTTTACCCCCACATTTCACTTCTTCGTCAAGTATTAATTGTTTATTCTTCATTATACAAAACAATGAAGACGGTGCAAGATTAAATTTGCGTGCAATTTCTATCGCAGGCATGCTTGGGTTCTTTTCCACTTCTTGAATGATTTTCACTTTTTCCGTAATTGTCAGCTTCTTCCTTTTACTAGTAGCCATTATTAAGGAATAAAAATAAAAATAGTAGAAAGAATATTTTTCACAATTGCTTCAGGTTTACACAGTGATCGCCGAACAGGCAGGCAGCACAACGAAAAGTTGAACTGCTAGATAAGGTAGACGGAGAGGGGACAGGCATTACGTCATCGGGATCGGAGTAATCAGCTGACATGTCTCACAAGGGAAGCCCCCAAGGTGTGACACTCGTATCGGAATTCGACTTTGCAGAATGAAATTATATGCAAAATAACGGACTCCTATTTCTACCTAGGTGCCAACTCGACGTCGTTTACGAGAAAATGTCCTTTGAAAATCGCGATCCGAGAGTCATCGAGATAAGAACGTTAAAACTTTTTCATGAGCAAAAAGAAATCAGAAAAGAAGCATATTGTACGTAAAAATTACGATATACGCTCAAAACATTGTGAATGGCTCATCACGCGCAAGCGGCTACATTGTCTGCTAAGACGGTAGTGGCCGCAAGGAAACCGTAAATCCTACAATGTAATGAATCCTGCTCGTATGTTCCTCATTTCTGGTATCACGCTCAGTTACCTGTTGTCATAGTGTGCTATATACTCGACGTCGTTTACGAGAAAATGCCCTTTGAAAATCGCGATCCGAGAGTCATCAAAATAAGAACTTTAAATCATGATCAATACATGACGAGATGGTAAAGCGAATGGGTGATCCGTAAAATTATGTTCGTTAAGAATTACGGTGAAGAATTACGATGAAGAAAATAGTGGTTATAATGCATTGAATACATTTTTTAAAATGGTTTGCATGTTTTATCGATGATATGCTGGAAATTGCGAACAAATTTAAAAAACCGGAGAAAAAAATATTGGTCCCTTCGGGAATCGAACCCTGGCAAAAATATTTGAAATCCAACTCGTTTCCCCTAGACCAACGCTCCAAGAAAATTAGGAAAGGACTTTTAACGTTCTTATTTCGATGTCTCTCGGATCGTGATTTTCAAAGGGCATTTTCTCGTAAACGACGTCGAGTATATAGCACACTATGACAACAGGTAACTGAGCGTGATACCAGAAATGAGGAACATACGAGCAGGATTCATTACATTGTAGGATTTACGGTTTCCTTGCGGCTGCTACCATCTTAGCAGACAATGTAGCCGCTTGTGCGTGATGAGCTATTCACAATGTTTTGAGCGTATATCATAATTTTTATGTACAATATGTTTCTTTTGTGATTTCTTTTTGCACATGAAAAAGTTTACTAAATGCGGGAAGCGTCAAATAAAAATTGAAGTACGAGTACATAATATTTTTTCACTAAATGCGGGTTTTTCACTAAATCGGGTTTCACTAAATGCGGGAAAATAATACATTGTTTATATGGAGCTATTGTCGGGACATGAAAAAATCTTCACTAACTCCGGGATTTCACTAAATGCGGGAACATTAAATCGGGGTTTTACTGTGTGTATATATATATATATATATATATATATATATTTCTATTGGTAGAAAGAGATCACTAGATGTAGATAGATAGTTTTATTGTCTTGAAGATTTGCTACACAAATATAAGACTCATCAAAGTACAATAAAAGGTACATAACTAGGGCACATAAAATCTTAAAATCATATACATAGATCTTGGTTGACCTCAAAATAAGCACAATAGAATTTAAAACACACTATCACTAGTCAGTTAAATCATACAAAGATATAACACAAGTCATAAAAAGAATGATTCATAAAAAGTGGTATAAAATGTTATTTAGAGGTCTTTGTAAACTTCGTGAATAGGGAAAGTAACTACTTTATATTAGTTTATGCTTTATTGGTTCAATCAAAAACAAGGTGATGGCACACCTGTTTCTGGCCTAATGTATGTTCAGAAAGCAAAGTTTTTTCACAAAGTATTGAATGTAATGTAAAGTAATGAATTCATTTAAAAGAAATGAATCCTTACAAATAATTATCCCTATCTATCATTCAAGTGCAACGATTTGGGCCAGTTTCTGCATCATAAAAATGCCAATGGTAACTTTCTTGGCAGCAGCTTTGGCATGAGGAGACCAGTCTAGGCCTTCAGATATTGTAAGGCCTAGAAATTTAGTAGTCATGGCACGTTGAATTATATTACCATTAGTTTTTAGGAGAAAGCTCAAGGTAGGAGATGATTTTTTGGTGTGAAACTGCAAGAAGATAGTTTTTTATTATTAAGTATTAAATTATTGCTATTACACCAGTCGGACATCTTCATAATGGCATTATTGGAAGAATCAATTAAAGCAGACGTTTTCAGCAGCAGTGAAGGTGGAGGTGTCATCAGCATAGAGGATGGCATTAGTGCTAGACAGAGTCGTTGGTAGGACACTAATGAAGATAATGAACAATAAAGGGCCCGAAATGGAACCCTGATGGACCCCGCACTTGACTTCTAGGGGTAAGGACCTTGTAGTAATAATCGCGTTTGTGGTGCAGTGCCTGTATTGGACAAGTTGTTGACGGTTTGAGAGGTAAGATTTAATCCAGCATAGCGCATTACCTGTTATGCCTAAGTTTCAAAGCATTTCGAATAAAATACTGTGATTGATGCTATCAAAAGCTTTACTAAGGTCAAAAAATATACCTGTGCTGAGATGGTGTTTGTTAAGAGAAATGCAAATTTGGTTTATTAGTTGATAAATAACAGTGGTGGTGGATCTGGCCTCCCTGAAACCATGTTGAGATATGTGGAGCAGGTTAAAATGGTTAAGGTAGTGAATGATGTGAACTGATATGGGTCTATAATTTTCTGAGTTAGTGAGTGGACCTTTTTATGTATTGGTGTGACCAAGGCCTGTTTTAACTGCCAGGAAAATGGTCAAGACAGAGGGATGAATGAAAGATGTCAGACAGAGGATTAGCAATGATATTAGCTGCTCTCTTCACAAAAGGCATAGGGATGCCATTGATACTGACAGACCACTTGCTATCAAAGGAATTTATGACCTTGATTATCTCGAGCAGGTCTGAGGGGATGATGAGGAAAAGAGTTTGTTTGGTTTTGGAGAGGGATTACTGTCAGAGAAACAAAATTGATTGTTCAAGTTATTGGCGATATCGGTTGGATTGGTAACTTTAATGCTATTAAATGTAATATGACTAGGGCTCAGGGTCCTATTTCTTCCTGTAGTATATTGCTTAATGACATTCCAAGATGCCTTAATCTGGTTTATTGAATTTCTTAAATAAGATTCAGTTGCGGCTTTTCTCTCATTTATTAAACAAGACTTAAGGTCTTTCTGAGCGAAGGTGAGGATCATGGAATTTGCTTCTATAATAGAGGTCACATGCAGTCTGAACCTTAGAGGTAATAGTTGCAGAGTATATTTTCTTTTTGTGGTTAGTGGCCTATTTAATATGCTTGCAAGGAAAAGAATCGTTGAAATGGATTGCAAAAGTATTCATAAATGTGTTGAATTTGATATCAACATTGGATTCATCAATAACATTTCTCCATGTTTCTTGGGACAATCCAAAAGGAAATTTGACAATAGAACTTTCATGAAATAGCCATTTAGATATAAACTGAGGTTTTGGAATAACAGTAGGCTTATTAAATTTGACATGAAGAATAATGCCAAGGTGGTCAGAAATACCAGCATTGAAAACATTGAAAGAGAGGGAGGAAGTTAAGTTAGTTATAACATTGTCTATTAAGGAACTTGAATTGGAAGTAATTCTAGTGGGCTCATTATTAAGAACATAGAGTCCAAATGTTGAGAGAAGTTTGATGAAGTATTCCCTTTCAGATGAGTGTTTGAGTAAATCAATATTAAAATCACCAAACATCAGGATTCCTTCAGTATTTTTTGAGCAGACAAAAGTTAAAGTATCACTAAGAGAATGGAAAAACTGGGAGATGTTACTGCTGGGAGAGCATAAATACATAAAATGCAACACAGAGAAGAGTTAACTTTCAGTCAAGCTATTGAACATTCAAAAACTTTCTCAATGCAGCTATCGTAGCTAATGCCATTAATATTTATACAAGGTTGACTAAATATGTCAACACCACCACATCTGTTTTGATTGCGACAGAAGTAGGAAATAAAATTAAACCCATCAATATGAGAAACAGGGATCTCTTCACTAGATAACCAATGTTCAGATAGTAGCAAAATATCAGTATTGAGTTCTTGTAGTACAAGTTCAAGGAGGATACACTTATTTCTGATGCTCTGAATATTTAGAAAAAAGAATTTAACTGAATCATCACTAATAATTGGAGGGACACTTTCCACATTGGGATATTTAATAGTATTGTCAGCAACACACTTCTGAATTGCTACATCTGCTTTGTTGCAGCCTAAATTTTGGGTGCATTGTCTAGTCGCTTTACTTTAGGTTTCAATACCCCAGCTTGGCCTCCAGTGATCATTTTGGGAGCCTGATAACAGTGGAGTTGTGGCTGGGGTTAGGTGACAAAATTGGAAGAGGATTGTTATTGACACTTGCACTTGGGTTACTATCACAATCAATGGCACTGGCTGAAGAATCATATTGAGCACTTACTGTATTCTGACTTGTGCAGGAGACACAACAGTGAGGGTGGGTCACTTGATTCAGGTTTGCTAATTTCACTTTTCCTCCACCTTGTGAAGGAAAACCTACTGACGCATGTACCTTCTGGCCAGTTTTCACTCTTATTTAAATCTGATAAAAGGGAGAAATCAGCACCAACTTTAAAGGAAGCATTCTGACTACTGTATGTGCTAAGTTTTTTGCATGTGAAATTACTATTATTATATCTCTTTGAAAGGAAGTTTATAATATTATCACAGGTAACATTCATGTTAACTCATCCCAAATAGAGCCAGGCACATTTAGGGATAGCTGTAAAACTATTATTTTCCTTGCTGGAGCCAAATATTAAGTTTCTTTCTTGCTTACCTCGTTTTACTATGCCAAGACTGTGTTTTGATATACTCGTACTCTCCTTAATGGAGAGTTCTGATGCACATTCCTGATGAGGGTTTTCACAAGGGCTGTCGGCATATTTACTTATGGTTTTGTTCCTTTTTTTGTAGCTCACCTTTGTGAAACCATCATCACTTTGAGAAACATTTTTGTTAGAATTCCGTCGCATTTTGGGTATCAGTTGGAGATTTTGGCATTTGTTGGCACCACCGGTGGTCACAGCGGCATACTTAGCAGTTGGGTTGGAAGCTAATTCCACATTGATATCTGCAGTGACTATGTTACTTGGGATAACTTCACGTTCAATGAACGCATTGCTCGATTTGTTTCTAATTGAATTGATACATACTTGTTTAGACTCCACAAGCACCAGTCTCTCTTCCTAACAAAATAAGTTCCTGACAATAAAATCAAAAATGGACAAAGAGGAATTCGATGCGGAATCGCATGGTTTTTGGGTTCACTGTTAAGCAACAGGTTTTCACACATCCATAAAATCGACTTATGACCCTGGATTATGTTGAATTCAATTTCTGTGAGACTGGAACACTTTAGGTGGTAATATCCCATGCATCTACCGACACAGGCTAATTTAAACTCATCTTGAATAGGATTTTTGCACGAGCGACATGATGTCATGTTTACTATATCCACCATGTGTATTGATGGAGGAATATAATCTATAACCATTGATGTTTATTCAGAGCCATAGCAAGAAATTTGGTCTCTATGACAAAGTTTAAGAAACCATCTAAATAAAGTTTTGAAGAATGCTATTTTCCTGCTGCAAAGTACACTTAAATTATAATTAAATTAACTATAATGTTGGAATACATAGTTGTACTGTGCCTGTGGCAAATGCCCCCTTTTCCATGCTCTAGTTAGAAAAGAGGAATGAAACTATACAGTACAGTGAAACCCTGATTTAGCACCCCCCCCCATATAGTGCCACCCCCACATACCACCCATGAATTGTTGTGAACATAACTTCCATCTTATTATTACATAGAGCAAGCATATACCTCAAATTACCATCACCCTTGCTTTAATGCCAATGATGGACAAATGGTGGTGCTAAATTGAGGTTTGACTGTATTTTGTTGATTCAGGATCATATGTAAATGTAGACATACAATAATCATTAAACTAGGACTGGAAAATTTTGGTGCCATATAGGACAAATGGCTCAATCCATAGGCATACTGTGATGAAATTTTTTGTTCTTGTCTTATTTCAATACTATGAAAATGAGATTTGGATAATATGCCTTAATAAGGGCTGCTGCTTTCTTGTAAAAAAAACTTCGTTGTGACTCATGAAGAATTCACCAAAAAGAGTTTTAAATGCAAAATTTACAACAAAACAATACTTGCCTTGGAATATATATTTTTTTATAGCATGAGCCATTTTAGAGATGAATGAGTACTTTGAAAAGTACCTTATTTATGTTATGTGGTTACATCAGTGGCATATCAGACATCCCCACATGGTGGGTGGCACATGGCCAAAGGAGGCCCAAATTTTTTTGATTGCTTTAAATTTTTTCCAGGACTTCAGACTTGTTTTAGCAGGGGGCCTACACGTTTTCTGGTATGCCACTGGCCACTATTTGCCTACCCAGCATTGGAGAGTCAAAAATATTAGTGAAATCTTTGCTTAACACATCCGTTCAATGCCAGCATTTTAAAACGCCATTAAAATAAATTTAATTCACTGCAAGATATCTTGTGATAACAGAGAATATTTACCAGGTTTGTGTTAAGTATCTTAAGGTTGACAGTGAACATGTTAATCAGAACTTCTGTTTAATCAACAAAATCAGACCACAAAAAACAAGCTAGATAGGCAAGACAGCTTATAGTGCTTTCATGAATGTGTTATGCATTTATGCAATCATCTCCTTATCATTCCTTGTAAATAAATACCTTGCATTTTCAACATCAACATCATATCCAAGAAAAGTGATTATGTCTTCTAATTCAACAGCATCACATAATTTACATAAGTGAGGGCATTTTTCCCCACAAAATCCACTGCAACTGTGTCCACATTTAAGTTCCTTCTTGCATGGTTCTTCACAAGGTGGCCGGTCACACAACTCTCCGCACAGTTTTTGGCATTTAAGGTGTACGCATTCCCACATACACTTTTCCTAAAAGTAAAATATACCAATCCATTAAGTAGAAAACATTCAAAAGGTAAGTTTATAAGCCAAAACAAATGTTTTGATCCATATAATCATTCAAGTATATATTTAGTATCTTGATTTTAGCTGATTAACCTGAATTCTTTTCCAAGGTGTTTGATTTTTCTGAGTTATAACCAGTTGCAGATTTGCAAATTTCCGGCACATAGACCAAATTATTTTTTCATTCCCTTTTTGGCGATTTTTTCCTCATGTATTCAGTTTGTCTGTCCATCTGTCTGTTTGCAGATATTATGAGTTTAATTCATTAAAAGTCTGTGTAATATTAATTTTGTCATTTCTACCCTGAAATGCCATTTTTATTGCTGCCACTAGGCCATTGCCTACTTTGACCTCATTGCAGATTTGCTAATGGTTATAACTTATGATATATCTGTGTTTACAGAATTTCTGCCCTTAATTTGATCAGAAAGAGTGTCATAAGAAAAACCTAACTGACTGATGCTGATTATGATAAAGATGTCTCCTTGTATTGGAGGTGTGCATTCAGACATTGCCTTGATATTGGTTCCAATGCAAAGGAAATTGTTGGGGTGAATTCTATGCAGACAGGTATATGCTGGATACAAAGATATTCATAAAAAGCAGGAGAAATATTCTGCCTTTATCAGGGTTCAAACCCTGGTTTTCTACTTGCCAGGTGTTTATTCTACCCCTGAACTATTAAGGCAAACCAATTCCTCCATTTCAGAATGGGGTATTCTCATGGTAGTTCAGTGTTAGAATATCTGCCCAGCAAGTATGAGACCTATGTTTGAATCCTGATCAAGGCAGAATCTTTTCCTGATTTTTGTTGCATTTTATTTCATAAACAAGCTTGTTTTTGCTCTATCTGTCTGTGCAATCAATTCAATTAAAATAGCAAGAAAATTGTATGAGTTTTAAGACCAAAATTTACAGAATGTGTGTGACCTATGGTGATGTGGCTATGGTTTAAGAAATGTTTAGAGAAGTGGGATATAGACAAATCTTTGAGGAAGCATTTCTTGTGTTCATCACATCTGATAAGGAAATTTCTTCTGGTGTGGCCAATATAGGACGCATTGCAATCATTACAATTCAGCTTATAGATTTTACATTTTCTCAAAATTTTGAATTTGTCTTTACTGTTACTAGAACTTAACTGAGGTTGTTCCTATTGTAGAAAGAGGCTTTCAGCTTGTCCACGGGGAATAAATGAGAAATCTTAGAGCTTAAGCTAAACCAGTAGAAATTTCCTTACCAGATATGATGAACACAAGAAATGCTTCCTCAGAGGTTCGCCTGTATTCCACTTCACTGAACACTTCTTTGACTATAACTACACCTCTTGATTTTTCACCATGACTCCTCAATGCCTTAGAACAATGGAGACAACCATTCTCATTCTACACAACATAGCTTAGTAAACGAAAATCTCTTTCATTCTCACTTCCTCTTATTATCTTTACTTTCTAACTAATTAAGGAATAATTAGTCAAGGAGTTAATTAATCAATCAATTTGGCTTATCTTTTCCCTCTCACCTCCTTTATCTTCCATTTATTCATTGTATTCCAACTTATGAGTCAGTAGCTGATGATGACTCTGCGAGTTGAAACCAAGGTAGTCATTTTTATTTTTAGTAGTGGAATTTGTACAAAATCTTTCAATAAATTTGTTTTTACAAAATTTTTTCTATCAATTTTTATTTTGGAGTTCCACAAAGTGACAACTAAAATGGTCAAATATATTCAAAATTTTGTTTCAACTTAAATTTATGAAATTCTATGTTCATATAATAAGGCAATATCCATTAGGTTAGAAACCTAATGTGTAAGAGTATGAATATAGTATTTTAATTAACTATTGAACAAATTACTTTGTGTCATATAATTATATTATTAAGTTTATAAAGAATTTTAAGTTTACAATTCTAAATAAATCTCAATAAATAAAAAACGCTTTTTCACATTGCACCAGCAAATGAAGTAACCATTTTTTAGAATGTCTTATTGGTGCAAATTATATTCCTCACAGGGATAGAAAAAATTTAAGGAAACTTAGGTTATAAGTTAATTTATATTCAGTGTAGATGCTGTGATTTATAAATGTTGTTCTCTGTAAGTTTTTAACCTTTAAACACTGGAGTTAAATGTCCCTTAGTAGACTCTTGCTGCCGAATTTAATTTTGGCCATTTAAAGTTTTCTTGCATTTGATCAGAGAATATCTTGTATTTCCTGAACTAACAGTGATAAAATGTTCAAATAAAACATTTAATAAATCATTTGGGGGATAATGGAATTACATTTTTTATAGTAAAATAAAACAAAATAATGCAAATTTTGCATAATTCTATAATATAACAATGATAAATTCAATAAAAACATTAGTGATAATTTTTATATTTCATTTTTCATGCATTACAATACGAATTTCATTCTGCAATACACTTAGAAATCCTGGTTTGTGTAGAATTCTTCAAAACAGGAAAATACATACAGACCAACATCGCATATTTTGCCACTGCCGTGTCTATTTTCCCTTTTCTGAGCATACTCGGGTTCGAAGGCAATTTCCCTTTATGGGCCAAAGTTTATTTTCTTCCATCTCTAATTGACCAAATGGGGCTCCGCTTGCACCTTGTCTTCCCTTATGAGAAGTTTTCGAGGGAATAGCAGATGCCTCTTCTTCAATAAGTTCCCTCAAAAAAGCAAGGCAAAACTGCCGATGCATCATTTGCCTTCCCTCTGACCTCAGTAAAATTTAGCTATTAAGCACTGTGACCTTGGGGAGGTGGAAGAAGGGCTTCTTCGTCCACTTCCAACATCCTTTGGCCATGAAGAGTTCAGAGTTGGAAAGGGGCTAGCCTAACACTCTCACCCTATTTTGTTTTCTCTTGGTGTGAGGTGTCCCCACCCCCAGTATTTGGGTCTACCACATGTTTACCTCAACACATCTTGAGAGCAGACCTCTAGGAGGATTCCTCCCAAATTTCACACATCTTCCAAACTAAGCATGCCCATATGGGCATGCCAGGCACCGAATGGGACCCATTTTGTGTGCCTATATGGGCACATCAGGTATATAAGGTTAAAAAGCAGTAAAAATAAAGAAAAATGTGAGTACAGATTCTTGGAGTCTTGGTTTCAAGTCCTCAATTGCATGTGAATGAAAATGTGGTTGCTGATTATTTGAATCACTGCTCAAGTGATGGACATCACTTTCATCTGAGTAGCAATGGAATGATAATGGAAATGTTTAAACTCAATTTTTCCAATGAATTGCTTTCTTCTATGTAAATGTACAGTAATAATAATGAGGAAGTTTAGTCTAGAAAGTTGGATTTTTCTTTTTAATTGCAAAAATCCTAAGAATTGATATACAGAAATGAAGGATTCCCAGCATCTCATTAAACAGGTTTTTTAAACTTATAAATGTCATTACTATTGGTGTACATAAAATCTTTTTGTGTGAAGAGTAAAAGGCACTCCACATTGACAAAATTCTTTACAAAATATTCCATAACTATTCATGGGTTAAATAAACATTTAATAAGCTATTGCTGACATTAAAATGAATACTTGATTCAATATGAAATCTTACCTTGCAAGGAGAACAAGGATATCCACAGATTAGGTTGCACTTTGAATGTTCACATCTAATGTAGCATTGGTTCATACATGGTGGGCAAGTCTCAGAGCATGAAACTGTGCAACTACATGAAAGAATAGGAAAAACTCATCAATACTTTTATAAAACTAATAATCTTGCTTGTGCTTTGCAAGCACATTTTAAAACATTTAAATGAAAATCAAATGCATTTTCAGACTCTTGATTAAATTATCATTATAAATTACTAAATTTGCTATTTATAATTATTTTAAAAAATATATAAACCCTTGCATAAATGTGAGACTGAAAACACCTTCATTTATCATTAATTCAGTATTGTGGTGATTCATAGCCAACTACTGTACTTGAATTTACATACATCTGCTCCTGCTTTTACATTTCCACATATAAGCTGCAGTGTAGCGCTAAATGGAATGTGCTAGAATGCATTCCTTCTTTTCCTTAGTCCACTATATGAATGCCACAGTTATGTTCTCGTGCCATATCACTTCATTCATTCAATAGAACCATATAAATAAATTATGGAATTGATATTTTCACTCAAAACTACTAATGTAATTATCTCACAAAACAATTTTCTTTTCATTTTTTGGCTAATTTATTTTGAGGGCAATAAAAATTTCAGGTATAGTTGTTTATTTCTTCCTTAAGTCACTAGATAATTATCAAACTTGTCTTGTGGTGTAAAACAAGTTAGGTATCTTCAATAGCCATAACAAATGCCTTGTTGTGATTAAGATAAGTATTTAATTTTTCAGTTTTGATATCGAAGTGCTTATTCTTGAACTTATTTATTACTCATTTTAAAGGTCATTTCAATATTTCAAATTATTGAAGCATTTTAAAATGCATACCATTTTCCATAGCTTTAATTATTTTGTTGTAGTTAAAGTGGAAAATGATTTGCATCTTAAGATCCTTCAATTCTCAAGGAGAAAAAGAATTGTTTTACTTTTTATTTAAACTTTGTTTCAACCATAGGCTCAAGACTCTTGTAATTACCACACAACTATGGACATCTAGTGCACATAAATTTCAAGGGAGAGAAGATGAACTTGAGAGGGAATATAGCCCATGTCTACCACTTGCTAGGCAGCTGATTTCACCAGCTAAGCTATCCAACTATTACAATTCTTAATTCTCAAATTAGAACATTTCCAGCAAGTGAGTACTGCATAAGTAAGGTCAGATTTTTTTAAACAGAGGTATATGACATTTCAGGTGTAAAAGTACGCCATTCTTTTGTATTCTCGTTGCACTTTACTCATCATGTGAGTAAAAATACAAGTGTCTGTATAAGTATTCAGTCATTTAACAATAATTTTCAGAAAATAACATGGTTAATCCAGAAAAAGGCCTATATGAGAAAAAGTTTGCCCTTGAACCTTATTCATTGTTATACAAAAAGCTGAAATAATGAGAAATTGATGTCCTTTTACCTTCTCTCTCTCCCTTCTTATTTCCATGCATCTCTCTCTGGAGGACACATTAAATGTTTGATGGCTTATATTAACCCTTTCTGGTTGGAGTGATTTAAATAATTACTGTCACCAGGTTGTCGGCGCTTGGCGGGTATCGAACCCGGGTCTTCCCAACATTACAGCTTATACCTGTCTGCATAGGATATTCAGATCACTTTACATCAATTTCTAGCTTGGCAATCTCAACATTTGAGAGGGAGGAGTTTTATTTGATATATCTCTTCCAGGACATCCATTGGGGCTGATTGATACTAGCTTGGCTAGCTCAGACCCAATCAAGAAAACATCTGCATTCAGAAATAGGAAAATTGATCTGCTATGATAGTTCAGTGGTAGAATATCTGCCCGGCAAGCAGAAGACCCGGGTTCAATTCCCGGTCACAGCAGACTTTTTTCTCATTTCCAAAACATTCTCAACATTACAGCTTATGCCTGTCTGTGTATGATCTTCAGATCAATTTATTCCATCAATTTCTGGTTTATAAGGGTGGCGCCACAGTCAAGCATGACCGGATTTCTTAGTTCATTATTTATAGAAACAATTCCGTGCATTGTTGCTAGTCAATAAAGTCATTTTTGTGGACTGAAGGCTTTGCAGCAGTATTCTACGAGGTAGTTTGTTTTATGGTTAAACACGCTGTTGATGCTTCATAGGAAATATGTTTTGCCAAAAGTACTGCTAGCTCCTTCAGGCAAAGTGTACTTGTTTGTCTAAACATCATTAGCTGAAATAATCTCATGATAAGCAATTTTGTGGGCCCTAACACAGCAATCCTTTGTGTAACATAGAAGTTGCATTCTTGGAAAAAATGCAATGAAACACCACATTACACAAATGTTAAACCTTATGAAAGAAATCCTGCTTATACAGTCTATCAGCTTTCACGCATCACATACATATACAAAATACAGTGTGTGCCTAATGCAAGACTATATGTAATTAATTTTTTAAAAAATTTGGATAAATAAGTGATGCATCAACTTAACTGGGTATAATTAAATCCTCATCAGGGAAGCCCAAACAGTATACGAGTATATAGTGCTATTGTCAATCAAGAGCTACAATAATTGCATTAGTGCTAAATGCTAGTTGTGTATCATGTATAATAAGATAAATTTGGATCTTTGCTCTTGAAAAACTTCAACTTGTATCAATGCTAATACCATTTTATAAATCTAGCCATAGACGTCTCATTTAAAGAATTACCATCATTTTTCTTTGCAATGTTGATGGTTATTTTGTAACTGAAATACGTGTAGTAAGTTTTGTTACAAAATTTATGTACTGTCTTAAGAGTTTTTCTTAACCCTTTCAGAGCCACGCGACGATATATTGTCGTTTGCTTCCTAAGCGCCAAGTGCCAACAACGATAAATCGTCGACCATGCTGAGTAAGCGTAAACTCGTAATAGTTCCACATGCAAATGACAGATGGCAAAAGATGATAGAATCAATCAAAAGAGGAGAGTACGTAGTTCACGTATCTTCCATTCTTTTTGGTTTTAGTTGATTATTTGTTGAGTTATGATTTTTTCAATTTTGTGAAATATTACCTCTATTCTTTCAAAATGACTTCTATAGGCAATGAAAATTTCACTGTTAGAATTGAGAATGATGAATTTCTTTGTTACTTAAACTCATTGATGACAAATGTTATTTAAAGAAGGAAAATTTAGATATTTTAGAAGATATTTGTGATTTTTAAAATGTAAAATCATAGCAAAATATTTTTTAATTTTATAAATAAATGTTATGAGTATACAGTTTTATAGAATATTATGTTTTATATATCATTTCTGCAATTACTGAAAGAAACACCTAAAAATATGAATAAATAGCGTGTATGTGATTTTTCATAGAGACTGATGAAAAAGTGCTGAAATTGCAGTTACGCAAAAAAATATTTTTCTGTAATTTCATTTTTAAATATTTTTTGCGAGTTTTTGCAATGTTATACCTGGATGTCTTGCCTTTATGAAAATAAGTTAAATATACTAGCGAAAATAATGAAATAACACATTTCATTCAATATAAAATTGACCTTTCATTTTTTTTATAAAAAAATTAAAAACAATTTTTTTAAACAAAGAATTATAAGTTTAACTATAACATTCCCTTAATATAATTAATATTTGTAATCATCTGTGCAATTACTGAAAGAATCAGGCAAGAATATGAATAAATAGCATGTATGTGATTTTTCTTAGAGATTGATGCAAAATGACTGAAATAGCCATGGCACTTTTGGACATACCCACCAAAATCGGTGGCACTGAAAGGGTTAATCTTTCAAATTGTGGCAGTATATAAAATATTGACTTCTTGAGGATATTATACTTTGTCTATAAACATTGGCTTTAAGATTACCATAAATACCCGCGTATAGTGCGCACCCTCGTATAACGCGCAGGGGGGTTTTTAGCCTCGTAATCTATTATTTTTCTATATACCCGCATATAGTGCGCACAGATTTTTTTTAACGTTACTGTTCCAGAATAAAGTAAATGCTGTAACGTGTTCTAAGGCAATTATCGAATTATTGGCATTATGTATTGGTAACATAAAGAAAGTCGAAATGAAATTTTCGAATGATCCAAAAGAACGTCAGCTAACTCAATCATTACATACTCGATGTTTACTTACAAGGTGATATTAGGATATACACAATAAATCGAATTATATTAATTTCAAAGTATGGCATATGACATTCTTTGAGCTAATAAAATGAAGGAATGACGATAATCCTATTTTTTACACACGTTTTTGTCACGCCTGAGGTGGACGGGTTTGCCCAACCTTCAGTTTTACCCTTATTAGAACACTCTGGAGCACGTAAACACGATAGCAAATAACCGTAATTAACTACAGACTCTAAGAATCAAGAATAAATCAGGTATGAATGCTGAGAGAAAGGTAGGGAACGATAACTTTATTTAGTTTTACAAGAAGCATCAACTCCCAGCATACTCAAAGGTATCGTCAGCTGCCATTGTTTCTAATTGTAAGTAGTACCAGTACCTCACCACCAGGCCAGGCGCCGGTGTAGGGTGACGTCATGCATAAGATGCCGATTCCGATAACAACATCGAAGAAAAATTGTCCAGTGACGAAGTATTTCTTGGCTTTTAAAATGAATAAATACTGAATTAATTCTTTTCATATCTAATAACGAATGTTTGTAGAATTAATTAATAAATTTTAACTATCTATCTTACTTTTCGTAAAAATCACCAAAAAATTATGAGGATACCCGGGCAGTAATTACTGTGCCGAAATTGTGGAAATATGGGATCAAATGAAATTAGTAAGATTATGTACCCTCGTATAACACGCATCCTAATTTTTAACTCAAATATTTCGAGAAAAAAAAGTGCGCATTATACGCGGGTATTTACGGTAAGGCACTAGGGCTCCTTCACCATATGAGATATGGGTCAATATTAGATTGTTTTCTAGGTTGGCAAATATGGTAAATGCATCTAAATTTATTGCTGACCAAACTGTGAAAAACTGACGCCTATTCTTGGAACAAACTTTTGAGCCCTCTAAACCACCTATTTTTGTCATGTAAATCAAACATAAGCTGATTAGATATGGTTTTTCCTGCAATTTACTTAATAAAAGAAAAAGATCTTGCCTGTGTCCACAGATTAAGTTTTGTCCACATGTTTGTTGGCATGGCACATGAATTCTTCCTTGCATGCACTCTCCGCAGGTACTCTTGCATCTATGACCGCATTTTAAAACTGTTAAGCAAGGCTCTTGGCAGCGTTTTAATAAATATTCAGGATTGGGAACTAAAAGTAAAATAAATCATGCACAAATAATTATCACTCAAAAATAAAGCAGTGCAACTGTGGATTTTAAAAAGCATATTTATAGCAATAATTATAGACACATTCCAATGAACACTAGTGTTATAGATATTAACATAGGATTAAAAATAAATAATAACTAATCTCTCCTCAAAATTTTAGTATCAGTTTTTACATTAAACTTTGGATACTTACTGTCCAATACATTTTTTACTTGTACTAAGGCAAATCAGCCACAGACACATGGCAAATAAATACCCTTATTTTAATATTGCCTTTACCATTTTTACCTTCTCATATACATAGTATATAGTGCAAGTATTGTGATCACAAAAAAATGGACTTTTGAGATTTTGACAGAAATACCTGACATTATAATATATAATTTTTATGTCCAGCTCTTACCAGTTATCTCAACAATAATTGTCCAGCAATAATGTTTCATAGCTTATATGTCATTCCCAATTATGTCACAGAAGTTGCATGCACATAACTCTGAGGCACATGCCTTCCATATATGAGTGGACAGAAACCTGTTAGAATCACTGAGCATTTGGATCAAGGTTAGTTTGGATTATTGAGGTTACACTGTATTTTAAACCTACAAGAAAAAAGGCCATATTCAAGTTCATTACAGCTAGGAATAATTAGTCATTCTAGTACCGATCACTACATTATATCTAATTATTACCTTTCAAGTCTGGTCTTCCTCTCAATTAATCCGACTTCAGACTTGTTGGGTGGGATCAAACATACTGTTTTAGGTTTGAGTGGCTACACTGGCACTGGCCAATGTTAACTGACTTTACCAGACCTTACCAGACCAATTCAAACAGTCTGAAAGAACAAACCAGTTTGATTTTTTGCCAGATGTCGCCAGACTTTCTACCGCACAGTTGAGTGTTGAGATAGAAGATAGTAAATCCACATTAATAAAAATAGTACAAGAGGAGCTCGAGACTTGAAATTTTGCACTAATATAGGTTTTTGGTCACAATCAAACAGAAAAATCGAAAATTCCAAAACTGTTAATTTTTAGGGGTTGTTTTTACCCCATTTGTGCATTAAAGTTTAATAATTTTTATCTTGGAAACTATAAGTTGTAGGTAAATGCTGTTGCAAATGTTGTACTCTACCTGAATAAAATTTTTAATTGATACCTTATGGATCATATAAGGACTAGAGAAAGCAAATTTTCCAGATGCTTGGTGATGTCATCACACTGATTGTGTAGTTGCAGAAAACAAACAAGAATCACCCACTGTGCTTCTTAATTCATATACAATGACTATTCCTTCTAAAGGTAGTTTTTCATTGAGGTGGTTCTCAATCCTAATTTTGCATGGGATTTTATTATCTACAATTAACAAAGCAATCTGAAATGCTTGCAGAATGCATGCACCTTTTACTAGTTAATAATAATAGTAATATATAATAATAGTTCCTCAATTTCACACACGTTTTAAAGTATTCACCCTCTGTATGTGATCACCAAAGATCATGCACCCAAAACTATGTATTTCTATTCCACTTATGAAGGGAGTTTTTAAATAAATACTTGTCCCACTCCTTGTCAGAACTTGAGGAGCTCATGATTCACAGGATTCATGGTGCACAATGTTGCCAGACTAGTCTGAACTACTGTAGCCACCCCGATCTGTCAAGTCGGTCGGTTGGATTGGATCTGGAAGTCGGGTCTGATATGATCCATTTTCAGTGTAGCTGCTGCCTTACTCCTGTCAGTGCCCCCCCACTCCCCACCTGGTGCAGTTATTCCCCAAACAATGACCACCTTCCCTCCCTCCCATAGTGCTCCCTTTTATCATCTGTTCATGGTTAATCCAGTCAATCCCAATTTCTCCCCACCCGCTAACCACCTTATGCTCTTATATTCATCCACCTCCCTCACTCTCCTTTAACCTATCTCCACCTTCTTTCCCCCAATTCTTTCTTCCTCCCTTCTCTCCTGTTGGTATAAAAACCTATTTTTGAATGCTTGTTACCTGATGATGGTGATTATTCATGAAAACCGGTCATTGTTATGTAGTGGTACATGGATTAAGTCAAAATGTTATTAAAACTGTTGTTTTCATTTTTATTTTCAATTTTAACATTGCCACATTTTATTCATATAACGGAATTCCATGAAGTCTTGGCCTTGTCTATTAATTTTATTTTTTTAAATATACATGCAACTCTTACTTTGTTTAACTCTGTATTATATAATCAAACCCACTCTGTACAATTATTTCTTTTTTTCACCCACGCCTAGAAGATGTCCAAACATGTAAGGAAATTGCACTAACCTGATCATCTATCTAAACCTACTTTACTTGCAAGTGAATTAATGTTTGGTACCAATTTTATCCCAGAACAGGCAGAAATCTACATAAAATTCCTTTTATTTTTCATTAACAATTATTTTACAGAGGAATGAATAAATAAAGAAGTTCTTTTATAAATATTTTAACAAAAATTTACTGAAGAGGGTGGTAGAGCAGTCCCGCACCTGGGGCACCAAAATACCTTGGGCCACCCAGCTATTATGACGTCTGAAATAATATTATAATGATACAGAACACTGAATCAATTGCCAAAATAAAATCTCGAGCTGCTTTAGGAGTTCAGGAATTAGTGTGTCAGCCAGACAGATGGACATTCATGTGCACAAGACAGTATACTGAATCAATTGGCAAAAATGAAGTCTCTACCAGCTTTTGTTTAAGAGGTGTTAGGTCAGAAAGATGGGCAAACCAAACACAAAGGTAGATATAAACAAGTGAAGATATAAAAATGAATTTTAATAACCAACTTTTACATAGTTAATAATTTAATATGAATAAACTCTGTAATAGAATTATGATAACCTTTTTGCTTGCATTGGCGTAAAAATATGAACTTTAAACTTGAATCTTTTTACAATTGTGAGAATGGTAGACAGAAGTAGAGAACTCTGTGACAAACGTAAGAATGTTTGGTATATAAGTAGTAAGAAGTTTGATAGTATCTTTAGTTTCATTAACGAAAATACTGACTTATCCATTCATATTGCTTAAAATTAATGAAAATATATTGCTAGTTCAGGGTAATTCAGCTTTAGATACTAGTAGGAGTGAAACTTGAATATTTCATATTTTAGTCACCTAACTTAAATGACAAAAATAATAAACTGTTCTTTTCCTAACATCACATCAACCATCCATATAAAACCACTGTATAAGTATAGTTAGCTGAAGAATTGATAAGCTACAACACAACACTAAAATGTTTTATTTAAATTTGTTCAAATGAACATCCTTTACAACAGTATTACCTATGTTAAATACTGATAAATAGGAATATAATACTAAAATGCGAGGGTTTTTAGAAAAATGCAAGAACAACTGGTCTTAAAGGCCTATAATTAGGAAAGATTTCATCCAAAGTAAAAAATAAGCCAAGTAAACAGTTACAAAGAACAAAATTATGTTCATGGCACATAAACATAGTCATCTAAAGCAGTGTCCAAATGAATTTTCAATGTGAACTATTCCGAGAAGATCGCATTAATGATTATTAATATTATTGCAATACGAATGTGCTTATAATGTAATAATAATAAAATGCATGTATAAGGCAATATTATAAGAGAAGCGATAAGGATTTAATAATAATAATAAAATTCATCAAAAGCTTCCATGTACCTTGATTTTCCAGACGTATTTCTTAATGAAGCTCATAAGGAAACAGTTTTTAGAATAATCTTAAATGAATAAAGATAAAAAGTTTTTAAGATAAATAAAAACCTACAATTATTAGCAGAAATAACCCTTCAAAAAACATAGGAATGCTAGTATCAATACAAATTCACATTAAAATAAAGTTCTCTTACACCATCAACAATTACAATAGTTTGTTTAATCTCGTTGCTATGACTGACGCTTGTCTATCTTCCCACGCGAATTCAAATGCACATTTATCGTTGCGGCAAGGTAAGAATGTGGTGGCTGAGGTGACTAAATCACTCGTCTTCTGCGACGTGAGGTGAGGTGGTTCGAACCCCGCTAGCAGCTTTGGATTTTTTCAGATTAGAGGGGGTCCAAAAAATATATATATATATGTAAAAAGAGAAGTTAATATAAAAGTTGGTAAAAAACACTAAAAATGAGGTGGCCAACAATTGATGCAGTCAAAAATTAAAACTTTATATACCCATATATTTAAATTAGAAATTACATTCTCATTAGGATTGTAGATTTGAGTAGAATCATTTATGGATTGCGGCACAAATTCAAATCACTATACCTACAGTTGAAATAGGGCAGTCAAATCAAATGATGGGCACAGTGCATACACTAATGGATGGCATTCAACTGTATTTTTCTATAAGTATGAGGTGAACAGGATGGACCAATGACAATTTAAACAAAATTTTTTATGATTAATACCGGTGTCTAGGCTTCGTGCACAAATGACATCACACTGATTTTTGCCTTTTTGACCCCTCCCCCATGTCACACTTTGTCATGGTAACTCTACTCCCCCCCCAAAATGTCACGCTCTGAGAATATTTTCCCAGATTCATGCAATGTTTTTTCCACAGCAAACTTTTAGTGCTTTTCGTCAATGCTGAAAAGCACTATTATCTTCGTGATGTCCATCAGTATGCATATATCAGGGAAGAATTGTTTTAACCGATTTCGACCAAATTTGGTATATACAATCTTCACATAAAATAATGACCAATGTGACATATTTTGACCGAATCGACTAAGCAGGGGTGCCACATTGACAAAGTTAAACTTTTTGTTATTATGAATTTGGAAGAAATTGGCTGAACCGATTTCAACAAAATTTTTTAAGGAGGCATGCAATATAAAATAACAAAATAAAGATGTTCAATATAGATATGCAAAGCAGGGCTGCCACAATTCAAGTCGTAAAAATGTTCTTTTTACAACTACGTATTTGTGTTGAATTGTCCCCATCAATTTTAACCAAATACAATATTTATAATGTACATATAAATACAAACCATAATAGCATATTTGGACTGGATCATCCAAACAGGGGTGCCACATTTATAAATTAAACATTTTCTGTAATTATGGTTTTGGAAGGAATTGGCTAAACGAATTTCAACTCAATATTGGATTAAAGATTTGTACAACATACCATAATAAAATCACAATGTTTAAAGTGGAGATAAACAGCAGGGCTACCACAGTAAAAAGTAAAATAATATTTATTTTACACGTATATCTAGAGAAATGACTGCAAGGATAATCCAATATGGTATACCTATATAATCTTCATATAAATAAATAACCAAAATAGTATATTACAATCGGGTCGACTAAACAGGGTTATCACAATATCAAGGTTAGAATTTTTCTGTAACTATGAATTTCGAAGGTATTGGCTGAACCGATTTCGAAAATAAATTTCGTTTGTAGGGCGAGTAAAGAATTGTAAAACGAAATGAACATGAGCAGAACGAATCTAAAAAGCAGTGCTACCACAATACAGCAAAAAATAATTTTACATTATACATGTATTCGCATAGAACATTCTGCACCGATATTTAGACGAAAATCACTTCTGTACCACGAAATACCCGTCTACATCCCTATTTGTTTTCTTTTTAAACTTGAGTTTTACGCCAAAGAGATGATATTGCAAATGTATGGGAAAGCAGATGTAGATGGTGACGAGTATTCGATTATGCTTTGTAGCTTTTTTTTAGAAATTCAGGGAAAACGAAGTAAAGTGACTCAGTAAAATTGCATTTTATTTGGACAAGCATACTGGGAAACAGTATAAACTGTACAAAAAAATCTGTCCTATCTGTTGAGTAACATTAGGAAACAAAACATAAAATAAAAATAGATAACATAATCTGTATTGATGGTTTGAAACACAGTGCGTCATGTGAGGTTCCCAATACCGTACCGTATTCAAATATCTTTGGCTCAGAGTGTATCTTAGGGAATGGACTCGTCATCAGCCGTCCAAGGTGTTGTTATCCACAGCAACAAATCATCAATTGCCATGGTACCCGTTGCTTCTGCTGATACGTCCGTGTTTTCGTCAGCGGTGTCAATTTCTGCCTCTGGGATCCACTCAACGTCCTCATCACCCGTTTCAGCGTGGTGCACTATGCGCTTTTCCAAAATTACGAATTTCCAGGTCTTTGTCAATGGTTTTTCCCCTTTCATTCAGATGGGTGCCATAGTAATCATGAGGCAGCACGAGAAAAAAGTTTCGAATTTAAAGTTATGAACGTGGGAGGTTCTATTAAACAATTAGATATAAGTAAATTTCCTTCAGCTACCTGTTATACGCACTGCGGCCAGGAGCGTTCGTCACGATGAATATAGCGTCTAAATTGAATTTCTTGAAATGTTTTACAGCGCAGTAAATAACCTTGGGGTAGCGTGGGTTTTCGTCCGGGCCCCCATCAACAGAGAGGATGACAACTGGCTTAACCGCGCCTTCTGATGTCCTGCAGAGGTCGCGGAACTCTTCCAGATCAAGAAGTGTTTCGAAGTCTTCCGCGTGCGTTGCCGCCGTTGATGATGTGTGTTTTCCACTTCGGACTGCAACATATGTTGGTCCCGAGTAGGTAACGGCTTTTGGCATTCCAAATTTGTCTGCCTCAATTTTCATAGCTGCATACACTGACGGAATTAATTTATGCTTCTCAGCAACTACCCAGTCATGATCGGGTAGAGAAATCCTGTACTCCATATTCATTAGGATAGGTCCTTGCTTGTTTGCGGCAGTCACACCAATGGGGACCCGCGCTTTGTCGTCCTGGGACAAAACAATTGCAGAACCTGGTCCCAGCATCAAGGACAAGCACTCAAGATACCTTATAGATGCAGTAGCAAAGTGGGTATCGACGTGCTTGTGGCGCTCATCTGTGCGAGCCCTTGTCAACTTAACTGGCACCATTTGCACGTGTCTCTTGCCCTCCCTGGTGCTTGCATTCCGCGGGAGAAGTTTAAGGTATGTGCCACTCCTGCTGATGGAGAACCCAATTTTTTTAAGTTCCATATGAAGGTCATCAAGCGTCTTGCATGATCGGATGACATCGCTCTTCCTCCGCTCATGGGCAGAACTGCCAAACATTGCAATATCTGCTTTAGTTTTGAGAATTTCCGGTTGCTCTTCCTCAAAGCACGGTCTCCCGGATGACTTTCTGAACTTCAGCTGCATTACCAGGTCAGAATTACCAGTGCATGCTGCCTCGAGTCTGGCTCTTTTGTTGTCCCTGCTTTTTTTTGACGAGCTGCATCAAGCTGTTTCTTGTGTAGGCTTCGCTGTTCTTGTTTAAGTTCTTTTCTCAACTCCTTAATATCTTTCTCAACATCAAGTGTAGCTACTCCTGAATCACGTGCTGAGAGAAGATGATTCAATTGCGCTTGCAACTTTGGCAGCAGATGCCTCTTGAGATGGAGTCTTTCTCTGTTTCTCAATGAAAGGAAGAGGAGCCATGCCCGCTTGTGACTCGTCAGGATTTTCTGAAAAATCCGCACGACTCACAGTGCCCACTGTGAGTCCACCGGTAGTACCTGAAGTACTTGGTTCATTGCCCGGAATCTCTGGGACCACAGGCCTTGCAGACACTGCCTGATGAATAAAGCAGACGTCAGAGCAAAAACCAATGACTGCTTGTGCGCCTGATTATGTGTAATGCATCAGAGAACTTAGGCGTTTAATTATACCTCATGCAGGCATAGGAAAGTTATTCATGTTTTTGCCACACGCAAGATATTACTTTATCATGGAACTTACCTTGACGAAAAAGTTCAGCAGACCCAAGTTTCTTCTTAGTTGCAAGCATACGCAGCCCTTCAATTTTCTTCCCCACATGCTCCTCAAACGCGGACGGGTCCTTATGTTCATCCTTCAGAGATATCCAAAGGATATTTGCCACCACTTGAGCAATGGAGGCCTTGATGTCAGTATGACTAGCCTTGTAAGCTTCGAAGAAGCTTTGATAAAGCCTGCCCATATGAGAAAGCATTGCATCCTCTAAGGCACATCCACTGGACGACCGCAGAGAGAGAAAAGTGAAACTAGCCTATTTACAATAAACGATGACACAGTTGAACACGCGGGATCTGCACGGTAACCAAACTGTAACTGAAAACAACGCAGCAAAGTGCGATGCACGCACTTTACCTCCCTCCACTCCTCTACTCCCGCTGACGTCACCCTCGCTCTGAGCAGCTGTGGTTGCATTCATTTACATCAAGGGTCGGCAACCTTTACGATGTGGCGAGCACCAAATTACATTCTAGAGAATCCAGCGAGCACTAGTATACTTCTGTAAAAGTAGGAATGACGAAGTCAACGTCAAAGTGATTGAAGATGTACTTTCGTACGTTTAGAAAGAAAACAGGCGAAGAAATGTAATGAATGGTACTAGGAAAGACGATTTTAACATCAGGGAATTGCACGGTAAGACTGCTAAAGAGCACCACGGTGCTCGCGAGCTCCAGGTTGTGGACGCCTAATCTACGTGGTAATATGCCAGCCACCACTGGGGTGTGTTGCAGGGGGTGATTCTTCACCAGGCATGCAGTTAGTAAATAGCTGATTATGGATTAGTAATTTAGCAATCAAACTTTTGAGTACAAAAAGATAAATTTAACTAACAATAAGATAGTAAAAAGTTTACATGAAGTACTTTATTAGTACTTCGACCGGGCGACAGCAGAGCCACTGCATTGCAGTACCGATATATACTAAAATGCTCTGCCGTTAACGGCAGGGTATTTTAGTATATATCATATTGCATTGCAAAAATTAGTAATTTAACAGCAAATATAAATTAAATTTAATCTATTTGGAATAAAAAATACAGTAAAACCCGTTTAAGATGCTCTTGAAGGAATCAAACGAAAACCGCGTTATAAGCGGGATAGCGTTATAGATGGGATTTGACAACACTGTGTTGCTTACACTGTACAAAACAATTTTAAAGTTTTTTATGGCGCTTTAAAATTAACATAAGTGTTTTACACCATCATAAAACGAAAAGGGGGCTTTCAGTAAATAATAGTAACTCAAATGTATAAAAAGATACGCATTTTATTCCATTGCTTAAAAAATCTGTAAAATAAAACAGCAAATGTAAAAAAAGCTTTTAAAGTAACATAAGAAACATGTTTAACTCTGTATGCCAACCCCCTCCTCCTCCCCTGACTCCTGTAGATGAGTACAACTCAAGTTTGCGACGAAAGAATACACATCCTGGGGACTTTGCTTTCCCCTTCCTCCGCCGCTGAGCTCAGGGAAGGTGGCCTCCGCCCGTCTCATCTTGGAACAGATTGTTTATCAAATTAGATTTGATATCCAATCAGTTCCGAGACGAGACATTTGCATCAACATTTTTTTCATTCATTCTTGTATCAAGTTGAAGAATACTCGCGCATGTTCAAGCAAAATCTTTGCCTGCCTGCACGCGGGCTTTTCCATAGGTATAATGTTACATTTGTTATCTAAACTTTGTCTGGAGACGTGACAGGTGGGGACGACTCAGACTCAACCACCGAGCTAGGATCGGCTCCGTAGTGGATGGGAGAAGAAATGCTTTGCGATGTGGCCATTCGACTCCAGGTTAGCCGGCGCGTCTTTAGCGGGAAATTTTGCACTTTCTCGTATGGGAAAGTTCAAGATACCAGGATAAATGAGTGTCTTTGGCGGGACAGCGTCTTAAGTGGGAGCATCTTAAATGGGTTTTACTGTACATGAGTTTGGTAATAAACATGCATATTTGGGAAAAAATCTGGCACAAAACGAAATTGTGTGTCCATGGTTTCACAGCTGGCAATATGCAACTGATATAACTGGCTCCCACTAACAGACAATGTTTACTGGCAGTGAAAGCACTTTTTATGGTAGCACAGTAATATCCTTAACTCATCAAGGCAGATAAAGACGTACAATATAACATTTTTATCCAGATAATGATATTTAATCATAACGTTGCAGGCTGTTACCCTCGAGTTACGCTGGGTGCTGACGGGTTAATATTCCTCGCTTTTGTGAAAGTGACGTCACGGATGCCTCGACTCCCCCCTCCCCCCTTGTCACACATTATCACACTTGATCAAACCCACCCCCTCCCCCTAACTGCGTGACGTCATTTGTGCACAAAGCCATAGTACTAAGGTGGGCTGAGTTAATGAATTAAACCTTTATACAAACTTTAATTTTTGTTGGAAAATAGGATACATTTAGCACTGTTTTTCTCAGCAATTGGAATTAAATTAGTTAAACATGCTAAGTGAATGTTGCCTGTAATTGGTTTTTAGTAATGAGTATTTTAAACAGTTTCTACTGAAAATGGTTATCAGGATAGGCCAGGCAGCATAGTTGCCAATTTAGCGATTTTATCGCTAGATTCAGCGACTTTTTACTTCGTTTAGCGACTTTTTTTGTTTTAGCGACATCTCGCTAACTAAGCGATTTCCACTGAATCTAGCGAAAAATTTAGCTATTCCTTATATTAGTGCAAATACATACGATATTAACCAGAAAAATGAATTACTCTTATGAAACTTAACACATACCAAATGTAGAATAAATTGCAGTTGTTTGTTATTATATATTATCAACGAATCAGACAATCTTGAAAACTATGACATTTATATTTAAAGTATATTATATCTTGATCTGTAGTGTTTGTTCTGCAAATCTTTATTCAAACTACATATTTACATTTTGTGGCTTGAATGTTGAATCATCATGATAATTAACATACAATTTATTTACAAACATGTGCAACAAAATAAAATGTCCATATTTATGTACTCTCGGTAGGCAGGCGTAGGGACACCCCTTCGCAACCTTGTATGTACCTTTCTCGGAACATCGATCTTCGTGGATATCCAAGCACATTTGAACTCTTATACATTTATAGTTGAAACTTTGTGAAAATTCCGTCATAGTATTTCACTCCGAATGCTAGCCACGAGTGTTGTCGTAAGTGAAAAAGCACCTTTTGTATGTGTATATCTGAGCAATTGGTTGCTGAACATTTTGAAATTAGATATCCTGGTCTCTTCAGTTTTTAAGTTTGTTTATAAAATATTTTAAGTTTTTTACCCTTACTAACATGGATAACAAGAAATACACTCAACGTTTTTGTCTGGAATGGCTGAAAGACTCGAGATATAAAAACTGGCTCATCAAGGTGGATGGAGACGATACAAAGTGCTTTTGTAAGTTTTGCAAGTGTTCATTATCGGCAAAAGTTAGTGACATCGAAAAACATCGTAATACAGTTAAACACAAAAAAGCAGAAGCTCTGTTTAGCTCTCAAAGGCAAACTACTCTTCAGTTCCAGAAGAAGAGTAATGATTTTCAGAAGAAAGAAGGATGTGTTGCACTCTTCATAGCAGAGCATTGTGCAATAAAAACTGTGGAACATCTGAATGATTTGTGCAAAGCCTGTTTTGATGATAGTAAAGGTTGTAGTGACATTAAACTTCATCGAACAAAATGTAGTGCTTTGATTTGCAACGTGCTTGCCCCGCATTTCATTGAGGATTTAAAATATGACATAGGAGAAAGTAACTTCAGCTTAATTATAGACGAGACTAATGACATTTCCATAACTAAACTGTTAGGTATAATAATTAGATATTATTCCCAATCAAAAAAGAAATTTACAGTGACATTCTTGGATATTATAGAACTACGTAACTGCAATGCAGATGCAATATGTGAATCTATAAAAGCTTCCCTTAAAAACAATGGGTTAGATTTACAGAAGCTAATCGCGCTTGGAACTGTTAATGCGTCCATTATGACTGGCGTTAATAATGGAGTTTATAGCAGACTGAAGACTGATGTTCCTAACTTGATTCTATTAAGATGTGTGTGCCATTCCCTGCAACTTGCTGCTTAATATTATATTCATAAAAACAAAGGTAAGTGTATTATATAGATAAAATAATCATTATTTTGAAATATTTAAGCACTTTTAATTTTTAACTACTTTTTTAGCGATATTTTTTGAGTTTAGCGACTTTTTAGCTACTTTTCATGGTAAATTTAGCGACATGTTCAAAATAATTTTGGCAACTCTGCCAGGCAGTGACTTAATTTTTAAATGTTGTCATTTATCAAACAAAGCACAACTGCCAAAATTAGTTTTAAAATAATATGATCACAAAATCCTATTAAAAATATGCCTGCTCATTGAAGTAGTTAGCTTAGCTTACCTTTGCTCAGTTCATGACATTGGAGTCTTACTTCATGTTCACAAGGAGCTTTGGTGGTTTCATTTGTTAAAATATTGCATTCATTTTCAGAGCATGGTAAACCACAGCCACTTTTACAGATGTGTCCACAGCTGAGCATCCTTTCACATTTCATTGTGCACAGCTGTCTTACAGGAATCATATTACATTTCATTTTTATTTTGTGCTTGCAATCAGGGATTTCCTTCTGCACCAGCACTTGGCAATGTCCACATTCATCACAACATTTTGAACGGCAACTATGTCCACAGGGAAGTTTCTTTTTGCATGCTCTATAGCATTTTATCTCTCCTGGGTCAGTATTGCATTTCATCTTATGATAATGATCACAGTTGGGAAGCTTCCTTATAACAATGTACGTGCAAAGATCACAATCTTCATAGCACTTTCTTTGACACTTATGTTCTTCCTTACAATTCTTATTCTTTTTTCCACATAGTCTTAAGCAACAAAAATTCAGATGGTCAGGATCTACTTGAACATGACATTTCATTGGACAGGCATGACCACAGCGTAGTCTATATTCACATGGATATGAGCAGACTACATCATTTAGGTCAACATAGCATTTCTTTGCGTTTATATGCTTACAGTGAGGAAGTTCAACATTTACTAATTCCTGGCAAGAATGCTCTAATGGGTCCATATAGCATGGTAATTTTGCCATATGGTCACATGGTAATGTGTGTTCTAAAATCACCATGCATTTCCCACATTTCTTCCAACAAAGTTTCTCGCATCTATGGTCATTATCACACATTCTCCTTCCACAGATTTCCTTGCACATATAGTTTGTATGCCCCGTCACATGACACATTTTTTTACAAAAATGTCCACAACCAAGTTCAGTGTCACAAATAAGACTGCACCCACCCTCAGTTATGCTTATGAAATCTTCTGCTTTACATACATTTGTCAACTGGAATGGATGATTGAAGCATTGCAATGGTAGGTGAGTACCAACTGCTTCCTTTGCCTCCAATACTTCTTTGATTTTATGCCATAGAGAGTTTTTGGCAGAAAGTATTTCAATATTTCCCATTATGTAAAGGGCTTTCTTTGCACGGGAAAGGGCAACACACACTCTATTTTCAATTCCTAAAAACCCTATTTTGCCTTCTGTATTATTTCTTACTAAGGAGAGCAGTATTATGTCATTTTCTTCTCCTTGGTAGTTGTCAACGACAGTTATCCGCACACCTTTAATAATGTTTGATTTTTCCATTTCCTGAAAAATTAAAAACCGGTTTTTATGGTAACTGTAGCATTGCAATTGTCACTAAATGTATAGACAATATAAAATTAATTTCATTTTTTACCTCCATGAGACAAAACATTTGTCCTGTATAAGTTGCCAGAATAGTGATTTGATTTGGATTATAGCCTTGGAGAACAATGTGTCGACATAATGCTATCAGAAATCTTGCCTCATCTATGTTTGTCTTACTGGAATCATCCATTGTCTACAATAGAATATATATAAATAAATGTGTCTGAGTATTTTATATATTAGGTGCCAAGAATCAAAACCCACCAAGTCCATAGCAGTCAGATTTTCAGGAAATGCAAAAAATCACAGAGATAAAATGGAGCGGTGGAGTCGGATATTGTTGGTGTACAAATGTTAAGTTTGCATTCATATTCTTTTATATAGAGTATGATAGCCATAGGAGTGAAAGTAATGGCAAAATGAACACGTAGAATTTTCACATGTCGGGTTTTGAAACTGAAAAGTGGATTTGGCAGAATTTGAATCTAAAATACTTTTTAAGCTATGAAAAGCAGGACTGGATTCAGTGAAGAAGCAAAAGAACTAAGATTAATCCTCTTATTAAATACTAAGCATAGTAAAGGAAATGGTAGGGCAGATAAAGAATAAAACATGAATAAGGGAACCGGAAATTTATTTTTCTTTCTTTCATTATACAAAATTATTTTCAAAATCAAATTCTTTTAAGTACAAAACTTCTTCATTTTTTTCTTGGATGTCTTCTTAGTGTCCCCCTTGATTCTTCCTTTCTATGTTCACGTAAAATTGGTGATTCTCAGATTTTCTCCAATTTGATCCATAATGTTTACTCAAAAGGTTCGCAACCTCTTTAATTTTTGCAGGTTTAATGGACATGCCAGTTTGCACAATCGCGGGCTCAATGTTGGCGATGTTTTTTTTCCTCTTTGTAATAAGTTTTGGGGTGCAGCTTTCACTTCTATAATGTACTTCTCCTTGAACAGTGATGTTTCGAAGATTAGGCTTTTTGTGTAAGAAGAAATTTTTTGCTGGGTTAAACTGTAAGTGCCAATCACCTGGCTTCTTCAATATTTTATCAGCTTCGGCTTTCCAATCGCGTATTTCGAGTCTTTCCTACTTTGTGCACAGTTCCATGCTTTTCTAAAATGGCTTCATATTCCTCTGGCTTCAAGATGGAGTCTTTAACGCCGAGCTCCTTTTTTATTCCTCCAAACACACGGTCAGGAGGAATGAAGGAGTGACTAACTATTGGGAAAGTGATTTCTACTTGAGTTACATGGTCAGGGGCGTCTGTCACTAACCATTTTCCAAGCATAGCAATGAGTGCGGTGTTTTTGTTTTGTCTACCACACACATCTGCGAAACACTTCACAACAGTTTTCCCCTCAAAATATATATTCAGCAAACAGTGATGGACATAAGATGCAATGGCATTTGAATTTTTAGGATAAACATCTTCACTCCTGGTATAATAGTGGACACTATCTTGTGTTAATTTACATTTTGAATTTCCAGTAACGAGTCAAGTTGTAAAAAGAGTACTGCTGACTGAAATACATAGCTTGGTCCGGTAGTTTTAGTAATAACATGTTCTTTTGACAGTCAAAACAAAGCAAAACTACATTTTTATTATCACTTTTCAAGAGATCATAAAATGCCTGAGCCCTTAATTTATGTAGACGCTTGTGTGCTAGAAGTTCAAGTTTTTTTCTATCATCTTTCTCAGCTTTGATTTGCTCATCAAAAAGTAAACATGCAGAGAATGCATCAGTTTTAGGGGATCCAAATCCAAAATTAAAATTTTTGTTAACAACATCACAAAAGTAGGATTCTTTGACATGCAGATCAAGTTTCACTGAGCCATTGTACATTTGGTGAAGTTTTGTGATACTAAGCTCTGCAGGTAAGTACTTTCATAATGTTGATTGATGTCTATTGTAATGTGATTCGATGACTTTCAGAGAACTGGCAAATTCAATAATTCGAGCACTTAGTTCCATCCCGCTTTCAAAAGAAAAACTTGAATGAAAGCATCTTTTCAAAATGTACATTATTTACAGCTCTATGCCTCTTGGGTGGGCTACAGCTGTATGGGCAATAATGAAATTGTCTTGCTGAATTTTGTCTTTGGATGCATAAAACACAATGAAATTTTTGTACGTCCAACAGTGGTAATGTAGAGCAGTTGAAAGCTTTGTTTTTTTTGTGATCACAATTTGGAATTCCAGGAGGTCCACTTGCCAAGTACCTGCACAAAGATATTAATGAAACTGTAATGATTCACTTCATTCTGTTAATGATGTTACCTCTTTGCATGAAGGGAAATTTTAACTTAGACTATTCTTTAATCTATATAATAGTTTTATCTCAGAAGATAAACACGTGCACGTGTACTTACAGCTGCCTTTGTTGTTTTTCTCTCTTCCATTCACTCTTGTTCAGTGTTTTTTTTCGAGCTTCATGTGGCAAACACTGCATAAGATGCTCCTCAACAGCTTCCTCCATTATCAGCATTTGTTTTTGAAATTAATTCACTCTAAATTAAAATTTTTAAACACTTTCCACAGCTTTGATCAGGCTTTTACATACTGTCAGCAATGAGTGCCGCGCCAAATAAAGATCACAACCACGAGACGAAATGCAAAGCGCTGATTGGCTGAAATGGATGTGTCGGATTTTGAAACTAAGATGATGCTCAACTCGTGTGGATGTGGCGGGTACTGAACCTGAGTCTCTACTTCTACTTCATTTTATGCATAGATGTGACAGGTTTTGAAGCAAAATACCCCTTTTATTGAATTCCTCGAATAAGAACCATAAGAAAATGTGTCTAACTTATTTTATAAAAAATGGATTTGGCGGGCTTTGATTCTAGGCACCACATACATAGTTATCACAAATTTGTGCTTCAGGTATTTGTCTACTTAATAGCCCTACAAGTTAGCTTTCAATTATTAATTATTATTGCTAACATGCATTTCATGGTGAATTAAATTAAAGATAAAAACATCCATTATATTATCAGTTTCACACTTTCACTCTGTAAATTGCTGTATGCATTTTAAAAACTATAGATCTTTTTGTCTTTCCATAAAAGTTGAGTAATTATACTTGAAATTTTGGAATTTGGGAATGGGAGAAATTATAAATTAGGAGAAAAATTATGCCATAACATTAAATTAAACCTGAGTCCTTTCCCTATCATTCTATCACTGAACTATCATGGCAGACTATTTCTCCTATTTTTGAATGTGGAACTTTTTGGTTGGGGCAAGGCTAGCCAAGATAGTATCAACCTTTCCAAACAAATGTACTACATGAGATAAAGAAAACTCTCTTCCCTTTCACTCATAAAATTGCCTTTCTTTAAAATTCTTGTATAGTATGGATCATAAATCTCCTTTGTGACAGGTGTATACTGGAATATGGGAGAAATTAGGAATCCTACTTTCTAATCTATCCTAGGTTCTAATTTCCCTTTCTTGAACTACAACCTTGGCTTAGGAAAAGGGCTTGAGTGTTCCAGAGACCTTGAAAGCTACAATATTTCATAGCAAAATCTCACTAAAACACTAGATAAATTTTTGATTCTTCAAAACTTTTTTAACCCTAAATATCTGATTTTGTTTCATGAGAAAATATAGAAGATTCTGCAAAATAGTTTCCTTTACATCATTCATTTCAAATTTCTAATTGAATTTTTTTAATCCAATAAGTACGAAAATTATGACATTGGGAATCAATTGACAAGGACTAAAACAGATAAAAAACTTGTTTACTGAATATCCTCAGAGTGATTCATTTTATATTTCACACTGAGATGGACTACAACCAAACCAATGGGGAAAGGAAATACTCAGAATGCATGCAAATGCAGATGATCCAGAGTGATTTTTTAAAGTAGATTCTTAAATGGGAAATGGTTTATTTAGTAAAAAATTCAATTTAATATGAAACTGGGATCATGTTGCTGGATTTCTGTTGTGCAAAAGTTAATGCAGTAATCGTTTTTCTTGCAAACATCTTAGATCATAGGTTCATGACGTGGTGTCTGTAGAGGTATTTTTCGATGCCTGTTGAGGCATTTCCAGTTACCCACTAAATCCGCTTTCCAGGTACCTGCTGCTCTAATAACATGGCAATTCCAAAAAGGCACAAGGCTTGTCATTCATCATTTGATATGAATTTTCCCCTAGTTTAAAAGACAGTTAGTGATTTGAAATCTAAGTTATTGGCACATCAATCTATACAGTAAACCCTTGATTTTTACAGACCCTGATTTACTGGATTTCATATTCTTTGAATAGCATCTGGAGAAGTGATCTTGTCTGACTTAATGGGGCTGAACAGATAGTGGATTCTCCAGACAGCATCTGGAGAACCAGTGATCTTGTCCATGTGCTTCTCCCTCCAAGCTATAATCTGTTTGTTTGTGTGTATTTATGGCTAATCAACTTCTTGGATTATTATAGCCATAACTCCAGACACTAAGAAGAGAGAAGGGAAACCTGGTGCCAGCATTACCCTACTCTTTATGAAGACCACCAAGGGGGCCAACTGCTTAATGTCCCTTCCAAAAGATGGACACAATATTGAAAGGCATTTCATCATTCATCATTTGGTAAGAATTACCCACTGGGTTCAGAACTAAGGAAAAAGAGAGTAAGTGATTTTAAATCTAAATTATTGGAGCAGCAATCTATATTTACCAAGCCTGTTCTAAAGTCTAAAAAGGCAACATTAGCTTCTTTAAAAATTACTGATTTATTAGCATTGACGAAAAAGCCATCTGAAGATAGCAAATGTTGAGGAACTTTTTGATGGATTTTCAAATAATGAAGAAATAATGCCAGCAATTAAAAATTTGAAAGAATTACTAGAAGAGTGGCTGCCATTTAGCATGATAATAAAGTTCAACTACAGACTGATCTGAAACAAATGAGGGAAGAATTGCAGAGCAAATTACATAAAGCACTTTTTTTCTTGTTTTAGGATTATGATGTCATCATAAGATTACAACTTGGTTGAAATATATTGAACCCCTTCATTAGTGTATAAATTTCCTTTAAAAGCATTATAACAATTCTATATAATAATGTGTTTCCCATTTAAAAGCAGTGGACTCGTTGCCACGGTAGTGGAAAATTTTCCCTCTTTTGGATTAAAAACAATTGTTCACTCTCCTTCACATTGGATTTTTATATAAACCTCAGTCTTTCTACCATAGAACTGTTCATTTCCCAAGCTCATACCTTAATTTTAACTAATTTACAAATGCAAATTTATAATGCCCTGCATTGATATCATGCCTTTCGTATGGGGGTAGAAATGAAACAAACGGGTTGGGAAAAAACACTGATTACTCCTTAGCAGCTCATCCCAGAACCATCAAAATATTACCATGTCTAATCCTCATATAGACAGCCCTTTCCTGAAAGTTTGGTTTTTCCAACTTACAGGATTCCAGAGATATTGCCCATATGGACAGATAGACAAACCAAATACAAAAGCTATTTTTTAGAAAAAACACTAACATGTGACTGGTATTCCTTCAACTTGACGAAAGCACAGACATGTTTGATACTGCTCAATCAATCAATCATGATGAGAATGATGTTTAGCGATTTTACAACTCCTTAAATTATTGCCATTGAAAACCAGGGCCAGAGGTATATTTTTTATACTTTTAAAAGTTATGCTATGGAAATAGATTTGCCTTTTAATAAGCTTATGTCAATCGCAACTTATGACGCTCCTGTGATGATGAGAGGTAACAATGGATTTATTGCCCCTTGTAAAAAGAATCCAACTTTCCCAAAGTTTATATCGTACCATTGTCTAAAACACGAAGGAGCTTTGAGCGCTGAAGTAATAAGCTTTGATGATGTTATGAAAGTAGTCGTTAAAATCATTAATAAGACATTAATAAGATTCAAGTGGCTTTTTAAGACTTTTCTACAGGAGTGTGATACTGAATTTAAAGATCTTATTCTTTATACAGATGTTAAATGGTTGAGTATAGAGAAAGTTCCAACTCATTTATAAATCTGGTAGAAGATATTAAAGAGTTCCTAAAATCTAGAAATTGACATATTAAGGAACTTTAAAATTACAATTGGATATTAGACATGCTATTTCTGGCCAACTTGATTGAACAAGCAAATGACTTGAATGGAGCTCCAAGGACGAGAAAAGAAGATAGCTGAAATTATGAGTTGATCAGTTCTTTCAAATACAAGTTTGACCTATGGAAATATCATCTAGAAAAGAAACCTTCAACACTTTTCTCATGTCAAGCAACAAATATGAAATATTTACTCATGAACTAGAAATTCTAAAAAAACTATTTTAATGAAAGATTTCTCCACTTTGCTGGCATTGAACCCTTAATTTTCTTTTATTTAAATCCATTTTGCTCAGTAAATGTGACCAACACTGCCAAGTCCATTTCAAAATTATCCAAGGGTAAAGTCGAAGATCTCGACCTAGAGATAATAACCATACAAAATGATATAATTTTTAAATCTCAGGCAAAAGAAGACAAATTTTGGAACTTGATGGACTCCATTAACAAGGAGAGGCTACAGCCTTCGGGTCAGAGATTTTGATGAAACATGACCAGGTGATTCTGCATCCAAAATAAAGAGACTTATGTTTTGGGACTTTTATGAATTAGGTTGGAGAAATCAGCATTGAAAATATGCAAAAGCATTATATGCAGCTTAATAGGCTTCATTGTAGAATTGTTGCTAAGCACAGGTTTGGCTGAGTATATAACATGCCTGAATGGTTACACCTGCCCCCTCTCCCAGAATGTGATAAGTGCCCAATGGTGATGAACCCCGTCTTAGATGAACCATATGTATCAGTATTGCATTGATTTATGAACTGTATTTTGTTATAGATAATGCTCTCTTCTGCATGATTACTTTGGTTTTTCTTGAATTAAGATTCTGTTTCTGCATTAGAAGTCTCATCCAAGTTAAATGCACATGAAATATCCAAAGTTGATACAAGCAAGGAAAGCCTATAGCTTTAAATCATATAAACAACTAAATTACATTATTTTAAAAACATTACACACAGCAACAAAAATTTTCCATACAAACTGGAGTACAGATAAACAAGATTGTAGAATAATTTGTTTAAAAATAACTGCACACTTACTGATTGCTCCACATTGGTATGTGTGATAAAATACACCTTTTTTTTTAAGCCTTTAATATTTTCATAAAGCATAACTGATTCATGATTTTTCAGATCAGGATAAATTGCTGGAATAATGAGATCTGCTATTTCTGGATGCATTCGGTGTTGAATATTAAGTGTATTGCAAGGCACATAATTGTTCAGCATGCGCTCAAAGAGAGAAACATCAAAATTGCAGTCCTTTGCAAGGTTATATACTGCAGGTTTTGGTCGAAGCTGTTTATGATCACCTAGTAAGAAATTTTTCTAGATTATGTTTAAATTAATTTTTTGAAACCAAAGCAGGATGATATAACTCACACCTACTTACCAATTAATATAAGATGTTCACATTTTTTAGATAAAGACACAACCACATGAGATTCCATAATCTCAGCAGCCTCTTCAACTATTACTGAAATTATCAAACATTTAAAATGTAAAACTTTTTATAATTATGTACTACAAAATAATAAGAACAATTTGGAATTTTATCAATGGTCATCGGGTCTCATATTCATTCTTAACTGTAAACTTTAAAAATAACTAAAGCATTATTTATAATATTTTAACCTTCTGTGATCTCTGCTTCTATCCCCAAATGTTCAATTTATTTTACGCTTTCACTCAAAAGGTGGAATGCATGCCCCAACATTTCCAGGAAAATGTACACAGGCCTGCAAGCCCATAGACCAGTGATACTCAAACCGGATACCACAGTTGATAATTAGGTCTGTTACAAACAACACTTTTGAGTAAATCAAGAATTTGGTCATTTTGATTGGTTATTAGGACAATTTTTGTCTGATAAATTTATATCACCATATGGGGAAAAGGACATCAGAAGGTTATTTAGGTAAATATGCATTAAGGACCACTATATTAAAAAAGAAAGTGAAACCAAAAACACAGATTATTTATTTCATTGTACATCTCAAGTGTCTTCACAAAAAGTATCTTGTTTTATATTATTTCAGGATTCTCAGCATTACTTGTTATTAAACTACTTAAATTAATGAATGTAATAATTGGTTTAATAGAAGTTATTTGTTTAGGGCTGAAAGATATTAATATGCTTTATTTACAAATTATCAGCACCTATATTTTGCTCAATTCATTGAAGAGTAACTTACCAATTTTTGCACCTAACTTCTGGAGCAGTTTTTGATTCTTTGCAGCTCCTGTGGTTGTCATTCCAACTACATCACAGTTTGAAACAGCTTCCAAATGTACAACATCCAGAATTTCCTGTTTTTTGTTATTTAGGATCTGGTGCTCTTCCCTTTGCTGTCTTGAAATATTTTCATAATTCTTAATACTTCTGAAGAGCCAATGATGATATAAAACCCACCTATTTCTGGGATGAACTGAATCAAGAACATGGGTTCTTAGAAGCTCACTGATCAAGTTTCTATCTGTGGACACTGGCTCCATAAGTTTGTTTTTAAGATAAATTAATGAATTTTTTTATGTTTTAAATTAATATCGAAGTTTTCATGAGAAATTTGTTTTGATGCAGCTATTCTGTTTTGTAACTCAACAATATCAGCCTGCAACTCCCTCAAGCTATAGGCATATATAGGCACTATGCATTCAGGTATTTCCTCAATATCATTACATGTGATGGTATTGCTATTTAAAGTTTGAAAATAATAAGCTCCTTCTAACAGCCAATTCACCAACCTTTGATTGCCGTTCCTTTCAAACCATTCATAGTGATGATCATCCATTCCATCTTTCAAATGTTTCAGTGATACTACTCCAAATTTTTCTGATAGACATTTAATTAAGGAACATGTATGAGCCATTTCTTTGGCATGCATGTTCAGTTTCACCTCAATGTCACTGAGAGCATGATTTACCACAGTAAAGTTTCTTCTAACAATTTTCAAATTATACTTTCCCAGATTTTCATTTTTGGACCGACTTCCAATTCTTACAAGGTTTTTTGTGAAACAAAGAATACCTTCTAAAAATTGATCTAGAGCATGGTTTGTATAGCAGACTACTAAAATTGGCCCATGAATCATATTCCTCCAGTGACTAGCATTTTCTAGCAACATTTTTGCAATGATCAAACCTAGGTATGTCTTCCCAGTCCCTGGTGGTCCTTGAATAACAGCCAATTTTTGTGTCAATGCAGAATGCAATGCTTTAAACTGAGATTCATTCACTTTAAGTTGGTTACAAGTGGGCCATGAAGCAAGGTCTGAAACACAAAACTTATATTTTCCATACGTATACGATGCCTGGGGTATATTTTTCAAGTAATTTGGCATGGCTGCACCACACGATACTTGAATTATAAATTCCTGAAATGGAAAATTTTGTTCATTGAAAAATTTCAAAGCTTTTAGCACATGATGATATGACTCAAAGTATACCTCACTCTCAGCCATGGTGAATTCTTGATTAAATAAATAATTCTCTTTAACTTCTCCCATAAGCTCACATTGTAAAATGCCATTTTCTAGCATTTTAACATCTCTGTTTACTATGATTCCAAGAAAGAGAGTTTTAAATAAGTCACCACTGAAGCAGACAAGAGACCCATACATAAATCTCTTTGATCTTTTCCATTTAATGTTTTTCATTCTACTTTTTGGATCAAATAGAACTTCTAAAACAACCATGTCACCTTCCAGGAACTGCCTCAAAAATCTGACCTCTTTATAGAACCTTACATTTTCTATGCGCTTTAACCTTTTTGCCTTGGATGAATTCTGTTCAATGTAATTCATTATACCCCCTCTCAATGGAATGAGAAAGTCTTCCCGCATAAGATGGAACTGAACGTTTAAATAATGCTCAACACTCTGATATGGACCAATTCTCACTGCTGGACTCAATTTATTCCGAGGATGAAAAAGCACATCTTGCGGCAATGGAAACACACTTATCTCACGAAAATCAGCCCCAGGTGGCTTCCACTCACCTTTTCCTTTGTTTTTAATTTCATTATCATTAGCAGATTTTTGAGCTTTGATCATTGAAATGACAGAAGATCTCAGCTCTTTGAATTTTTGCTCTAACTCAACCAGGTCAGACATTTCTTTCATACTTATCAAGCCCTGAATGGCCATTATTGCTCTTATTAGATGTTCTTTTAGTACTTCAGTAGCAGTATTGGGAAGAATGTTTACTGCATCCTGAAAAAAAATAGCAAGGTTTTGAAAGTAGCTGACAACTTCAGCTTTTGAGTACTTCAGTTCCTTGGCAGCTAAGTTAGAAGAATGTGCGGAAAATGCTTCTAAAATATTTGGTCTTAGTGAATAAGACAAAAGTGCAGCTTTATTTTCTTTTGTTGGAGATTGAGATATTTTGGCTAATATTTCAACAATCAGCATTATCACATCTGGTCGTATATTTTTTTCCAAGAATGAATAAAATTCATCTTTCTTGATAGTCAACTGTATTATCAATTCTGACAAGGGTTTATTTAGCATCATCTTCAAACTTTTGTATCCAAAAGTGGGTAATCTTTTTTTGGTAGTTCTTTCTGATACAAAAACTTTCTCTCTGTCATATATTTTGTTTCTCAGAATTTTATTCCCCAAGTGACTTTCTTCAGGCAAGCTTTCATCATTAGAATACCTCCAAGAACGTTTAAAAGCCCTTCTACTGTTGCATTCTAAGGTCTCTGGTGCTCTGTCATTTGCCCAATCACTCGGAAAATTATTTTGTCCCAGTCTGTCAAAACTGTCATCATTCCTCTTGCTTCTGAGGGCACCTCTCAGATCAAATTTCTCATCCATTCTCAACTTAAGTGCATCCTAAAAAAAATTAAATTTATTTCTTAGTTTTCAAATTTGAAAAGTCTTCATAATGGGGTTGGCAGATTTTCAGTAATCTTTATGAAATAAACATCATAAAGGGAATATTGACAAATTGTCAGTCACCATTTAATAAAGAATTCACAGGGTGACTTAATTTTGTTGAGCTCTTAAATCTCAAAATTGATGAGAGTGAATGAAAGGAAAAAAATTTGTATTTAAATATTCCATTTGAGAATAATAGTTGCTATACTTTTAAATTCACTGAATATAACAAATCTAGATTCTAATTGGCACAGCTGATATCTTTAGTTCAAGAGACTCACAGGCTCAATTTATAAAATAACCCTTCTGAAAATTTTCCTAGAATAAGGGCAGAAACAATAAAGCAAAATGAAAATTGAACAAAAGTGCAACAGATATAAATAGCAAGTCACATTGGAATAAAACTTTTTCTAAATATTTCAACATGGAAAAATTTGGTGCATTGTGTTCATTGGAAAGAATTGAAATGACCATTAAAACATTCTCTGCAGCTACCTCTATAATAATCCAAGAGGTTGATTAGCTAAAAATACACAGCAAATAGAGTTGCCTACAGATTTATGCAGGGCCGTGCAAAGGTATTTGGGGGCCCGGATGCAAAAGGGGTTAGGGGCCCCCCCTTAATCTATGTCGAGAGAAAAAATATTAAATGGAACATATATATTTATTACGCATTAATTTTTTATAATTATTTTAATATTATTAAAATATAATTATTACAATACTATTATGTTTTGAGAAATAGTCAAAACAAAACAATCACCTTTAATAGATATATTAAATGTTATCATCAACTTGACACAAAAAGGGAATTAACAGAATTGTTTTATGTATTACAATATTATTAAATAGTCAAAACAATCACCTATAAAAGACATATTAAATATTATCATCAATTTCATACAAAGAAGGAATTCACACAAATACATTTTATGTATTTTTAGATTTTTTAGAAGTCTTTTCCGCCCAGTTATTAATTACATCCTCAAAAGAACATTAATTACCTATTTCCGATTCAATTGATAATATTGCACAAGCATTTAATCTTTCTTGAAGCATTGGTGACCGTATGTTTTTATTAATTATAATTTACTGAAAGATCTCTCAGCTGATGCTACTGTTACAGGGAGAGTCAAAAAATTCTTAAAGCAACAAATATATTAGGAAAAATATCTTCTAAATTATTTTCTATGATAAATAATAAAATGTCTTTTGGATTCCTAATATTATCTTTGTTTTGTATCATGTCCTTTAAATATGTAATTTCTGAACAAATAGTATCTGAGATGTCATTTGAATAATTTGCACAAAAATCTTTGAGGCTCTTCTCCAAATCTGATTTTGATGCTTTTTTAATGTTTGTGAGAAAATCAAATTTTTTTGTAACTTGTGGTAATTTATCAAAACGGTCATGTAATTGTTGTATAGCAATGTCAATTACGTTAAAATAAAATGTTATTTTCATTTTTTCTTCTAAATCTTTTATTATTTCATCTTCACAATTTTCATCATAAAACCTTTTCTTTTTTCTATTCTTACTTTCAGGAAAACCAGTATTTATTTGTAATTTTCTAGCTTCATCCTTGGCAACTAGTAATATTTCTTGAAATTTTTCTCTTTTCTATCTTAATCTTTCTTTTTGAGCTCTTATTAACAATTCTGCACAATCTATAGTCCAATCAGGGGACTGCATACATTTGTTAATTTTACTGACTTCACTCAATAAATCATACCATACAACATGGGCGGATTCCGACTTCATCCAAGGGGGGGGGGGGGGGTAATGTAGGAATGAAAAAGCATTTGATACATTTTTGTTTAAAATATATTTTAATCAGAAAAGCAAATATAGAACTTATTAGTATTTTAGTATTTTATTCTTGTCAATACCCACATAACATAATATAACTGAGGTTTGCTCCTTATGTGAGATATCTGGTGTACAATCCATTTGAATACTATAGTATTTAGCTTTTTTTTTACTTCATTTAAAATTTGTTTTAAAACTTCGTCACTGAGTTCACTTAAAAATTTATTTTGAGGTGATGATTAATTCTTGTTTTCATTTTTAATGGATTTTAGATATTCTGACAGAAACACATATTTTGATAATAATTCTATCAAACCTAAAAATTTCCATTTCCACATGAACCAAAGTCTTCATTAGACCCTCTTAGTGGCAAATTTCTACTACATAAAAATAACATTACTGAAACAATTCTTTCATATAACATTTTTAGTCTTTTTTTCCTCACTTAATAATTTTTGTGTGGACTTGTCTATTGTTTGACCTGCATTTAGTCTTAAGTATAATTCTTGCCATTGACAAAAACAATTTATATGTATTTTTCCTACTTCATGATCTTGAAGGGAAACACTAAGTTTCCTCCAATTATTGTAACCATTTACAAATTTCTTGGGTGTATTTGATTTGTTAAATAATAAACAGCAAAGCAATACACAGAGTCAGTACTTACTGAATACATTAACCAACTGCGATTAATTTCTTCTCCATTTTTTAAAGTTACTGTACAATAACTACTTGAAATTTTTCTGTTATCAACTGCGTTACATGGAAAAATTACATCAGTGACCTGTATGGGACCTTTGTTTACAAACTCAACTCTCAGATCATCATTAATTATTTTTGGCCACATAGCTGGATCATCATAACTGATTACATCAGAGGTTTCCAACCTTTATGTTGGTACGGGCGCCTTCGACTTAAAAAGCAAAAGCGGCGGGCGCCGCCGAGATTTTACCCCCCCGCTCAACACTTTAAATACAATTAGGTTTGGTAGGATTCGTTTTAAATCGATACATGACGATAAAAATCGAATTCGTAAAAATTTAAAAATCGACGAAAATGAATTTTCAATGAAATTATCAGGATTATTAAATTTGCATTGTCACACTTAAATTTGATATATTTTAACGCCAAACGCCTAAAACAAAAGAGAAAATCTAATTGTAATATCCCTAACGTCTTAAGGATCCACACTGTGCTGACACGTGACGGGACAAAACAATATGATCGGTTTATTGAATTGTCTTTAATCTCGACTACACCTGATAATCCCTAAGCCCCTAAGTCAAGAAGTCTTTTTAGATTAGTACTTTCTAGATTCTGTGGACGCTCATCACTATACGTCAAAAGGGAGGATACCTGAGCAAACCTCGGCGGGCACCGCGTTGGGAACCCCTGGATTAAATCTTTATCTTCTGAAAGTTTTATCAAGTCACTATTACAAAAATTATTTGATACCTGTTGATAATCTTCAATGACATTTGTTGCAGAAGTCAGTGAATCACTCTCTTGTTCTTCCTTTCCTTTTGTTACTTTTTTACACTGTTCTTCTTCATTTTCTTTTGACACATCTTCAAATACTTCAGTCTTTTGCTCTTCGTCAACGAGCATTAATGATGATGTGGATGGTCGTTGCCCTTCATCACCTACCGTGGAAATTAACCAACGTGACATACTACTCTGGTATTTTTGCTTTTCTTCATCTATCTTTTATATGACCTTGGACAACACTTTACACCAGAGTCCTCTATATACACGATGCTGCGCAGTGGAGTGAAAGTTGCTCCAACGTCTGTTAGCGCTCGAGTCATGTGACTGCTGGCAAAAGACCGTGCCAGTACATTGAGAGCGCTACGTTTTTGCGGCTTTTGAAAGTAATAGTCATGTTTAATTGAATCACTAGTTGCATTTTCTTATGATCATTAACATATATCTATTTTTAAATATAATGTTGTAGCGATGTAGTTCGTCGTAAGGTCGCCTCATCATGCGGTATCCGCTAAGCACGACACGTGTATTTTTCATTTGCATTTAAAAATGATGTTCATTGATCGTACGAATTCGGGGCTTGACCCGTAGTAGGTCTAAAGGAATATAAAATAATTTTCCTACCGTCGATTTTTGAATACGTGACGATTAGGGTAACAAATTCGTTTTGGGCGAGAAAATTTGACGGTTTTTAGGTGAAAATATATTGTCGTGCAGGGTAAGTCCAGTCAATAGTATAAAGACCACAATTTTCAAGTGATTTATTTAATGGAACTTTTAAAATGAATCGGTCTTTATTAAGCAAAAATCCCTTTCTGCTTTAATTTTATTTTTTAACTAAGTTAGACGTAATCTAGTATTATTTTTGCGTCTTATAATTTTAAATGTTTCGAACTGTAGAGGAATTTTTGTGATTCTATCACATTGACAACATTTTTCCATCATTAAGAGCAATCACGTTATCACTATCTCCATGAGATCAATAACAGGAAAAAAACTTTTGGTTTGTCTTGAATTCATGCTGATTTTAATAAAATTTAAAATACAAATTAATAATATGCTACAGTCATTCACATGTTATTGAAGTGATTATAAAGTTCTGGAATCAAATGCAGACCATTATCATACCTGGTGATTATTCGAATCTCCTTTTGGCATCACGCTGACAGAACACAAAGAATGGTCAACAGAATAACTGCTTTTCAGTTATTTGTGTTATACACAGTGGCGGCTTGTAGCTAAAATTAGTGGGGGTGCTGCTCCAGAAAATTTTTAGCCTTTGTTTTAAAATTGTGTAAAAGGAAAAAAAATGTATAAAAAGAAAATTTATTCAGGAACTTGATAAAATCTTAACAAAAAAAACAAACATTTTTTACTTACTTTAACTTAAATTGTTACAGTTCAAGCTTGATCTATTCATTTAAAAATGAAATCCATAAAAGAACCGAAAAAAATGAATCAAATAGAATAGCTGGAAGCAGAATAATAATATAATTCTACACTCTTCTACACTTTATCACATTCAAGAATATGGTACATGGTTTTTAAGCACAACACACGCTGAGTAAAGAAAACTTCCTTCCACCATCACGCCAGAGTCAGCACTGCGAGAGCAACAGTGCTCTCTCTACCTGGCAGTCCTGCTTTCCTCCCCACCCCCCCCTCCTATGTGCGCATGCGCACTACAGTCAAACACCATGTCGCTGGCACTGTGAAGCGCACAGTTCCATACAAAGATTTTTGTATCTTTTTCATAAACTGGGAGATGGCTACTGAAGTACTGACATTAAGCTTAAGGAATATATATTGTACTACAAAAATAAAGAAAGAATTAAAGAAAAAAGGACTCATTATATTAAATGTTATCGATAATATCAAGTGGAAATAGGGGGTGCTGTAGTTCCGCAGTGCCTATACACGAGCCGCCACTGGTTATACAAACAGTAACCTAGAACAATTTTACACTATGTGTATAGGATGCAGCATACATTGCCACTATATTAGAAAATGACCAATATTACATTGTGATAGTTATTTTTATTTTTTTAATAGCCAAAGCCTAATACAAAAGTGTACAAATAATAATAATTTATTGGTCCAAAGATCAAAGTACATCAATGTAGAACAAGTCAGAACAAAAAAGACAGTACATAGTAAAAAAAATTTCTTTTTTATTTTATTTTAAATATACACGGCAATCACCATTTTTTACATTAGATGACAAATAGTAAAAGTAGAATGAAATACATAAAAGAAAAAATAATAGCTATATAATTACTGTTGTTAAAAAGATAGACAATAATAAAGATAGACGCTTTCCTTGCTTTCCGGGGTGATACCATATCTTCCTCAGAGAAATCCCCAATGTACCTTGAAAAAATATTAACCTCATTCTAGAAAACCATCATTGATTTATAAGCTACATTTGAAACAACGGGAAGAGGATGAAATTGGTACTTACCGGTACATTTTTCGCTTTCCATTGGACGTTGTTAAGGTGGTATTTATATTAGAAATGCCTATTTGTGAGGTGGTCATGGGCATATCACTAACAGGTACTGTGATATCTTCCCGGTCTGCACCAGCTGAGGAAGTAAATAAGTAGGAAAGATAAATTAATTTGAAATATGTAAACACATAGTTAATGGAACACAATTAATGAAGCATCTTACCATGAACATCAGAAGTAGAAGGACTTACGTCGATACTCGATGTCCTTTCTTTAGGGAGCTTTCGTTTCAGTTGCTTAGGAAGAAGATGTTTGGGAAAATCGAAAATTGTTGGCACAGCATCTGTTTTTAACCAAGTACCACCAAATTTCTCTCGGTCAAAACAATCTTCTGTAAAGTATTTGGAACACAGTCTAGCTCTTACTGTTGGTACAAAGTTTTCTCGTCTCAAATTCACAGTCCACACTTTCCTCCTACATTCATCTTTAGGAAAGCTACAATAAAAATCAACATCAACGATATGGTTAACTATTATTGAAGATAAATATGTTCCCGTTTTTAAAAGGATAACTTCTGCGTCGGAGATTAGAGCTTTATTACTATGCCCTTTGAGCAAAAGTTTACCAACACACAGAATTATCTACTTCCATACCATGGGGATGTGTTCCCTGTATAATTTATCGAATTAAAGAATACGATTTTATTTAGATGTATAGCTACTAAAAATCAAATTACAAATATAAACCTCACCTAAACAATAATATAAAAGCCAACAATAAGCAACAATAATTTCTTCTTTGATAAAGGCAAGTTACATAAATATATTTACATTTTAACAGTACTTAAGTTATTCCGGTAACATATTGAAATCCATAAAGCCACTACTAAATAAACTTTCTAAGTTATTAAAATGTTTTTAATTTCTTTATGCATAACAAATTCATTCAAGTAAGCTCTCAACAACACACACCGCAGTATTACGTACCTATGGAATGTTAGCAGCCCTCCTTTAACAAATCTTCCTTTGCAGTTGTATGCACAACACGAAACAACCAGTGTGATTGTGATTAAATAATCAAATACACAAAAATTTGCTTAATAAAATAACCACGCCAGCATACGTGCTACAGAAGCTTGCCAAGCGTCACGTGATCACCGGCTTCCAATGTTGGAGCACATGCGCGGTAGACCATTTTCTCTCTGTATATTATTACTCTATGGATTATGCCCATCACTACCCAGAATCTAGTTGGTGTATATGGTGTATATCGCATAACGCATAATCGAGAGATCATAATCGATTCATTCGATTATGCACATATCATTCGCTAATAATATCATTCGTTAGTAATTTCTCGGTAAGGGAAATCTCGGTAGAAAGTAGTAGTTAAGAATCATTCGAATGGTTAAGTAGTTAAGAATCATTCGAATGATTTAGTATTTAAGAATCATTCGAATGATATTAGTATTTAAGAATCATTCGAATGATTGTAGTAGTTAATGATCATTTGAGTGATATCAGTAGTTGGGAATATTCCGAGTTATATTAGTAAGTTACTTAAATCTCCATTATTACCGATTATTCATCCGGAAAGGACATTTCGTCTGATATTGACGTAGGTAGTATCTTGCTAAATAATTTGAAAACATTTATTTTATAACTAAAATTATGTGAAATTAATTGTCATATTCTTTATATCCAAATGCATGCGGAAATTAAAAAATATTTCGGAAGGACCTTTAGAATGAAATAAGTATCCAATTTTTTAACTTCTGAATGTTTTTATTAGTTGTATCTCATTCACTGCTAATACTTATTAATACAAATTATGAAACATTAGAAATATCCCAAAAGTAAAGAAATTTTACAGTAATTAACGACAAAATAATTTCAACGAAAGGGAGTTTTCACTTGTATATGCACGTGAAGAAAATGTTTAATTTTTCATAATAACTATGTGAATGATTCCTTGGGCATAATTTTGAGTTCTAGCAATCCAATGGTTCACAGTTTTTGTTGGTTTATAATTGTGTAATCTGTTGAGATTAAACGAAATAAAACATATCAAGAGAAAACGAAAAATTCACCATCATAGCCACTTGCATATGGGGAAAGACGCACATAAATAGAATTTGTATTGGTCCAAAAGACAATTATAATATTGTATAGGACGATGCAAGGTATATAGCAAACAAATATTTTCCTCCTTGCTGAATATTTTGTGAAAAATGATTCTAAATACATTTAAGCGAAGATTACTTAACCTCATAAAACTGTTTGTTGTAATACCTCAGTTTTAATAAAAAATTTTGTCTAACTAGACGTCGTTCAACCATTACCAAGTTCAATATACTTAAAGAATTTTAATACTCTCCTATCGAATGATTTTACGGAATAATCTTAAAGAATGATTTAGCGAATAATCATAACGAATGAATATCTCGATTATGGAAATACCTCGATTACGAAATTCATTCGATTATGCCCATCTCTAAGATATTAGCGAATGATCTTAACAATATCTCGATTACTAATCATTCGATTATGCCATCACTAATTCTGGGTTAGTGCGCAAAAAGAACTCCGTCCTCATGATGTTATATCTTGTATGAGTTTAATTCGTATTTAACAGTTTGCCTTTCCAGCTATTTTTTCATAAGAATCTAAGATACAATTTTATTGTATTTTCAAGAAGGTTGGAAACTTACTTTGTATCTAATTTTTATTCCTGCCTGGGTTAATGTAGATCCAGCTGCATTGTTGATGCACTATACAATGTAGTCAATCTATCATTAACGCTTCTTTCCATATTTACTGATTGAATTTAAACTTATGACGTTATTTCCATTAAAGCATTATTTGAATTTTGAATAACATATAGTATCTATTGTGTATTCCGTAGGGTAAACAATAAAATGTTCATTAAACATTTGACGTTTTATTTTGTTAAATTGTAAATATTTGAAACTTAAATTGATTGGGCCCCGGACAGGGATGCCAGATTTTTCAAAATTCTCTGCGGGACATTCTTAAAATTAGCCAATAACATGGAAATTTCTGCGCGGGACATTTACATGAGAAATCCGGCACCACAAAAATAAATAATGATAGACTCCGAACATTGGAAATGATAACTTTTAATTACTTAAGTAATAAATATTCTATTGGTTTGACAATAATACTTTTTTAGAAATAACAAAATTTGGCAAATGGCATTAAACAAATCAAAGGCAAAAATATCTATTTCTATATCCTCACATTCTTTGGAAATCGCAATTAGCAGAATTCCATAAGTGATTTACTTGACATATCATAAACATGTATAAATACAAGAAAATTAAAGAAAAGAACAAATTAAACCTTTATTTGACATCATATTTTTCACTTGACTTAATCTTTTCTAAGATTTCCATGCCTTCACTTTTTAAAAATGATTGAAATTCTTCACAGTTCATCCCGAAATTTACTTAACCATTAACTCCGCCTCTAATTTTTTTATCAGCAACCTGTTTCTCTCTTTGCGCCAAGCAGTATTCATTAAACTAAAAATTCTTTCGGGTAATACATTTGAGTGAGGAATTGAAAATATATATTGTATCATTTTTAGTAAATTTGGAGATCTAAACTTTCGGAAGTACATTGACCACTTCATATCGCAAGTTTGTATTTTCTCTTCTTCTTTCAATTCATTAATTAAGCTCTTCAGAGAAAAATATTCTTCGAACTACAAATCTTCATTTATTTCTATTTTAAAGTTTGAAGCAATATCTGATAAATCCTTAAAATGTGGAACTGAATGTAAGCCTAAATTATTTAAAATTTTCATTTTTGTATCATTGAAATCGAACCACTTCTCAATATATGTAATGGCGACATCAAAGAAATTACTGGCTTCCATTTTAAACCTATTTACAGCATCACTATTACCATACATTTGTACAATTTGACGAGGAATCGCTCCGTAGAATTCTTTTTTTCCGTTCAATTAAACTTCTCCTGACAGTATCCATAATTGAATAAACTTCTACAATGAGTAATTCCTCCTCTTGTAACTTTTTTAGTGCTTTCTGAAATACAGTACATGCATTCATGACGAATCCTAGGTATGCAGTACCTAGTGCATCTTCAAAAAACTTTCGTAAAATAGGTGAAATGCTTTTTTTTCTCATAAAATATAATTTGACTGGTTCATAATATTTTAGTAGTCGCTCAATTGCTGGCAAAAGTGTCAACCATCTTGTTGGTATATGTGGGAGCAATTCACACCACTCATTTTCTATCGATTCAAAGAATCCTTTGAGTTCCATTGTTCTTTTAGTTGAAGAACTGAATTCATTATATACTTTTATGACCACTGCCTCCACATCAATACTTAGTGTATGAGATGTTTTTTTAGCGGCGTTATGCAGAATGTGTAGATTACATCCAACAGGAATGATGTTCTCATTATATTTTTTCAAAGCAGTATATACACTATTTTTACTGCCAAAGTTTACGTTCGCATTATCTGCACTATAAGCCGTAACATTTTTTCACTGAAGTTTATTTTCAAGGAGGTGCTGGTTTAGTGCACTGGAAATTGTGACAGAATCATCTGCCTCTAACGAAAAAAACGATATTAATGCATTTTGGATTCCTTTGTGGGTATCGAAATACCGCAATATAAGTGGGAGTATTTTTATATTTCCTTTGTTTGACGCGTCAGTGGAAATGGAAAATGGGTGATCATTTGGTAATTTCTTTATACTAGTTCTTTGGATGCAGGGCCGAGAAATTTTGTTAGGATAAGAGAAGTCTTCGTTTTTCCACAGGAGTATTTAGTAGCTATAGTGGAATCTGTAAGCATTCCGTGGAACAACGAACTTGCACACCCAGCTGATACGTAACTATGGAATTCATAACCGAATGATAACTAAAGGATGCCTCTGCAAACGCTACATTATACTCGAATGTGCCATGTTTCCTGTTAAAAAAATGTAAGAGATTTGACGAACCTGCTACAGCTTTAACATTTACCATATGCTTTTCTGATTTTAAGTGTCTCTCTACATCGTTTTCACCACCATGGCTTATTGTGAACTTGAAGTTATTGCAAATTAGGCATCTTGCCGTAAATTATCTCTTCCAGACTGAATCCAGTTGTATTTTAATTTCCAGTTTTCATTGAAACATACTAGTCTTTTCGATTTCTTTTTCGACCTTCCTGTTTGAGATTCTGAATCTAGACCTTTGCTAATTTCTTCCTTTGCTGACATTGTACTGCTGGCGGTGATATTTTCGTTTGCTAATTTTTGGGCACGAATTAGTTCCACTCTAGGGTTGCCAGATGTACTGATTTAGGAAGTACAGCACTGATTTTCTACTGTCTTGCATGACATGTACTTCTTTTCAATAATTTGCAAAGAAGTATTACAATGTACTTCTTTTTGTCAAAAATGAAAAACTTTTGATGAAGACGTTAAAGAAAATCCACTGGTAAGAATCAAATCAAATACAATGTTAATTAATTAAGGTAATACACTGCAGCTAACAACATTGTCAAGTAATTAAATTTATTGACTTAAATACAATCAGATGTAATTCGTTTATTCTTTCATTAAATATTCATTATTGGGCTTACAAATTAAAATGAGGACAACTTAAGTAAAACCGAATGAATTTCATATGTTTGGTAACTAGCAGGGCCGTAGTGGAGGGTACACGGTGGTATACGCTGTATACCAGGGGCGTATATTCAGGGTGTGCTAGGTGTGCGGTGCACACCCACGGATTCACAGCGTCACAGATATTATATTTTTGCATTTATTCCCGTTAAAGACTCCCCTAATCGTTTTCTGGCTTCGCGTGATTCCTAAAATCAAATCCAATATACAATGTTTCATGAAGAGGAGAAGTTTCGGCGCGTAAACATTGTATCACATTCACGTTAATAGCCCGGGTGTGCGGTAAGTAATACGAGCAGCTTTAAACATACGTACAGATGGCGCAGCGGGTCAAATTCTTAGCCTCCTTGTGGTTTTAAACCGTCCAGAAAGCGTGGCAGGGTGTGCGCTGAGACAACAGCACCCAGAAGTAGTTAGCGGTTGTGATTGGCTATTGTGTGAAGCAATCCAATTCAACGTTGTTACTTGTCATGAGATGCTGTTTTTGTTTTCTGAGTTTCGTCTGTTTTGCGTGCGTGGGGTAAGGTGTGAACCGACGTGTTTATGACACCGATTTAGACAAGTTTTTAACATATATTTATAATTTTTTAGATATAATTTATAACTTTTTGCCCATATTTACAATGGTAAACAGTGTTGACGATGTACTGAATGCCCCGTTTTCTGCCAGAGCTTTTGCGGATTGTATGAACATAGTCGAAGAAGGTAAGCCTCGTCCTCCTCTTCCAAATTTACTGTGCAAGCACAAAGATGCAAAAACTGCGTACATGAGACATTTCTCTGTTTCACAATACGGTCCAGTAGAATGGTTAACTGGATGTGAAGTGCGGTCAAGACTTTTTTGTTGGCCTTGTTTATTATTCTCCAAAGAGAAAAGTGTTTGGAATAAGCACGGGTATTCCGATCTTAATCATTTAGCTGCAGCAGTGCAAAAACATGAGCGCTCCCAACCACATGTTCAGTCATTTTTAAATCTTAAGATGTTTGGAAAACAAAGAATTGACACTCTCATTGACAGCCAAAGAAAAGTTGAAATTAGTCGTTATAATGAACAAGTAAAGAATAATAGAGACATTTTAAAAAGATTAATTGATGCTGTATGTTATTTGGCTAAGCAAGAGCTTCCTTAGAGAGGTCATGATGAGTCTGAAGATTCAGCCAACCGAGGGAATTATATAGAATTTTTAAATGTGCTCCGTGAGTATGATCCTCTTTTAGACAGTCATTTAAAGGCATCGACTATATTTCGAGGAACTTCTCCCACAGTACAAAATGATATCATTAATGCTATATCTAATGTGGTTAAAGATGCTATAAAGAAAGAAATTTCTTCCGCTACATTTGTGGCCATTCTTCTGGATGAAACTTCTGATGTCATGTCGAAATCGCAGCTATCAACTGTTTTTCGTTTTGTCCATAATGGGCAAACACACGAAAGGTTTATCGGATTTACAGACGTAAGTGATGATAGAACGTCTAGTGGTCTTTTTAAACATGTTGTAAACAGAGTTGAGGAATTTAATATTAAGGACAAGTTGGTCGGCCAAACTTATGATGGTGCCTGTGTAATGAGTGGACATATTAATGGGTTGCAGAGTAAAGTTATCGAGGCCTATCCTTTAGCAATATTTACGCATTGCTACGCTCACGTTTTGAACTTAGTTCTGAAGCAAAGCCTCTCGAATATCAAGGAATGTAGATTGTTTTTCCAAACTATCAGTGGATTGGCAGCATATTTTTCTAAATCATCGAAAAGAGTAAATGCTTTGCAAGATTTTGTTGCTAAAAAATTACCCTCCGTCGCACCAACCAGATGGAATTTTACTTCCCGTTTATCAAACACAGTAAAACGCCACAGAAGTCAACTTATTGCATTTTTTGAACACATTGTGGAGAATTCTGGGGAATGGGACGTGGATGCTGTAATCAAAGCTCGTGGTTTTTTGTATTTCTTGCAAGATTTTCAAACAATTTTTCTGTTAGAAATTTTTTCTGTTGTTTGGCTATACTGATGTTTTGAATAATATATTGCAAACATCATCCTATGACATATTGTACTGTTGTAAAAAGGTGCATGATACTATGAAACAGCTTAGGAATGACAAGGAACATGGATTTGATGATATTTGGGTTTCTGCAAAGGAAAAGCATACGGTTGAGGAGTCGAAGCCTAAAAGACGAAAAGGATCTATAGAAGAGGAGAAGAGCGCGTGCCTTCGATTATACCAGAGAATAGCCGACTGCATGTGCCTGGAGATGGAAGAAAGATACTCTTCACTTTCGAAACTTGAGTTTTTTCAACTCCTTTGTAGCGAAAGATATGATCAGTATGCGAAAACTTTTCCTGATGGTATTCTAGAAAAATTAAAGGATTTCTACGGACCAGTTTTTGACTACGTTCGCCTAAAAAATGAACTAAAAGTGCTCTTTTCTTCTGATGAATTTGCGAGGAAACCAGTGCATCACCTATTAAAATTCATGCAAGAAAATCAGCTTCAGGTTGCATTCAAGGAAATTTATAAATTAGTGGAACTTATCATGACGATTCCGAGTTCTACTGCTACAGTCGAGCGTTCTTTTTCGGCTATGAAGAGAATACATACGTGTTATAGAGGAACACAAACTCAGGAAAGGTTATGCGGCCTAAGTTCACTCGCCATTGAAAAGACATTGCTGGTGGAACTGAAGAAAAGACCTTCATTTTATGATGATGTGCTAACACAATTCCTAAGGCAAAACAGGAGATTGGAACTGGTGTATAAATAAGTAAGTGAAATGAGTTTTTTAAGCCTTTCTTTGATTCAATCGGGAAAATAATATTTTCCCAAGTGATTACTTTTTCAGATTTCTGTGCGTATTATATAGTTGTACATATTTAAAAATCGTAGAAAAATACAGATAATTCGTGCTTCACTCTAGTATTTGCCAATGATATCCTAATCTTCTCACAACGAAGCGTTAACCCTTTTCACATAAACGGCGCGCGTGATGCATAATTATATCAGTTACTGAATTAAAGTATTCAAAATTATTCTACGATTAATTGCATTAGACCAATTAAGAAGAGCGCTGCTGCGCTATGCTCTCTTAAAACTTTCACACGTCGATAAAAATGCAATCGTACGCTCAAATTAACACGTGAATTTTGTAGCGCGGGTTGCATAACCCCCTCCCCAATAAAAGCACACCCAACCTAAATGGGCACGCGACGCCACTGCTGTATACCCTTTGCTTTTTTCGAATGAATAGGGTATAATCCTCTGTTTTACAAAAAAACTGGGTAAGACCCTCCTTCAAAATTTTATTTCAGTATACGGTATACCCTCTGCTTTTTTTGCGACTACAGCACTGGTAACTAGTTGTGTCTTACGATCATGCCATTCTCTGCACAGATATGTCATTTCTACATGGATTCTTTTCAACATAAAGCACTTTTACATACTTTACCTTCTCACCATATCTAAACGGAGTTTTTTTAACCCTTCAGTGGTAACGTGAGATTTAATCCCGCCAGTGGTTACGTTGGGTCCAAGGGACCCAGGTAACAAAATGGCTTGTAAAAAATGAAGTGTTAGAGAATACAGCATGAAATTTGCTTTGTTATACTTCAATACATACTATATACCTAATATAAAAGTTTCTCTAAAAAAACAAAAAAAATGCTTTCAAAACAGATCTTAATTAAAAATTCCAAAAATTTGCAATATGAATTTAAAAAAAAATTGCACAGAAATTTAGTTGTTATCAATGCACACTATTGATGCATGTTTAAGGCAGATATACTTCAAACACTTTTGGCAGTAATACTTTGATTTAGAGTCTTTACAATAAATGCATCTTATTGTACACAGGCCTGCACATTCTTTCTACAACATCGTCCGGCTTGTGGGTTATTTTTAAAACTTCCGACGGCTGGTTTTCAGCATATATTTCCAAATTCAAAGTATAATTCATTCTAGCATCAACCAAGGCATACATTTTTATTCCATATCGGCTTGGTTTATTCGGCATGTATACTTTAAAGGGACACCTATCGCGGAATGCTGGAAGCATTTCGTCAAGAGTTAGGTACTCTCCAGCAGAGTACGACTTCGAACATTTTGCAACAAACACTTCAAATAATTGTCATATAGGTGCCAGATTGTCCAGTCTACATCTCTCATTTCTTCCTCTTTACTCAGATCAAAGAATTTCTTGGAAGACGTAGAAGTCATGACACGACAAAACTTTCACGAGTGGTAACGTAGGGTCTGTCAGACCCAAATAACATTTCACCCTTTGACAACTGTTGATAAACTAAAAGCTGGGGCATGTGCCGTTCCATGACCGTCTCATGAGTATTTGATAGGAAGGTACTCTAATGGAGAATGCTGCAACTCAAACCGATCTAGTTCAAAAATACAAAAACAGACCGCGTTGGGTCTGTCAGACCCAACGTTACCACTGCAGGGTTAATGGAACAAGGTGATAAATCTGTTATTTTATCTTTTTTATTTTAATCTTTTATGATGTTGTTTTTAGTTTAGTTCTTTTTGTTATAGATTTTATGAAATTTTTTAAATTTAACTAATTAAATTTTGAATTATATGCAATTTAGGAAACTGCATACCTTATTAGTTTTTAAGAAAAATATGAAGTAAAAATATTTTTTTAATTTAAAGGGCCCCTTTTTAAAATGGAAACAAAACTGTTAGTAGAAAATCTTTCTGAAGAAGAGAATAATACAGAAGACGAGCACCAAAATCAAAATCAAAGGTCGAGAATTAAGAGAAAAAGAAGAGGAACTAATATCATTTTAACGAAGAATGACCGTCTCATGAGTATTTGATAGGAAGGTACTCTAATGGAGAATGCTGCAACTCAAACCGATCTAGTTCAAAAATACAAAAACAGACCGCGTTGGGTCTGTCAGACCCAACGTTACCACTGCAGGGTTAATGGAACAAGGTGATAAATCTGTTATTTTATCTTTTTTATTTTAATCTTTTATGATGTTGTTTTTAGTTTAGTTCTTTTTGTTATAGATTTTATGAAATTTTTTAAATTTAACTAATTAAATTTTGAATTATATGCAATTTAGGAAACTGCATACCTTATTAGTTTTTAAGAAAAATATGAAGTAAAAATATTTTTTTAATTTAAAGGGCCCCTTTTTAAAATGGAAACAAAACTGTTAGTAGAAAATCTTTCTGAAGAAGAGAATAATACAGAAGACGAGCACCAAAATCAAAATCAAAGGTCGAGAATTAAGAGAAAAAGAAGAGGAACTAATATCATTTTAACGAAGAATGGAAAAAACAATATTCTTGGATTGCAGCCGGAAAGGATGGATATGCAAAATGTATTCACTGTAGCACGGAATTCAGTATTACAAAACTGGGATTTCAGATGTGAAACGACACCTAAAAATGTAAAACACCAAAAGCTTGAGAAAACAGTGGCGAGCACTGGAAATTTAAGTTCTTTTCTTTCGGCATCTTCATCGTGTTCATTATCTTCTTTTAAAAATACGGCAGCTGCAGGAGCAACTTTTATTTTTCATAGTATACAGCATGCACATAGTTTAAATTCTGTTAACTGTAAATACCAGTGCCTTGTTTTCTGTAATATTTTTGGATTCTAAAATTGTGTCCAGATTTACTTGTGGATGGACAAAAAGTTCCAAGATTGTGAATATTTTAGCAAAAGCATCTCAATGTAAAATCATTAACGATATTAAAAACAATAATCTTACATTTTGCAACAGATGCATTGAACAAAGGAAACAAAAATATTTCCATTAGTACTGCGATATTTCTTGAACGATGAAGGGGTGCAAACTAGAGCCCTGCATGGGTATGATATTTTCCACCCATACCCGACCCGCACCTGCAGACTACTAACCAGTACCCGCAGACTACTAACCCATACCTGAAGAATATTAACCCACACCCGACCCGTACCCGCAGGCTCGCACCCACACAGAAGGTCTACTTGTCTGACCCGACCCATATTTTTTTTACTGTTTGGTCCTCGAGACAAATCTGTAGCAAGAAATCGTGAAAAAATAAAAATATTATTTCTGAGTCACAGTCATTTATTTTGTATAAATTAAAATGATATGCAATTGTACATAAACATCCATTTTTAAGATCGAAAAAATTATTTAAAGCAGGGGTGCGCAAACTTTTCATGCCGTGCCCCAATTTTTGTTCAAAATACAAACTTGGGCCCCCTACCATGGCTGGCAAGATTTTTTATCAAGATTTGGTATTTGGAAGGGGTTTTATGTCGATGATAATTTTGAGAAATAGTATATTACAAAAAATGGTATATTTTATTAAAACTGAAAATAACAAAATAATTCAAGTTAAATACACAAAATTAACATTCTAATAGGAATAAAATCAAATATCACTAAATTAATGAAATTATACAGCAATATGAATACAAAAATAAATATCACATTTTAAAATAACAATAAGAAAAGCACAAAAAAAAGAAAAATAACACTTGATTTTTGTATGAATAGATATAATTCAATGGGATCTGTGGGCTTGTCTCTTACTGGCAATTTCGTCCAGTCTCGGCTTAATTGATGAAATCGCCACTCTCAATTCTGATTCATGGTGTTCTTACTGTCAATTATTTTATTAAATTTATTCGTAAAACAATAAAGAATAAATCCACCGGTTCAGAACTAAACATTGAACATTTCAGTAGACATATTCACATGACGGCCTTCGTTCGACAACGTACTGCAGTATAGTGCGATAACGCGCACTGTAAACAAAATCACGGTCACGCTGAATAGAGTGAGGGCATTCCCAGCATATTACTCTCGTAAATACGAAAGATTACAGAAATATAACATTGTAAACAAAAAAGATATATGAAATATGAAAAAAGAACTAAATTTTCTTACAGTTAAAATTAAATCATGGCTATAATCGCGCTCCTCGCATCATTTGTCGCGCCTCCAAATGGGGGCGCGCCCCCTAGTTTGCGCACCCCTGATTTAAAGTATCTACGATTTATTTTTACAAAAATTACAAATTTTACAATTTAATTGAAAAAAGGAAAGATTAATTAATAGTGCCCTGAGATTTAAAATGACTATATATTTTCTCATTTTTCTTTGAGTTAACATCAAGTTTATTTCCTTAAGTATATAAGTTATCTTTCTCTGATTTTCAATATCACGCATATTATAAAAATATCATCACCTATATTTTCTTCCGATAATGTTTAAGATTTTACTGTAGCCCAAACACTAATTACATCACGCACTATGATTGCGAGTATCATAGATAATTGGAATTCACGCGTACTACTGAAAGCACAGACACGACGATTAAATTTGTGATATCGACTGTAGGAAGAAGCGGTTAGGTTTGTTTTACTCTAGGACTATCAGGGGTCGGCCAATAGGAGAAGCAGTCCTGGTAGTAGTGACGTTAGTGACTGCCTAATGCACTGCGCTCCCTCATAAAATCCTTTGGTGGTACTTTCGATATGAGCTGAAATGCCTGCAGAGTGCAAGCACCAACTACTTGTATGCTTATATATTTTGTATAACTACTAAGATGATATAAGTCTTGTATTGAGACACATTCAAATGCTCCAACTTACAACCTCCATAAGAAAGGTAGTGCAGACGAATGAATTTATTATACGTAGAAATAATATATGAAAAACTACACAGATTTTTTAATGAAATTATAATGGCAGAAAGTTGTTTTATAAGTGATATATGTTTCAATTTTACACTTTTAAAAATTAAAAATCATCGCCATCACTCGAAAATTTCGAAATATGACACGATATTTTCAGTCTCTGGCTAACTTACGTTCTATGATATTAAGATGGTACAATGAGCAAATGAAATGATCAGCGATGTTGAAATATTTATTCGGTTTTTATTTTGAGACGATATGTTGTGCGGTTTGTCTGAAAATGACTTTAATGTCCAAGAAAATCTCGCGAGAACCCGGCGGTCGGCACAACGCAAACAGACTACATCTGATGTCGATGGGCGAAAATATGATAGCATTTTTCTATTCACCTCAATAACCGTTGAATTATTTGAGATAATGTGAGGTAAACTGTGAAATTGCTGATATTATAAATGCGAATGTATCAAAATAAATCACTCATTTGCGGGTAGGTATAGATATTCCACGCTCATACGAGCAACATCCAGAAGAAACGTTAAAAAGAAGAAGACATTAAACATCTCGTCTTTGAAATGTTCATAAAGTTTTAAAATATTAAGTTGCTTTAGGTTTACAGAAACATCATTGAGAATGAAAGCCTGACTCATAATTTGCAGCATTAAGATCTGGAGCTATTGTTTTAAAACAGCCCGACAAGGGAATACACTTTCCTCCGTGTTTTTATCAACGCTGAATTAACTCCCTGGCATAGTAGTTTTATCGCGTATTTCCAAGCACAACTTCCTATATATTTCGGTGAAATTCGTAGGACGGAAAATTTTTTTACTCGGAAAGTTTTTTTTCCGATCTCAATATAATTTGCACAGACACATACGTAAAAAACATCATTGAGAATGAAAGCCTGACTCATTAAGATGCGCGAAATTATGAAAGCACAAAATAGGTAATCCCGCTTTGTTGCAAGAATATGCCATATTTTGAACATAGTACCTTTCTTTTACTACCTATTCTTATGCATTGTTTATACTTAATAAATGAGCAATTGCTGCATGCACAAAATAATCACGTATTGCTGCAAGAATTTGCTATATTTTGATCATATTAACTTTTTTTACTATTCTTATGCATTGTTTTCACTTAAATTAATGAGCTATTATTACTTGAAAAAGCAGAGGGGGGGACCTTTGTCCACTACATACCTTTATTCAAAACTATCATCATTCAGGGGTCCCACTCCTTTTATAATGCCGCTGCACGATGGTCCTTCTTCAACATGCATTGGCTCTAGGGGTGAGCGATATATATCAACCTGGTATTTAGTAACAGATACCGGCCAGGAACAGATATCAGTGATATCTCTTTTCCAAAGTATCTGTTATTGGAATATCAGTTAAGAAATAATAGGTGTAGGTTGAAACAGACCGTTGGACCAGTATCTGTTTGCTATCCATACTCGATACCAGTCAATCCTTAATACTCGCCTTTGTTCTTCGCAAGCTTTCACGCACCACAGCCAGGGGCGGATCCAGAGACTTCCCAAGGGGAGGGCGATCACCCCCATTGCCCCTCCCTTGGATCCGCCACTGACCACAGCGCACTCTCTATCTTCCTGCAAGGGCTAGAGAGGGAGCCAACAAACAATTTGTGCTCTCGCGCCATGGGGAAGAGGACTCATCACAGGGGTGGGGGTGAGGATTTCCTCTCCCCGCCAAGCCGTCACCCTCGCCCCACCACTAACGGATGCCGTTTAAAGGGCGAGGATATACCTATTATCCAAAATAGCAGTCTGTTCTCAATGCTCGGATACTCAATACTCGGATACCATTTAATATCAGTTGATGGATTTGTGGGCGCTCTAACTCAAAAACTATTAATCAGATCAACACGAAATTTTATATTTGACATATTTTGTAAAGGAAGAAGAGCTGATTAGATTTTGGTAAAAATCGGTCAACCAAAAGTGGGTGTTTACTCTTGTCACTTATTCGTAATTTTGAAATATTTGCTTTAGTATTTGATAAATGTAAAAATGCACTGGAATAAACGTTGTAGGAAATTTAAATTTCTACAACCTTTGTTTGAAATATTTTTCCATATAATGCATTGTTTAAGAGATATCTTATATTCTTAGCTGCCACCACCGCGCCACCTACCGATGGCTATTATTAACAATCACGCTTAGTTACGTCTTAGTAACGCTCCTTTTTATTTTCTTAATTTCTGGTGCATTCTGGATACATACAATATCAGAAGGTTATGTTTTTTCCTGTTCTTTGTAATATTTAAAATTTTCTCGGTTTCTTTAAATATTTGTTATTACGTAATCTATTTTGAAATTTTTAGAAATATTATAGATATGGAGAAAGTCATGTGGTGGCCACATCAGATTTTTTTCGTGGATTTCTGTGCCTGAATTACGATTAATTTTTTTAAAATCGCTAAATACAAAATCACATATTTCTGGAGAACTTAGAAAACAATCAAGTTGAAATTTTACATTTTGTTAGAATAATACATATTAATTACATTTATGTAGGTAATGTTATCTAAAAATATATAAATAAACAATAATGTCAACAATAGTGAAAAGTTTATATTTTTAAACAAATTGTATAAAATTGCAATCATATGAGATTTTCCGAAAGTGTTTGTATACAATGTTTGCTTTATCATCTCGATTTTGTAATAAGAAAAAAAAGACTAATATAAGTGCATCATCAGAGATTGGAGTTTGAATACGCCATCGCCTGGCATCTTTGCCTGACGCAAAATGAGCTAACGCGGCAAAGTACTGTTTATTATTTCATTAGAATGAGAATTGATTTCTTTCATCTAAACAAACCTGCAATCAAATTAAAGCTTGACTTCTTATCTTTGTAATAAAGAAAGACGCAGAGCGTTATCTGCTTTCGTTTACAAGAAATATGAGTCAGAAGGAGATGCTGCACAGACTTCGTGAGACGCGCAATAGCACAACGGCAGCCCGCCTGAAAGATACGAGACGAGTAATTCCTAGCTGCTCGGCGTAAATCTAAATGGCGACGGCCAAGCCACGAAAATTCGGAAATTCATTACTTAAAAAGTGACAGGTTATGAAGATCCATTTGAGAACCGAACAGTCGAAAACATCCACGCCAGAGCTCAATAAATATATCTGCTGCCTTCTATTCCTGGGAAACAGAACGAAAGATAAACTTGTTTTCACGTAATTTTTCGGAAAAAATGGGATGGTGACATTCAGACAGAAACAAAAAAGGACCATACCTATCATTATCTAGTTTTATAAATTAATTCTTGATTCTAGTAAACGAACGAGATCCAAAATGAGCAAAACTCATGGCGTGTTAGATTCTGAACAAAAATAATATAATATGTCGTTCAAAAAATCTTGTTGTATTACGAATATACATAGAGGTTGTGCGTCGTTTGCATTTCTTGGCCAATGAAAAAGAAAAATAAAACTCCAAGTTATCCGATGCGTAACGAGTATTAAATCCATCGTAACGGCGCAAAGGAAAATTAAATTGATCGTTTCCCAATAACATGCGACGAGCACATATTGACACCCTCTTCACGTAATAAAAGTCGTATTCAATACATATCTTCAATTTATTCTGTTTTCTTGCCACTCCATAATCTACAATTCTTTGAGATTTACTGTCGAAATACTTCCGAGGTATTTTATGAAATAACCAGAGGAAAAATTTATCCGCATCCAGATACGTTTAAAATACAGTTTAACTATTCTAGATTTTAGAAGTATTTGCTCGAGTGGGTTGCACAGCATTCTAAACCAGTCATCAATACATTAAAATAACTAGAAGCTATTTCCAGCTGAGAGAGAACCGTAAATTATTACTCGTTTGAGAAATTAACCTTCTGTGACTTAGTGCTTTTTGCGTTTAATCTCACAAGAAACGCGATACATTCACCAAATCGTGCCTATACATTCCACAAAAATTTCCGAAATACTGATTTAAATACAATTTGTAAGAATAAAATCGAAACGTGTACACTTACCTTTGAGATAATCGAAGGATTTTACTGGAGATCGTTTTCGCGCGAAACGAACCGAGAGAGAAAAAATACGAGCTCTACCAACCAAGATAGAACTGCAACTGAGCCTTCTGCTGACTTATGGCCTTATGGGCTTATGGCCTTATGGGACCCCACTGGCTATTTCTGGGAACGAGACTTAAAACAATTTTTATTCATTTTTCTCGTTGACATAGAAGAATATTTCTTTGTTTATTCATACGAAAATATTTCTTGAAGAGTTCCCGAAACTTTTAAATAGCTTTTCCGAAAACATAAATTTAAATTATGATACTGAACCAGTATAACCAACCTTAAGTGTTTAAATTTATACAACGGCGGGGGTATAACTTTAGTTACATCTACAGGAATTAAATGTAGCGGAATCAAATATCAATGTAAAAATTGCGTGAGAACCATAGATTTATTATATATATATATATATATATATATATATATATATATATATATATATATATATATATAACAACCTACGGAAAAGGAAAGGTAAAATAGATATATGGATGTCAACAAGGTGTTGGGATGAGGAAACCCAGTGAGCACTCACCAATCAGACGACTTCAGGTTGGCGAGGCCCCGGGGATGTCGAAGCGACACACGTAAAATAACACAAAAACACAGAAACATCACAAACGTAAAGCTTTCGGAACTACTCCTTCTTCAGCTACAGAGATATATATATATATATATATATATATATATATATATATATATATATATATATATATATATAATGATAAATAACTAACAGAAAGATTCAAGCTCACTTTGGCTGTCACCGAGGATTGCCGATAGTAGCCAAATAGAGTAGGACTCGAGCGACCTAAGGGGTTCATGCCGAGGCCGAAACGCGTCTTCCCCTGCAAGTGTGAACGCATTGAGGCCTTCTCCATAAAAACCCAAATGAAAATAGGATTTTTATATTTGGTCTAAAATGTCCCAACCGCGACCGTCCCTCCAGTGTGAACCAACCTTACAGAGTCCTCTTCGGAAGCAAAACGTCGTCCTCTCGGTTGCTTATTCATTTATGGGAATAACTATAAATTGCATGGAACAAAATTTGGGCTATAGCAGGGGTCCGCATTTGCCATTGTTTCGATGGGCCTTATTAGGTGTTAAATCGGAAGTTACCTAGGGATTCTGAAGCATATAATTGATAATCAAGTCTAAAGATGTTTTTAAGGTTGACGTTTCAATAATAAATGTTTCAGTATCATATTTTGAAATAAAAGAAACGAATTTGAATGTTACATTTTAAGGATCATACCGTCGCGGGCCGCATAAAACTCTCTCGGGAGCCGTATCCTGCCCGTGGGCCGGAGGTTACCCCATGCTTCTATACGAGACAGTATCTATATTTCATTCCACTTGAGTGTAACCTTTTGCTCCCAACATGGACTGTCTAAAGATTTAGGAGACGATCGTAAAAATTCTTTCGGCAATAAGTTGGTATTTCATTAAAAAATCTGTGTAGTTTTTCATATACTATTTCTACGTATAATAAATTCATTCGTCTGCACTACCTTTCTTATGGAGGTTGTAAGTTGGAGCATTTGAATGTGTCTCAATACAAGACTTATATCATCTTAGTAGTTATACAAAATATATAAGCATACAAGTAGTTGGTGCTTGCACTCTGCAGGCATTTCAGCTCATATCGAAAGTACCACCAAAGGATTTTATGAGGGAGCGCAGTGCATTAGGCAGTCACTAACGTCACTACTACCAGGACTGCTTCTCCTATTGGCCGACCCCTGATAGTCCTAGAGTAAAACAAACCTAACCGCTTCTTCCTACAGTCGATATCACAAATTTAATCGTCGTGTCTGTGCTTTCAGTAGTACGCGTGAATTCCAATTATCTATGATACTCGCAATCATAGTGCGTGATGTAATTAGTGTTTGGGCTACAGTAAAATCTTAAACATTATCGGAAGAAAATATAGGTGATGATATTTTTATAATATGCGTGATATTGAAAATCAGAGAAAGATAACTTATATACTTAAGGAAATAAACTTGATGTTAACTCAATGAAAAATGAGAAAAAATATTACCGTAACTCGTTTTTTCTATAGGTGCGATAATTTTTGTTTTCCCTTGAGATTCGAGTTATAGAAGTTCCACTGTATGTATGCAAATATATAAAAAATATATTTTCATATTTTTAGTTTTCTATAACTCGAATAATTTTTACTTAGCCTTGAGATTCGAGTTTTGGAAGTTCCACTATAATTCGTTATGTCTGCATTAATTTTCATTAAAAGCATTACTACGTCTTTAATTACCATTAAAAGTATTTAAGGTCCCTTTAAAAGCAATGAGGTCCTTGCCATGGTTTTTATACATTTCCATTGTTGAAAAGAGGAAAAATTCACTTTTTTCCGATTTAAAGCAGATATTTACGTAATTTGGTAAGTATTTGAATTTCGCCTTAAAGAATTTAGAACTCCGTTCTTTCAGCAAGACAACTGTTTATTTCCCTAATTCGTATCCCAATTTTAAGTAATTTAAAAATGCATAATTAGAAAATCTTGCACTGAATCCAATGCTTTTCTTATGGTGTATTGAAATGGAGCATTGGGGTTAAAAAGACACCTTAAATATTAAATTTTTTGTGATATTCATTATTTTCGTCAGTTGTGCCAATCGACCTACCTACTTTCGAAATTTCATATTTATAGCCCTTCTAGAAGAACCTAAGTGTTTTGTGTCAGTCAGTGAGGCACAAGTAGCTTTATTATTATAGATTAAAGCATGTAAAAGGGATACGATTATAAACATATGAAAGATAGAATTTTGAAGTAAAACTGATTCAGACTGGTTCAAAAGGCTTTACTTCTGCTCCCCTATTAAGGGGTGCACCTCGCATGTTACGTAAGAACCAGAGACATTGAGAGTAGGTTTACCCTCGAGCACCGCGTTTAACGAGGCGAAAAAATATGCCCGAGCGTAGGGGAACGAAGAATTCCGGTCGCACATCAGCAGGACAAAATGATAAAAAGCGTTAACGAGTATTTTAGACGTGTTTGGAACGGCGAAACAGTAGAGTATAAATGTTCGTTTGAGCACAGTCCGCCATTTTTTAATGTGATATTATAAAGATAAACAAAAGAAAAACCTAATGACGTCATAACAAAAGACGATCGTAATGTGCAATGTTAGGTTAGTACTTGGATGGCGGCGGATTCGAATCGAATTAAACTTTCTGGATTGGTATTTTTGGATGGCGGTGGATTTGAGTACGTTAAAATGAAGCGAAATATTGATCAAGTTTTTATATCCAATAAAATACAATCATTATTACTTTATAAATACACACAACACAAATAACAATCATTTTTTTCAAAGGAGGTGGTCCATCGATATGAATTTCTCCTTTATTGTAGTGTTCCAGGCATGGCTAATATCCTTCCCTCTGACGCCGATCTTCTAATTCTTATAATTCGGAAAATGTGGTGGTTATCTGATGGATGTCACGTGGATGATACAATTCAATATAATCAAAAGGTATCAATTTCAGATCCTCTAATTTCATCGTCTTCCAACCACGTTCATGATAGGTCTGAATAGCCGACCCAACTTTATGTATGATTGCGAGTTGTTTTAAGTCCATAATTGAAAATTAATTATTTTCAAATCAATGATTGCTTAGATTGATAATATATTAATAATTATTAAATATAAATTAAATTACCTTTGGAGAGCGATCTGATGCGTGGAATATCCGGATGCGTCTTTCTTCGAAAAACTCACTTTATGCACGCGACCGTCCTCTGCCGAGTCTCATCTATTTAGGTTACTAAGGAGTTTATGAATGAAAACACTTCGGGGTAGATGAAAAAACAGGTTTTCAGTCCAGCTATTGCACCCGAGTGGTGGATGTGTCTAGGTCACTAACCTCTGGTAGTAAAAAAAATAAGATCTACGGTCTCGCAGTCAAACGTCGGTTTTGCTCGAGCGTCTCGATAGAGAAAGTCATGTTTAATACCTGGGTAGGATAGGATATTGGCCTCTGGTTGTTTAAAAAAAAACTCACGGTCGGGGCAGGTTTTATCAAGTAAATAACACACGAGATAAGTAAAAAATCGATTTATTTAAGAAAAATATATGCAAAGTTAGTTTTTTACAAACATTGATCCATACTCATTCTATATTTATTATTAAACAACCTCCATGTCGCTTCATTGGTTATAGCCTCTTTTAATAACGACTTCACCAGTCCACTTTTCACCAAATCGTCTTTCTTTGCTTCGATAAGTTCTTTTCTGAAACCATCATCCAATAATTGAATGAGTCTTAACGTTATTATCACGTAAAAAATCTGTACGGTTTGAGGATAATATAAGCGTGAAAGTATTGTATAGAAATTATATCTTTTTTGTTCGAATAAATTAAGCCATTTATCATTACTCAGAATGACTGTCCCTTTACCGATTTGAGTAAATTGCACACACAATTCACAAGTTTCACAATGATTAAACCCAACACTAACACTTTTCACTTTCTTATTATTCAGATAGTACACAGTTTCCAATAAGAGTTGATTGATTTCACAAATATTATTCTTCCGCGATGACTTTGGGGGTGATGCGGGATCTGCTTGCAGACTGGATGGTGGTGGTGGCGATGATGATGGTGGTGATGATTGGATAACTTCGGTCTTGGAACACTTCTCCTCCGTTTCGGTAGAACTCCTGAACTGCTCGAACTCTTTATAGCGAAAGACTGCGTGGAGTTTATATATTTCAATATAACCTACTATAACTGATGGAGGGGTGGGTGGTAGGAGTGAAGGGGAAAGGTGTGAAAGTGGAAGGGGGAGCCTTAGAAGACTTAAATCCTCGGCGATTGGTTGCTTGTCCTAGATTGCATCATGCGTAGGAGTTGATTTCTATTCGAGTTCTGAGTGGGGTGGGGGAGGGGATAGAGCCTTTCAATATTTACATCTGCGTGTGTTTTGGGTTCTCCTCAGCGCGTGTCTTCGGTCGGTCGTTTACCCTTCTAAGCAGGTTTTCGACGAGCTAAGTAGGTCACCAACTTTTAGGCAAAGAAAAACCGGTTCTGAGTGGGGTGGGGAGGGGAGAAGGATTGGGGCCTCAAATTAAAAAAGGGAAATTAAAAGACCTGCGGTTGCTCCAGCGTCTCGATAGAGAAAGTCATGTTTAATACCTGGATAGGATATTGGCCTCTGGTTGTTTTAAAAACCTACGGTCGGGGGCAGGTTTTATCAAGTAAATAACACACGGGAACAGTAAAAAAATCGATTTATTTAACAAAAATATATGCAAAGTTAGTTTTTTTTACAAACATTGCTCCATACTCATTCTATATTTATTATTAAACAACCTCCATGTCGCTTCATTGGTTATAGCCTCTTTTAATAACGACATTACCAGTCCACTTTTTGCCAAATCGTCTTTCTTTGCTTCGATAAGTTCTTTTCTGAAACCATCATCCAATAATTGAATGAGTCTTAACGTTATTATCACGTCAAAATCTGTACGGTTTGAGAATAATATAAGCGTGAAAGTATTGTATAGAAATTATATCTTTTTTGTTCGAATAAATTAAGCCATTGATCATTACTCAGAATGACTTCTCCTTCACCGATTTGAGTAAATTGCACACACAATTCAAATGTTTCACAATGATTAAACCCAACACTAACACTTTTCACTTTCTTATTATTCAGATAGTACACAGTTTCCAATAAGAGTTGATTGATTTCACAAATATTATTCTTCCGCGATGACTTTGGGGGGTGATGCGGGATCTGCTTGCAGACTGGATGGCGGTGGTGGCGATGACGATGGTGGTGATGATTGCAGATTGGATAACTTCGGTCTTGGAACACTTCTCCTCCGTTTCGGTAGAACTCCTGAACTGCTCGAACTCTTTATAGCGAAAGACTGCGTGGAGTTTATATATTTCAATATAACCTACTATAACTGATGGAGGGGTGGGTGGTAGGAGTGAAGGGGAAAGGTGTGAAAGTGAAAGGGGGAGCCTTAGAAGTCTTAAATCCTCGGCGATTGGTTGCTTGTCCGAGATTGCATTATGCGGTGGAGTTGATTTATCTTCGAGCAGCAGTTTTGTAAATTCTTTGTCTCGCTTTCAAAATTCGATGAACTTGACAGTCGTTGAGGTGGGGATGGGTGAATTGGGGAAATGAAATAGGTTAAGATTTTCGCGATTGATTTGCAGAGAGTGTAAAGACAGCAAAACTCTCCAAAAAGGTCAGAGTGATAACTTTGGAGTCGAAATGGATTTTCGGTGTAGAAAAACGGTTGGAGGAAAGAGATGATTTCGTTAATGAGAGGTGGATAACCTATTCAAATATCACCTTCAAAGGCTTCTTCCCAGTTTCTCTTTAAATTTGAAATTTTACTGTTTCCCCAAGACAAGGTGTTGACCCCGTCGTCACAAAGATAACGTTTGTCATCAGAAGCACTCAAGGCAACTTTATTCATTTCCATCGAATAAAGTTCATGCTTTTTACTTTTAATCACATTCATTTTGCGAAATACAACAGAATTATCCCTTAAACAATTTACATAGTCCTCAAACTTTAAACCTTTATTGATAACTGCTTTGGTTATTCCTTTTGCTTTTTTCTTTTCCTTCGAATCTCTAACTTTAAATGCATACAATTTGCTCCGCAGTCCTACAAAATGAGTCATTATCTTTCCGTTACACTCGTCTTTAAATTTTCCAATCATCTTTTTATTTTTATCAGAGAAGCAAAGATGGTCCTTTGGAAAGTTGGATGTGTCGTAAAAGTCCAAGTCAGTCAACATATCTTTGTAAAAGTCATCAGTCCTTACTTCATAAATGAAGCTGTCAGTGTCCATGTAACATAGGTTTAACCTGTCACGGAATTTGGGCTTCATCCTCCGATAGTGAAAGTCATACATCAATGTTTTACTTAATTCTAAAACGGATAATCCTATATAAATAGGTTTATCCATTTTAATTTTAGATTTTCTCAAGTGAACGATGACTAAATTTTCATTAATGATCGTTCGGTCGAGGAATGTTGATTTGGATATTAGCTTATCCAATCGTTTTTCATTGGAAACCAATTCCAAATTTATCCTCTTCCGAACGTTCTCCATAGTTTTACCAAAAACGCAATTATTCATTAATTTGTAAAAATCCTTTTCAAAATCATTTTCTACAATTTTCCTACGTTCAGTGTTTAAATCAATATATGATTTCAACCACGGAGATTGGTTAAATTCAATGACTCGGTGAATTGTCTTGAGTCTTAGTCCAAGAGAAAGAGCCTGTTTTAGGTTAACGTAGTGAATAACATACTTTGTTTTATCGTCTAGAGTCGTCAACAGTTTGGTATGCTTACCACCTGGAGGAATTTTATTTTCAGGACATAACGGTAGATCGTTGTGTTCGTGGTGGAGATCACTCGGATATTCTAAATCGACTTCTAAAATGTAACCTTTCGAATGGTCATCTGAAATAGAAGTTACGTTAAAATTTTGAATTTCCTCCCGATCAAGCCAACGAAACCCACTATGGGGCAGGTAATTACTCATTGCCCAGCCGTAGAGATTGTTAGCATCTAAATAAACAATATATCGAGATTCAATCTCTGGATTAAAATTATCTAGATACTTGTTATTGGCCTCAGAATACCTTTTCATGCACTGACTGATTCCACCACGAATACCCTTCTCTACCATCAAAATCATGTCATAGTCATTCATCAGTTCAAGGTTAATTTTAGTGTATTTCAACATGGCGTCGAAAGCAAGACCTGGTGCGGTGAAGTACCATGTTGGGTCTAATTTGTACGTTTTCAAACATACTTCCCTAAAATTTTCAAAAACATCAGCTAACAACAAAACGTCAGTCTTCAGGTAAAGGTCGCTATATTCACCTAAAGTCGAGCAATTAAAATCGTCCCAAATTTTCTTTGCATAGTCATAGTCCTCGTCTTTGATGTGTTCCTGAGTCAACTGACTATAAAATTCCTCTTTGGGTGGTAAGCACACATCGTTCAATTTGTCCCAGCAGTCTACGTATTCATACGGAAAAACACCTTTACGAGTGACCAAGTCCAGTTTTTCTCCAAAAATCTTTGCAGTTTGCGCGAACTTATCTTGGGGGAGATTTTCAACTAATTTTGAGAGGGAAGAAGCCATGAAACGAAATGTATCGAGGTACCTGATGGAAAAGTTTTCACTCACCTTCTTTGAAAAGGAAATATATTTTTCCTCCGAATTGGGGATGCATTGCATTGCCTTTTCGTCGTAACCTAAATGAGGAATGATCAGGTGGGAGTCGTAACCGGATAGGTTGTGGATGAAAACGGGGAGAAAATTTGGCATTTTGAAATTTAAATTACAATTTGAATGAGCAGGTCCTCGATACATACCCGTGAGATGACAGTGATCTCTCACGCGATCATCACCTAATTCCTCCCCACAAATGTGACAAACAGTCACCGTTTTGAATGCCTCCTGTTCCTCCGGGGTCATCGCAACCATAGGGGTCACGTTTTTGTACACTCTGCATATGAGCTCTGAGACCTCTCTTAAATTCTTAACGAATACCTCGGCGGCATCCGCACCACGATAGAGAACGGGATCGAAAATCTCTCCCGTGGAGGATACCAAAACAAAACAAAAAGACATGACCTCATGTTTTTGGGTGGATATCGAATAGGAATGATCAAGAGGGCTACTGCAACTGACAAATTTTGGTAGGATGCATTCGAAATCGGCGTACACCACGAAAGGGGCACGCATGGTGTGCCCGAAATTTTTGAATTTTAACCACTTGTCTTCATCTGTGGGGAGCAGGATTTTTGAGGGAGCATTGGTGTTGCAGTCCCGTTTATGTTCCACGAGCTTTTCTTCATCGTAATAATGAGTGAAACATCTTTTGCACATGTAAATTTTATAATGATTTTTAGTCATCTGGCAGTGAACTAATCTTTCAAAATTTCTTATATAACAATAATGGCTCTTGGAGCCTTCTGTTAAAAGCAAAAGGTCCCGGTGGTCATCGAGTTCCTCATCCACAACTTTGATAGGGTACACGTTATTTTTTTCATCAATACCAAAAACATTAACCGAAATATTGTTGGTTTTTTCAAATTTTGGAATTTTTGAGAGCTCTACTGGGTACTCTATGCAATCCCAATCATACCCTTTTCGAAATTCCTCGTTGTTGTATTTGGACACGCGTTGAGGATTTTTCTGAACATTTTTTGCCCAAATCGCATACTTAAAACAAAAGGAATCGCTATTATTGATATTTATTACCGAAAATGTGTTTTTTATTTTTGGTGACAAATCAATAAAAGAGGACCCTCTCAAAGGTCTATATTTATTGATCCTCAATTCCAACCCAAGAATCTCGGATAACGACCAACTGGAACCTTTTCCCTGCTGCTCAGACTTTTCCTTCAAAATTTTTCCAAAAAGTTTATTCAAAATTTCATCAATATCATTAGCCTGAAGGGCTCGGACATTTTTCGTTTTGAACACTCTCTCACTGGATTCGTTCTCCTTTTTAAACGTAGCTTTTAAAATTATATTAATTTTCAGAGCCGTATTTGCCAACTGTTCGCTAATTTTACCTATCAAAATTTCCCTAATACCGTCTAAAAACGTGATAATGTCTTTATTCACTCCATCTCCACTCACCCAAAATGTCTTTAGACGATTCCTCACTGCCGATTCTATTTCTACAACTCGGTTTCCACCTCTCTGTATCACGTGTCGCATATGAACGTCGCTCATTTCATGGGCTACGCGATAACGTGGGTTAAAATATGCGAAACACACCTCACAAAGTGTTTCCATCCCCAACCGTTTAAAAAACAATGAAAGAAATAAAAAAATGAATAATTTATATATACAGGTTAGGAAAAAGGAGGTTAAATTGATATACGTAGTATCTGAAAAAAAATATCAATTTCAATACTCATACAATTGCATTCCCCCATTCCTATATATCAATTACATAATCTCACAAGTCTTATACTAAATAGTTCAACATTACAATAGAAACAATAATATGTAGAAATCTTGCTACTACTTTTTGCAATCTTTTCGTGTCACAGATCAATTCAATATTTATTCTTTTACGTACGTTCTCCATAGATTTCCCAAAAAAACTGAATTGTTCATTAATTTAAAGAATTCCTTTTCGAAATCGTTAGTAGCCAATTTCCGCTTCTCAGTATTATTTATTATATATGACTCAAGCCAATTAGATTGTTGAATTTCTATTATTCTATTAATATTTTTTTTAATTTTAACCCTAGCTGTAATACGTTTTATTTTCATATATAATAAATAATACTGAGAAGCGGAAATTGGCTACTAACGATTTCGAAAAGGAATTCTTTAAATTAATGAACAATTCAGTTTTTTTGGGAAATCTATGGAGAACGTACGTAAAAGAATAAATATTGAATTGATCTGTGACACGAAAAGATTGCAAAAAGTAGTAGCAAGATTTCTACATATTATTGTTTCTATTGTAATGTTGAACTATTTAGTATAAGACTTGTGAGATTATGTAATTGATATATAGGAATGGGGGAATGCAATTGTATGAGTATTGAAATTGATATTTTTTTTTCAGATACTACGTATATCAATTTAACCTCCTTTTTCCTAACCTGTATATATAAATTATTCATTTTTTTATTTCTTTCATTGTTTTTTAAACGGTTGGGGATGGAAACACTTTGTGAGGTGTGTTTCGCATATTTTAACCCACGTTATCGCGTAGCCCATGAAATGAGCGACGTTCATATGCGACACGTGATACAGAGAGGTGGAAACCGAGTTGTAGAAATAGAATCGGCAGTGAGGAATCGTCTAAAGACATTTTGGGTGAGTGGAGATGGAGTGAATAAAGACATTATCACGTTTTTAGACGGTATTAGGGAAATTTTGATAGGTAAAATTAGCGAACAGTTGGCAAATACGGCTCTGAAAATTAATATAATTTTAAAAGCTACGTTTAAAAAGGAGAACGAATCCAGTGAGAGAGTGTTCAAAACGAAAAATGTCCGAGTCCTTCAGGCTAATGATATTGATGAAATTTTGAATAAACTTTTTGGAAAAATTTTGAAGGAAAAGTCTGAGCAGCAGGGAAAAGGTTCCAGTTGGTCGTTATCCGAGATTCTTGGGTTGGAATTGAGGATCAATAAATATAGACCTTTGAGAGGGTCCTCTTTTATTGATTTGTCACCAAAAATAAAAAACACATTTTCGGTAATAAATATCAATAATAGCGATTCCTTTTGTTTTAAGTATGCGATTTGGGCAAAAAATGTTCAGAAAAATCCTCAACGCGTGTCCAAATACAACAACGAGGAATTTCGAAAAGGGTATGATTGGGATTGCATAGAGTACCCAGTAGAGCTCTCAAAAATTCCAAAATTTGAAAAAACCAACAATATTTCGGTTAATGTTTTTGGTATTGATGAAAAAAATAACGTGTACCCTATCAAAGTTGTGGATGAGGAACTCGATGACCACCGGGACCTTTTGCTTTTAACAGAAGGCTCCAAGAGCCATTATTGTTATATAAGAAATTTTGAAAGATTAGTTCACTGCCAGATGACTAAAAATCATTATAAAATTTACATGTGCAAAAGATGTTTCACTCATTATTACGATGAAGAAAAGCTCGTGGAACATAAACGGGACTGCAACACCAATGCTCCCTCAAAAATCCTGCTCCCCACAGATGAAGACAAGTGGTTAAAATTCAAAAATTTCGGGCACACCATGCGTGCCCCTTTCGTGGTGTACGCCGATTTCGAATGCATCCTACCAAAATTTGTCAGTTGCAGTAGCCCTCTTGATCATTCCTATTCGATATCCACCCAAAAACATGAGGTCATGTCTTTTTGTTTTGTTTTGGTATCCTCCACGGGAGAGATTTTCGATCCCGTTCTCTATCGTGGTGCGGATGCCGCCGAGGTATTCGTTAAGAATTTAAGAGAGGTCTCAGAGCTCATATGCAGAGTGTACAAAAACGTGACCCCTATGGTTGCGATGACCCCGGAGGAACAGGAGGCATTCAAAACGGTGACTGTTTGTCACATTTGTGGGGAGGAATTAGGTGATGATCGCGTGAGAGATCACTGTCATCTCACGGGTATGTATCGAGGACCTGCTCATTCAAATTGTAATTTAAATTTCAAAATGCCAAATTTTCTCCCCGTTTTCATCCACAACCTATCCGGTTACGACTCCCACCTGATCATTCCTCATTTAGGTTACGACGAAAAGGCAATGCAATGCATCCCCAATTCGGAGGAAAAATATATTTCCTTTTCAAAGAAGGTGAGTGAAAACTTTTCCATCAGGTACCTCGATACATTTCGTTTCATGGCTTCTTCCCTCTCAAAATTAGTTGAAAATCTCCCCCAAGATAAGTTCGCGCAAACTGCAAAGATTTTTGGAGAAAAACTGGACTTGGTCACTCGTAAAGGTGTTTTTCCGTATGAATACGTAGACTGCTGGGACAAATTGAACGATGTGTGCTTACCACCCAAAGAGGAATTTTATAGTCAGTTGACTCAGGAACACATCAAAGACGAGGACTATGACTATGCAAAGAAAATTTGGGACGATTTTAATTGCTCGACTTTAGGTGAATATAGCGACCTTTACCTGAAGACTGACGTTTTGTTGTTAGCTGATGTTTTTGAAAATTTTAGGGAAGTATGTTTGAAAACGTACAAATTAGACCCAACATGGTACTTCACCGCACCAGGTCTTGCTTTCGACGCCATGTTGAAATACACTAAAATTAACCTTGAACTGATGAATGACTATGACATGATTTTGATGGTAGAGAAGGGTATTCGTGGTGGAATCAGTCAGTGCATGAAAAGGTATTCTGAGGCCAATAACAAGTATCTAGATAATTTTAATCCAGAGATTGAATCTCGATATATTGTTTATTTAGATGCTAACAATCTCTACGGCTGGGCAATGAGTAATTACCTGCCCCATAGTGGGTTTCGTTGGCTTGATCGGGAGGAAATTCAAAATTTTAACGTAACTTCTATTTCAGATGACCATTCGAAAGGTTACATTTTAGAAGTCGATTTAGAATATCCGAGTGATCTCCACCACGAACACAACGATCTACCGTTATGTCCTGAAAATAAAATTCCTCCAGGTGGTAAGCATACCAAACTGTTGACGACTCTAGACGATAAAACAAAGTATGTTATTCACTACGTTAACCTAAAACAGGCTCTTTCTCTTGGACTAAGACTCAAGACAATTCACCGAGTCATTGAATTTAACCAATCTCCGTGGTTGAAATCATATATTGATTTAAACACTGAACGTAGGAAAATTGTAGAAAATGATTTTGAAAAGGATTTTTACAAATTAATGAATAATTGCGTTTTTGGTAAAACTATGGAGAACGTTCGGAAGAGGATAAATTTGGAATTGGTTTCCAATGAAAAACGATTGGATAAGCTAATATCCAAATCAACATTCCTCGACCGAACGATCATTAATGAAAATTTAGTCATCGTTCACTTGAGAAAATCTAAAATTAAAATGGATAAACCTATTTATATAGGATTATCCGTTTTAGAATTAAGTAAAACATTGATGTATGACTTTCACTATCGGAGGATGAAGCCCAAATTCCGTGACAGGTTAAACCTATGTTACATGGACACTGACAGCTTCATTTATGAAGTAAGGACTGATGACTTTTACAAAGATATGTTGACTGACTTGGACTTTTACGACACATCCAACTTTCCAAAGGACCATCTTTGCTTCTCTGATAAAAATAAAAAGATGATTGGAAAATTTAAAGACGAGTGTAACGGAAAGATAATGACTCATTTTGTAGGACTGCGGAGCAAATTGTATGCATTTAAAGTTAGAGATTCGAAGGAAAAGAAAAAAGCAAAAGGAATAACCAAAGCAGTTATCAATAAAGGTTTAAAGTTTGAGGACTATGTAAATTGTTTAAGGGATAATTCTGTTGTATTTCGCAAAATGAATGTGATTAAAAGTAAAAAGCATGAACTTTATTCGATGGAAATGAATAAAGTTGCCTTGAGTGCTTCTGATGACAAACGTTATCTTTGTGACGACGGGGTCAACACCTTGTCTTGGGGAAACAGTAAAATTTCAAATTTAAAGAGAAACTGGGAAGAAGCCTTTGAAGGTGATATTTGAATAGGTTATCCACCTCTCATTAACGAAATCATCTCTTTCCTCCAACCGTTTTTCTACACCGAAAATCCATTTCGACTCCAAAGTTATCACTCTGACCTTTTTGGAGAGTTTTGCTGTCTTTACACTCTCTGCAAATCAATCGCGAAAATCTTAACCTATTTCATTTCCCCAATTCACCCATCCCCACCTCAACGACTGTCAAGTTCATCGAATTTTGAAAGCGAGACAAAGAATTTACAAAACTGCTGCTCGAAGATAAATCAACTCCACCGCATAATGCAATCTCGGACAAGCAACCAATCGCCGAGGATTTAAGACTTCTAAGGCTCCCCCTTTCACTTTCACACCTTTCCCCTTCACTCCTACCACCCACCCCTCCATCAGTTATAGTAGGTTATATTGAAATATATAAACTCCACGCAGTCTTTCGCTATAAAGAGTTCGAGCAGTTCAGGAGTTCTACCGAAACGGAGGAGAAGTGTTCCAAGACCGAAGTTATCCAATCTGCAATCATCACCACCATCGTCATCGCCACCACCGCCATCCAGTCTGCAAGCAGATCCCGCATCACCCCCCAAAGTCATCGCGGAAGAATAATATTTGTGAAATCAATCAACTCTTATTGGAAACTGTGTACTATCTGAATAATAAGAAAGTGAAAAGTGTTAGTGTTGGGTTTAATCATTGTGAAACATTTGAATTGTGTGTGCAATTTACTCAAATCGGTGAAGGAGAAGTCATTCTGAGTAATGATCAATGGCTTAATTTATTCGAACAAAAAAGATATAATTTCTATACAATACTTTCACGCTTATATTATTCTCAAACCGTACAGATTTTGACGTGATAATAACGTTAAGACTCATTCAATTATTGGATGATGGTTTCAGAAAAGAACTTATCGAAGCAAAGAAAGACGATTTGGCAAAAAGTGGACTGGTAATGTCGTTATTAAAAGAGGCTATAACCAATGAAGCGACATGGAGGTTGTTTAATAATAAATATAGAATGAGTATGGAGCAATGTTTGTAAAAAAAACTAACTTTGCATATATTTTTGTTAAATAAATCGATTTTTTTACTGTTCCCGTGTGTTATTTACTTGATAAAACCTGCCCCCGACCGTAGGTTTTTAAAACAACCAGAGGCCAATATCCTATCCAGGTATTAAACATGACTTTCTCTATCGAGACGCTGGAGCAACCGCAGGTCTTTTAATTTCCCTTTTTTAATTTGAGGCCCCAATCCTTCTCCCCTCCCCACCCCACTCAGAACCGGTTTTTCTTTGCCTAAAAGTTGGTGACCTACTTAGCTCGTCGAAAACCTGCTTAGAAGGGTAAACGACCGACCGAAGACACGCGCTGAGGAGAACCCAAAACACACGCAGATGTAAATATTGAAAGGCTCTATCCCCTCCCCCACCCCACTCAGAACTCGAATAGAAATCAACTCCTACGCATGATGCAATCTAGGACAAGCAACCAATCGCCGAGGATTTAAGTCTTCTAAGGCTCCCCCTTCCACTTTCACACCTTTCCCCTTCACTCCTACCACCCACCCCTCCATCAGTTATAGTAGGTTATATTGAAATATATAAACTCCACGCAGTCTTTCGCTATAAAGAGTTCGAGCAGTTCAGGAGTTCTACCGAAACGGAGGAGAAGTGTTCCAAGACCGAAGTTATCCAATCATCACCACCATCATCATCGCCACCACCACCATCCAGTCTGCAAGCAGATCCCGCATCACCCCCAAAGTCATCGCGGAAGAATAATATTTGTGAAATCAATCAACTCTTATTGGAAACTGTGTACTATCTGAATAATAAGAAAGTGAAAAGTGTTAGTGTTGGGTTTAATCATTGTGAAACTTGTGAATTGTGTGTGCAATTTACTCAAATCGGTAAAGGGACAGTCATTCTGAGTAATGATAAATGGCTTAATTTATTCGAACAAAAAAGATATAATTTCTATACAATACTTTCACGCTTATATTATCCTCAAACCGTACAGATTTTTTACGTGATAATAACGTTAAGACTCATTCAATTATTGGATGATGGTTTCAGAAAAGAACTTATCGAAGCAAAGAAAGACGATTTGGTGAAAAGTGGACTGGTGAAGTCGTTATTAAAAGAGGCTATAACCAATGAAGCGACATGGAGGTTGTTTAATAATAAATATAGAATGAGTATGGATCAATGTTTGTAAAAAACTAACTTTGCATATATTTTTCTTAAATAAATCGATTTTTTACTTATCTCGTGTGTTATTTACTTGATAAAACCTGCCCCGACCGTGAGTTTTTTTTTAAACAACCAGAGGCCAATATCCTATCCTACCCAGGTATTAAACATGACTTTCTCTATCGAGACGCTCGAGCAAAACCGACGTTTGACTGCGAGACCGTAGATCTTATTTTTTTTACTACCAGAGGTTAGTGACCTAGACACATCCACCACTCGGGTGCAATAGCTGGACTGAAAACCTGTTTTTTCATCTACCCCGAAGTGTTTTCATTCATAAACTCCTTAGTAACCTAAATAGATGAGACTCGGCAGAGGACGGTCGCGTGCATAAAGTGAGTTTTTCGAAGAAAGACGCATCCGGATATTCCACGCATCAGATCGCTCTCCAAAGGTAATTTAATTTATATTTAATAATTATTAATATATTATCAATCTAAGCAATCATTGATTTGAAAATAATTAATTTTCAATTATGGACTTAAAACAACTCGCAATCATACATAAAGTTGGGTCGGCTATTCAGACCTATCATGAACGTGGTTGGAAGACGATGAAATTAGAGGATCTGAAATTGATACCTTTTGATTATATTGAATTGTATCATCCACGTGACATCCATCAGATAACCACCACATTTTCCGAATTATAAGAATTAGAAGATCGGCGTCAGAGGGAAGGATATTAGCCATGCCTGGAACACTACAATAAAGGAGAAATTCATATCGATGGACCACCTCCTTTGAAAAAAATGATTGTTATTTGTGTTGTGTGTATTTATAAAGTAATAATGATTGTATTTTATTGGATATAAAAACTTGATCAATATTTCGCTTCATTTTAACGTACTCAAATCCACCGCCATCCAAAAATACCAATCCAGAAAGTTTAATTCGATTCGAATCCGCCGCCATCCAAGTACTAACCTAACATTGCACATTACGATCGTCTTTTGTTATGACGTCATTAGGTTTTTCTTTTGTTTATCTTTATAATATCACATTAAAAAATGGCGGACTGTGCTCAAACGAACATTTATACTCTACTCGAAACGGAAGGTGCGCGTGTCCAAGTCGTAGTCATTCATATGTCCTTCTGCTAAATATGATAAATTGATTCTCTCGTTGTCTTTGGACATGGCATGACGCGGCTATCTTCATTGTAAGCGACATGTCAAATCACCGACTTCTTCTTCTTGTTTTATTAAACTTTGAAAGAATTAATGAGCTACCTTAACAACTTTGGAGATTTTAAACATCCTGAGATATTCGAATGTATGTAGTGCTTCAATTATTTGGGACGACCTTCTAATAGCACGCTTCTTATGCCAATTATTTAAAATCTAATATTAAATGGATCTCCATTTGGTCCGCTCGTGGCCTGCATGCGACCCCTTAGAGCGCTTCATGCGACCCGCGGAGCTATGAATGAAAAGTGGTCTGTGAAATTTTATATAGACAATTTCATATTTTTTTCAGTAAAATTATGGTCTTAAAGCTTTTTCTGGGGTAGCTTTAAAGATATTAAATTATTAAGGCTAGATTTTCACTATTATGAGACCACAGAATCTCTAGGTAACTTCTAAGGTAAACTTCCAACTGCAAATGTGGCCCGCCATGCAGAAAAGGCTGCCAACCTCTGTCTTAAAGGAATAAGCTCTCCTAAAAAAATGACTGAGGACGAATTGATAATTATTTACTTATGCCAATATTCGCGTTCCAAATTAATCTCACTTAAATCACACGTGGCATATACAAAGTTACCGATTTCGACTTCAACTCTGTCACTAGCAGTTCAATTAAATAAAGCTTGCATCTGATATTTTTGCTTTCCTCGTCTCGCAATGGCGTCCTCCAGATGTAAATCTTGGAATGTGCATTTTAAATTAAGGTGTATTCATGGTGCTCTAGGGAAATGTTGCAGTTAAATGGAATGATTATCTGATAACAAGCAAACTCCATCCACTAATATAATTTCACAACCAATCAAAACATTCCTCATAATTTTATCACAAAAGTGTAATATCACAATCTTCATGGTCTATAGTTACATGTAGCTGTTTTGGAATATATTTACTGATGACTGGTCTTTTATAGTTGAGCATTTGAATAACATGTTGAATAAGCATAGTCATCACTCCCAGTATACATACTGAAAAACCTTTTTCCATATTAACTTGTACATAACCCCACAAGGTGGCATGCCATCTAAGAATGAGTGTTGTGACAGCATGCAAAATGTATTTCTCAAACCTTTTTCATTTAAAATGTGCTGAATGATATAATATTAATGATGTATAATGATTTTTATAAGTAAGGATAAAAAATTAAAATATTTCAAGTTCAAAATATTTTTCCAATCCCCTACAACTTCTATCGCTCAAATTTAATTTATTACATAAAGTGTAAATATACTTATAAATCTACTGATACCATCTAAATTGATGCAAATATGAAGTGATAATAACATGAAAAAATCATGAATTCGTCAATACTTTAAATTTAGTGATATTATAATGAGTTGTAATATATAAATATATAATAAAATTTGACTGCTGCAAGGAAAAGAGATGCATAAAGTAAATGCCATCTATGATAAACTAATTGCTTTTCATGTCAAGTCATTAATGAACAGGTGAAAAAATTAACTTCGTTTGAGACTAATACAAGTTTAAACAATATCTATCATAAATCATGTTATATGGTGATTTTCTGATTAAGGCACTGGCAAACTATGGCCCAAGAGAACATTTCATTGCCCAAAAAGCTATAATATAAATGACTGGAGAACTTCACAACAAGTTAGTGTCAGTACATAAATAAAGTTAATCTTCATAAACATTGTTTGGAGAAATTTTAGTACTGGAAAATATTTTTGATTTATTTATATTTATAAAACTACAGAAATGGGAAAACATAATTTTGAAATGAGAAAAAAATTCTGCTATGTCCAGGAATCGAACCTAGGTCTTCCACTTGCCAGGAGGATGTTCTACCACTGAACTATCATACCAGATTATTTTTCTCATTTCTAAATGTGGGTGTTTTTCTTAGCTTGGTCCAGGCTAGCCCCAACGGGCATCCTCCAAGAGATACGTTGAAGAAAACCCCTCATTCTCAGATGGTGAGAAATGGGAAAAATTTTCTGCTACAGTAGTTCAGTGGTAGAATATCTGGCCAGGTAGTGGAAGATGGGGTCAATTCCCAGTCATAGCAGAATCTTTTCTCATTTCAAAATCATTCCCAACTCTACAGCTAATGTCTGTCTGCTTAGGATCTTATAATCATTTCATTACATCAATTACTACAGAAATGTTCACATTTTGAGCTAAACTTGTATCATTATTCCTTGTTTATATAATTTATCTACAAGTTATTTGCAGTCAAAAGACTGCCATAATGCCAGTATTTCCTTTTGATATTTTCACCTTCCCATTTCTACCACATACCTCCACCTCTGTGACCTTTATTCGATGTTTATTATTTTTCTATGGGCAATTGGCAGTTGGACCTCCTCTTTCCTTTGCCTACTTCTATCCCTATAACCTACATTTGCTTGTTTATTTCTCAATATTTATCTACCTGTTATTTGCAGTGGATTGAAATCTATTCTGCCAATATTTCATTTACATTTCTTCTGCTCTCCCTCTTCCCTTACCTCCATAAGATGAATTGGAATTTTCAATGAATAATACATTCAATGATTTGTGGTTCAGTGAATGAAAATTTTTATGAAATTTGCTTTAATGAATTGCTGCTTCAATAAATTATGATTCAGTGAACTGTTGTCGGTGAATTATGGCAATGAATTTTGTATGGTGAATTTTCTTAGACTCAAAAAAATTAATTATAAAGTAAACTGTCATAAACATAAACTCCAAGGGAGAATAAAATCATGTGTTTGTGTTAATCGAGTTCATGATGACAGTATTATGTATGAAAAACATTTAAAATATTGCAATTTTCTGCTTAAATGTATGCACAGACATTAAAACACCTGTTTGTTTTAAATAAATTATTATTAAAAACACCACAGTTGCATGATTTTGACTAATATTCAAATGAACAAAAGTTAAAATTCAAATAAATTATAGATCTCTATCATCTGCAAGTATTAAATGTTCACATTGAAGTTAAATAATGTAAATATCAATGTATTAACTCAATTTTTAGCTGGATGGCATATGAAAAAATCAAAGGATATAAAAAAATAAACTAATATAAAAGTTCATTGCATAACGGAACAAAATAAAAATAGCCATTCCATAGTATGTAAATAGTTTAGCTACTTATATTGAAGTTACCTTTGTAAAAATCTGATGTGGCCACCACATAACTTTCTTCATATCTGTAATATTTCAAAAAATTGCAAATAGGTTACATGATAATAAATAATTTAAGAAACCCTGAGAAAATTTCAAGACATTACAAATAAACTCAAGCCTTCTGATATTGGATATAGCCACGGAGCTCCAACAATTAATAAAATTAAAAGGAACGTTACTAACAGTAAGACATAACTAAGCATAGTGTTTACATTAGTTGCTGGTAGGTGGTGCGGTTGTGGCAGCTAAATAATTTAGTTTTAAAGATATCTCTTAAACAATGTATTGAATGGAAAAATGTTTTGAACAAACATTGGAGAAAATTAAATTTCCTACAACTTTTATTCCAGTACGGGTTTACATATATCAAATATGAAAGCAAATATTTCAAAATAATGGATAAGTGACAAGAGTAAACACCCACTCTGGTTGACCAATTTTTACTAAAAACTAATTAGTTCTTGCGACTTTCATAAAATGTTAAATATAAAATTTGTTGTTGATCTGATTAATAGTTAGTGAGTTCGAGTGCTCACAAAAAACTGTCGCATACATATACATCCACACACAGACATCATCGAGAAAATAGTCCAAGCGTGTTCGGGGGACCTCAAAACATGTTTTTCCGTTGAAATCTCGAAACTGATTTTTCCATGAAAACAATATTTTCCCTATACTACGTATGGAGAAAATAAAAACTTCTTTATTTATAGAGATTACACCTTTCGTGTTTATAATTATAAAGGAGAAAGAAATCACTCCTGGCTTCGAACTCGTGATGATGTTAAATACGAACACCTGCCTAAAGTCTCAGTAGGGTCGCCTCTGTTTAAGCGACGATAGTTTGATCGAAATCAGACCAGCCTTCCCCGAGTTATATTATGGACATAAACGTGATTAAATATGCAGCAAAGATTCTACTGGACAAAAGCTCCATATGAACAATGTTAAATTATACCGAATTCATCGTGCATCGAAGTATAGTTTTCCAGCATCGTTTGGAATTTCTTGGTCCTGTTCTAGAATTTTCCTCGATTGATCGCTATTTTTACTCTGATTTGGGTAGCTATTTCAACAATGTAGTCTATAATGCCTCTTATTGGTTATTATGCGTCCTTTGCCCGAAATGAATGCATATAGAGGAGGTCCTTTCCGTCCGTCCACATGTTGAAACTCGGGAACCGCTGAACGTATTTAGATAAAATTTGGTATTGGGTAGTTTTGCTAAAATTGGTCGGCCGATTCCAATTTTGGTTAAAATCGGAAAACAATGACGGCCACTTTACATGAAGACCTACAAAGTTCCTTTGTTTCAACTCGGGAACCGCTTGACGAATTTTGGTGAAATTTGGTATTGGGGAGTTTTAGTAAAATTTGTCGACCGATTCTAATTTTGGTTAAAATCGGACTACAATTACGACCACCTTGCATCAAGACCTACATGTAGTTTATATTGTACCTCTGTTTCAACTTGGAAACTGCTTGACGTATTTTGATAACATTTCGTATTGGGAAGTTTTAGTGAAATTAGTCAACCGATTCCAATTCTGGTTAAAATCGGTCAACAATTACGATCAATTTACATGACCTACATATAGTTGACAGTGTTCAATTGTATCAACTCGGAAACCGATTGATGTATGTAGATAAAATTTGGTAAAATTGTTCTTCCGCTTCCAATAGTGGTTAAAAGTTCCTTTGTTTCAACTCGGGAATCGCTGGACTTATTTTGATGAAACTTGGAATTGTGGAGTATTATAGTACAATTTGTCGGCCGATTCCAATTTTGGTTAAAACGGACAACAATTACGACTACTTTACATAAATACCTATATGTTATTTACAACGTTCCTTAGTTTCAACTCGGGAACCACTTGATGTATTTTGATGAAATTTGGTATTATGGAGTTTTGCTAAAATTGGTCGACCGATTCTAATTTCGGTTAAAATCGAACAATAATTACGACTACTTTACATGAAGACCTACATGTATTTTACAACTTACCTCGCTAGCTTCTCGTTAAATACTCATCTGAGCGAAAAATATTGAGAACATTGCTAAATCTCAAAGAACACATTTGGAAACTTTGTGTACTCCGACATGGAGTACATCTTTTCAAACTGTTTTAATTTATAAATTAGTACAAAGGAATTGAAACATTTCTAAGAACGATTTATACAGAATACATTATCACTATATTGGTAAAATAAATTATTAAGAATTTGAGAGGCTGTTTTATTTAACCATACGTTTTCAGATATCGCGAGTGGTGGACCCCTCAAACAACTATTTCAAATAATGAATAACTCGCAACATAAGAAGAGCCGCAGTCATTGGCAAATCCCTTTACTTTGCTGTTGTTTTACTTTTTGCTATTATCTCTGTGAAACAGACATTTCTTCTAATAAAACCTTCATACCTTTTATTTTTCTGGATTTTCTGTTACAATAATTTACGAAGCCAATTTCTTTCAGGGAGGCATTAGGGATTTTAACAGGGAAAGTTGCTGTCGGGAGCCGCACGGATTCACATAAAGAGCCACATACGGCTCAGGAGCCGTAGGCTGCCGTCCCCTGGCCTAGACCTTAGGTGATAATGGTTTGCTCCTAGGCCCTAGGAGCCTCGTAAACCATCATCGCCTAGAGCAGTGGTTCCCAACCTTTTACCCCTTGCGTCCCACCTACCACCTCCACAAGAAACCCTGGTCCCACCATATTATAAGGAAAACCTCACTTTTTCTAGGACATGAATTTCTATATTTATAAGTTATACAAGTGGTATTTTTATGATTGATGGACATTTTTAAGTATTTACTAATTTCGATAATAAATTAAAATTATTTTATTGCATAAATATTAATATATATTGCATATATTATGAATATAAAAATAAAATTGTCTCCTTAACAGAAATATGAACAACAACTGCCAACAGAAAATCAAATATAATGCTTCTCTTCTTCTTCATCTAAAGGCTAAGCCTTGTCGCTGCAACCATGAACTCCTGTCCTCTGCCATTCTCTTCAACATCTCGTACTTCTCAACTCCCATCACTGACTCCACGTCATCTAGGTATTTCTTTCTTGGTCTGCCTCTTCCTTTCTTCCCTAAAAGTTTCCCCTCCAAGATGTTCACAATTAATCCATTATGTCTAATCACATGGCCTAAAAATTTTGCCTTCCTTTCTTCCATTCCTCTGATCAGTTTCCTTTCTTCTTTTACTTCTTCCAAAACTTTAAGGTTTGTCTTTCTCTCTGTCCAACTTGTCTTTATCAATCTTCTCCATATCCACATTTCTGTCGCTTCCAGACGGGACCTCTCCCTCTTTCCTAACGTCCAACTTTCACTACCATAAAGTATGGTACTCCAGACAAAAGCTTTTGCAAAGGATTTCCTTACTTCCAAATTCATGTGACTGCTTGTTAGTAGGCTCCTTTTGCATTGAAAAGCTTGCTTTGCAAGTGCTATTCTTCTTTTCACTTCCTGTACACATCTATTATCTTCAGTAATTGTACTACCTAGGTAGCAAAACTGCTTCACCTGCTCAATTTCCTGATTGTCTATTTTGATCTTTGATATTGTCCCTGCATTACTTTTGCCTATAACCATCAATTTGGTTTTCTTGATATTTATCTTTAATTCCCACTGTTTTAACGTGTCCGATAATACTTTCAGCATTTTATTCATTTCTCTTTTTGAATCGCTGAATATTACAATGTCATCTGCAAATCTAATGCAGTGTATTCTAACTCCATTTATTTTTATGCCTTTTGTCTTTTCCTTCATAACTTCTATACTTTCTTCAATGAACATATTAAACAAATATGGAGATAGCGGACATCCTTGTCTTACTCCTTTCCTTATCTTTGCTTCACTCTCTAATCCATTTATATTTATTCTTGTAGTTTGATTTTGATAAAGCTTAAAAATTAATCTTCTGTCCCTCCAATCAATACCTATTTTTTTCATAGTCTTAAACAACAGTTCCCAATTAACTGTATCAAAGGCCTTCTCCAAATCAATAAACGTTAAATATAATGTCCTGTTCATTTCTAAACATCTTTCCATTATCACCCTGAGGGCTAATATAGCTTCTCTCGTTCCTCTCCCACTTCTAAATCCAAATTGATCTTCACTAATATAATGTTCTATTTTCCTTTTTATTCTGTTTTTCACGATATAAATTAAAACTTTTGAGGCGTGCGAAAGTAGTGAAATTGTTCTGTAGTTACTGCACTCCACTGCATTCCCCTTCTTTGGTAAACTTATAGTTTTACTTTTTATAAAGTCATCAGGTAATTTTCCTTTTTCGTAACAATCTTTTATAATTTTAAAGAAATGTTCTTTTGCTTCCTCCCCTAAGTTCTTCAAAAGTTCTGCAGGTATACCATCAACACCTGTTGCCTTGCCTGAATTAAGATTATTAATAGCTTTATAAAACTCTTCTTTGGTTATTGTTGGGCCTAGCTCGTCATTTCTTATTTCCTCTTCATTTTCAATAAATCTACATCCATCTCCAACATCTCTTCCACTATATAATTCTTCTATGTATTCTTTCCACCGAGCACATACTTTTTCATTTTCCCATAACATATTTCCTTCCTTATCCTTAACTATTGCCGATTTAGTTCTTGGTTTGTACTGGAGAGTTTTAATTTTGAAGTATGCTTTGTCTTGCCTTCCTCCCTTTGTATCTTCCTCAATTTCCTTCACTATCTCTTTGGTCCATCTCTCTTTTTCTTCTCTGCATTTGTTAATAATCTCATTCTTAACTTTTTTATAAGTTTCATCATTTCCATTCTTCCTCAACTTGTTCCTTTCTTCAATTAAAATCAGTATCTCCTCAGTCATCCAAGGTTTTCTAGGCTCCAATTTTCTCTTTCCAATAACTTCCTCTGTAGCTTTAATAACCCCTTTTTTAAATTCCTCCCAACTAAGTTGTCCTTCATAATTTCTCATCAACTCATTTGTTTTTTCTTGGTAATTCTTAGCCGTTGGTAACTCTTTCAGTCCCTGTAGATGCCAGTTCTTTTTAACTGTTCTCTTTATTTTCTTAAACCTAATATTGCATTTTGCCATGACTAGCTTGTGGTCACTGTCTACATCTGGACCTGGGTAACTATAACATGATTTTACCTGGTTCTTATATCTTCTTTTTACTAAAATATAATCTATTTGAAACCTTCTTCTGTCTGGCGCCTCCCATGTGTATCTTCTTCTTTTGGGAACTTCAAAGAAAGTGTTTGATACCATCATCTCATTCTGTTCACAAAACTCAATTAATCTTTCTCCCCTTTCATTTGTTTCACCTAAACCAAATTTTCCTACCATTCTACTATTTCGACTAGATCCAATCACAGCATTAAAGTCTCCCATTATTATTACATTATCTTTATCTTTTGTCATCTTTATAAGTTCTTCTATTTCTTCATACACCTTTTCTACTTCTCCTTCTTCTGCACTACTTGTTGGGAAATACGCTTGTATTATCACTGTATCCGTTGGCACGGTGCTCATTCTTACCATCAACAACCTATCATTTATGTGATATGTATTGCAAACACTGTTTGCCCATTTCTTACTAATAATGACTGCTATTCCATTCCTTCCTCTCTTTTCACCTCCACTATGAATTATTCTAAATTTATCACTGTAAAAATCTCCTTTCTCTTGCCACCTTGTTTCACATAAACCTAAGATATCAATCTCATTTTTCTCCATTTCTTTCTTTATTTCTTCTAATTTACCTATTTTTAGCAATGTTCTGACGTTCCAAGTACCTATTTTGACGTTTTGACAGGGATTTCGTTGGATAACGACCTGAGAAGCCCTGCTACATCCCCTGCCGGATCTTGGGTTCCGAATACCATGATCAGTAACAAATTCCTTTCTAAAACCTTCCATGGTTGCTACCCTCGGGATATCCAATAGGATCTTTAATGGAGTGGTTTCCTGTTGCCTTCTCCATCCTATGCCGTTGACTATCAAAATAGTTCCTCCGCCTTTAGGGGCAGTTTCCCACCCCAAGGGCAAGAGGGTGCCCTACCCCTCCACCTTCTCATCCGCCCCTAAATAGGCCGTTGGCATTTGGTAGAGGGGGGACTCCTTATCCCGGGAGTCACTCGGACGCCAGAGCCTCGTCTGTGAAGCAGGGTGCACCACGTGCAGGTGAGGTTGACATTTGAGTGGGAGAGGCTATATAATCGCATCCCACCCCAAAACACCCTAAAATATATAATATATATAATATAATGCACTGGCAAAATTACAAGGAAATGCTAACAACTATATTGGAGTGACATAATACAAAGCAGAAATATAGTAAGACACTTAATAGAAATGTCCACTTGGAGGGATAACAAACGATACGAAAAGTATTCGACTCGCAGGGAAATCTTCCGCAGGCCCGGTTCACAGGCGCACGCCTCTCTCCCACTCCGTCTCTCTCTCTCTCTCTCTCCCGGCTGCTCGTCCGCGACGTTGTCAGATCGGAAGTCCCCTAGTTCGCAATGTATTGCGAATAGAGAGCACTGCACTCGCGAAAGTCTATTGGTTCTGGCCCTCGATGGTGGCGTTCTCTTCTGGGCTAATGTCTGTTGCTATAAAAGGAGGAACTCGTATTTTTTCTTATTCTATTTTTGAACACATCGCGGTCGCTCTCCATTCTTCGATTCATGAGAAAACCACTTTTTTCTTCAACACTGTATTCCTACAATTGAAGTAAAAAGTTCAAGCTTTTTAAAAATATATAATTTCTGAAATTCCTATATGGTCTAATTCGATGATAAAAGGAATTATAGACTAAAACAGCCTTATCCAAAGATATCTTATGACCTTCGTCTTCAGAAAAATCAATAAATCACTTCCTATTTTGGCTATAAGATTAGAGGGGTAAATAAGGGTTTTTGAGGTATATCATTGATTTTAATTCATTTAATAAGGAATGGGATTTTATTTAATTGAATTTAAAAATGAAATACGTATAACTGAAGGTCTTTTCAATACAGGCGAGTAAAAATTAAGTAACAAGAAGAAAATCATCAACCATTATAATAGGTGGCTATTTTTTATGACGTTATGAGGTATTCTGATTGAAAAATGAGCAGAAATTACCAAAACATTAACTCTGAATAGTACTTTCTTCTCGTATTCAGTACTAATAAAGGTATACAAGAGCACGTGTAATTTGAAAAAAAGCGAAAAAACTCTTTCCCTATCCCTGAGATGGGCTTCCGATACAGTGCTTTTAACGTCTTCTTAGTAGCCAATATAGAAGCCTAGCCGTGAACAATGGGAACAGAAAAGAGAGAAAGGAGCAAAAGTTTCCTACTCGCTGAATTTCTGCAAGAAAACTTTCCAAATTTTTGTTGACCCGTAGTCGATGTTTAAACCAAAAACCGAACCACTTTTCCAAAAAATGTTGGTTCGGTTCGCGGTTCAGAAAAAATCTGTTCAGTGGTTATGGTTTGGTTCGCGGTTCAGAAAAATGGGTGTGGTTCGGTTCGGTTTGCAGCTCTGCTACGAACCATTAAAATATACTCAAGTAATTCGTCTTCATATATATATCTAACATCTCATTAAAATGGCACTATTCGAAATATTCAAAGATTCATCTAATTGAAGAGAAAATATCTGTGATTTTTTCAAACGGGAAATTAGTTGAGCTTCGATATCAACAGACATGCTTTCAATGCGGCGCTTAACTGTATTGTTTGAAAGTGGGATAGCAGAAATCTTATTTACTGCTCCATCGCCAAGAACCTCTCTGCAGGCATCTATGATTGTTGGTTTTATCAATGTTTCCCCTCTTGTGTATGGCTTTTTACACTTGGCAATTCGTAAAGAGACTAAAATGGATCCCCGAAGGGCGGCGGAGCCAACATTTGAAAAAGCAAGCATATCTTTTTGTTGAGTTTTCATTACTGAATGAAGTCGTTGGAAATACTCAATAGGCTTATCTTTTAGGTGCGGATGTTTTGCCTCCAAATGCCTCTTCAAATCATGAGGCTTCACCCCTACATTCGTTAATGTTTCTCCACATACGACACACAATGAAACAGATGTATTATCAGTTCCATTCTTTGAAAATCCATACTGAATGTAGTTTTCGTTGTACTTTCTTCTAACGGTCTTTTTCTGTCTATTCTCCCCTGGAGTCCCTCCTTCAAAGCTCGTTGTTTCGAAAGAGATTAATCCAAATCTTTTTAAGTCCTTGGTTACTCATTTTAATTCTGAGGGTAAAAAATGGAAATATAAAGCAATAAGTGAAAATGGAATTGGATTTACAGAGTGAATTAAAATGATTATTGCCGTTACACTAAAAATTAAAACGTATATCATCCAAAGAGAACATTCCGAACTACTCTAAATCATTAAATTCTTCGTCTTCATCATTTGATTTACATTTTAAGGAATGCCGAAGGAGTGCGGTTAGTTTATACATGCAGAACTACTTTGCATTTTATAGTACAGCTTTTAAGGTATCGATAAATGAGTAAATGTAAATAAATAAATGTAAGTATTTTTCGCTTAGCTTCCCAACCTATTACAATAGGAGATTCCGTCCATATGGTATAATGGAACGAAAGAACATACAACAGAAAAAATTAATTAAAGAATCCGATCATATTAAACACATCGAGTAGGCACAAGTGAAATACATTTGCAATACTTTTATAAAAGCAATTATGCTCCGAATTTCGGACGTAGTCACTTGACAATTCTCCTCGCGCAGGCATTATTTTGTTATCAGGAAACCTCCCTTATTTTCGGCGAAATATATATAATAATTATAATATATATAACGTGAATTAGAATTGTTAATAATGTTACCAAACCTTCAGCATAGAAATAAAATTGGGGGTCGAACTATATATGAGTAATACTATTGAGGGTTTAAAATCTCGGATCTAAAAAATTATCTTTTTAAAAATATCGTAATATAAATAAAGATATTTTTTGGTCACCCACCTCGCTGACATAACTTGTATGATATAGCTCCAAAACTTCCTATTTACCTTTAATTTTATCGATTTTCATTAGAACTGTTGTGTTTTTCATTTTTTTCTTTTTCGAAGACTTATATACCTGTCCTGTATTATCTCAAAATTCTGATTTGATTGCGACCCAGTAGTATTTTTCATTATTTTTTTATACGTTCTGTGGTGGGTTATAGTGCATTTTAACCAAAATTCATAATGTAACCATTATACTGACCTTTTGTCGTCGTAATGTTGTTATATGAATACTAAAGCCTGTCTCATATTCACCGATTGTTTTCTTGATTTCTATGCATATCTTTCTTGCGTCTTATAACAACAGATGAGTTGGAATGAATTATATTGAAAGTGTCATTGATGACGTTACTTTATGGAACTTCAACAACTTGGATAAAAATGAATAACTTTGTAACATTCCAGTCTTCCTACTGCTTCGATAATTAATTAAAATGAGTTTATTTCATCTTGTTCAACTATCATATATTTTTCTTCTTAAGATCATGCAATAGGTTTACGATGTTTACAGTTTATTATTAGTATAGTATTATTATGATACTAAAAGCTGTTGAAAACCAAGATCGTTCTATATACCTCGATTGTGAGCTTCGAGATATCGAAATGAAAAATGTCGATCATGACGGAAATCTAGGGTAAAAGAGCAAGTAGAAAGCTAGTGTCGAATTATACATGAGATATATGAAAAAATCTAATTTTTTCGCCGAGAAATCGGAGGTCGAACTATACACGTTTGTTTCTAGTAAAGTGCCTCTCCTCCCCCCATCCCCGAATGGGTTATGTGAACCATTTATATCCTTTTCTAATTGCCTTTGCCCTGAAGCCCTTAATACCAAATGCCATGAAAATCCGTTTAGTAGAAGCTGAGAACGAACATGCATACGGACAGGCGGAAAGAAGCCAAATTTTGGAATACTTGTTTATGTATTTTTCAAAAATTTCAGATTTAGCTATCAAACTGCATAAATATAATGTAACATTGTATTTTCATTAGAGATAATCATTTATAAAAAATGTAAAATCCAAAATCAATTCACCAAAGTTAAACAGTTTTAATATGATCTTTATCCATTTTCAAAAGTAAACTAAACGTCTTTGCATTTTGCTTTTATTGTTGTAGCAACATAAACAAAACTAAACTTTACCATAGTACCGCCCCGTGTAGATAGTTCATATGGATTTACTTGAAACCCTGAAAAAATGCAAACAGACAAACGTACTTCAAAATCTATTTGGCTCATGCTTGTCACTATCTAAAACTACCCTGAAAATCTTAGTTTCCCAACTATTCTTGTTACTTCAAAATTTTACCCAGGGATGGATGAAATTAAAACATTACCGTTTGTTTTTAATGTAACGAAAATGGAACAAGTCTATTGTTACATAAATTTAACATAGGTACCAACAGCATAAGAACAAAAATAACAGAAGAATATTGATTAAGAAGATTAAAATTCTAACATGAACTTATCCCACCTCAAATCTTGGAAGGTCAACACACTTACCACTCTGTCTCTGTCACCCCTTCGAATAAACATAAATAACAAATTTGTCTTTAATTAGTGTATAATACATAACCAAGTATCATGGAAACAAAGAAGTGAAGGTAAGTAAAAAGAAAAGAGGGACTGTATTTACAGACTGTAGCCATTTAAGAACTTTATTTCCTAAATAAAAATTGAGATGCCAATTGCTCTATATTAAAATGCGATAAACGAGGCATGCCTGTACTGCATATGGAAAAAGTTACAATAAGGAATGACTTTTACATTTTTATACAATTAGAAAAGTGAATATAACAAATATACAGAGAAAACCTATAGAAGAGATAAGACCAGATATCAAAACAAATACTGAAATACCCATGAGAGAAGAGATCCAGGAAGATGATAAAAGAATATCATAAAACTGTGAAGTAAGAAGACTTTTGGATTATTCAATGTGGTACAATTAGAAAAATATGTTTCTCACAAACTACAGAATAAGATAGAGGCCCAAAGTTAAATTGCTATTAGTGCAGTACAGCTTCCCCTATCCAGGGGTACTGTTTTTGGAGAACCTAGCATTGCAGAAATTCATATAGAGAGAATATAGTGAAACTTCGTTTTTACAATTTCTGATTTTAAGGTTTCCTCAATTTTATGCTATTTTCTTTGGTCCTGGTGATTGACCCATAAGAACAGAGTTAAATTTTCACGGGTTTTACATATCCACGAATTTGCATTTTCCTCTAACTTATGACCCACATTTGAAGTCTGGATAATAAATATACTTACCTGATTTTACATTAAATTACCAACATCATCTCCTACTGATTATCTTCTTTTTCTCCAATTAATGATGCTGTACTGTTGTATTCGCTATCCTTCATCCTCAACCATCCTCAACAAATGTGGAATTTAAAAATAGTCACTTCTTTTTACCCTGTGCTAATCAAGTCTTTCAGAATGAACTACCTTTATCAGACATTTAATTCAAATAGAACTTCTTACATACTTAAAAGTATTTTATTTACTTATGTATTTTATCATATCTGCCCAAATAAAAGCCAATGTTTTTGTCAAAATCTATCATGAAAAAATCACCCCTAGGCTTAAATGTGAGTCTGAGAAAACATTTTGGGTTAGGGTTCATAGATGGCAGCATGTCTCTTATTGCCATCCCATTCAAATGATAGTACTCAATTTTTCGTAAATATTTGACCTGCAATGAATAGTAATGAATAAATAATGAGTCTATAGTAAAAGGGTTAAAAAAATGCTGCATTTCAAATTATATTGATGGAAGCGAGGATGACGTTCTTTGAGACAATGATTCCAGTGACCAATCTTTTATTGGAGAAGAAGAAAGTGATGCAGAATGTACTCATAGTTCCGTATTGTCGCAAATATAACGGAGTTTTTTCCAAAAAATGAAATTTTAAAAGTAGCCCAGCATTATATTCGAGTACTAGTGATTTTAAAAGATCGTAAAATCGTGTTTCAAAAAATCACTGTACATTCCACACGTCTGTTTACAAGATACAAGATACTTGTTACATTTTTGACTCATTAGGCATACGTTATATTGTACTTGAAAAGCATTCAAGGCAAGAATAGATCGAGTTCAGTCAGCGGCCAAACCCCTCAATTGTCATTGAATTGAAGCTATAAGTGCATCAGCATATTCTTTGTAACTACCTTAGCAAGTTTTTACCATCCGTTATTTAAACAATGGGTGGCTCAAAGGGTTGAGAAAAAAAGGTTTTTGCAAATCCCAGGTTAAAAGAGGATTACAATGAAGTTATCACATGAATTTTAAAATAGTCGTAGCTAAATCAGTGTTGTTAAAATCCAATAATTTTTATTCGTAAAAGGATGCCAAAGGAAAAGTTAGCATCAGGTGTAATCTTTCACGTGCAGAAAAAGGGGTGGATGAACGAGGAACTTGTATTAGATTGGCTGAAGGTTGTTTGGGGTCGCGTTATATTCGAGGTCACTTCATATTCAGGACAACAGGGTGAATCAACTTTAATTTTTCATTTATGTTTAAGAACGTTTTTTTGTTTCTAAATGCTACTGGATATTTTCTTTTGTTCCTCAGGGCTATGCATAGTTAGCAATTTGTATTATTTTTCATTAACCATTCAAGGAAGTTCCTATTATTTTTACTTGGCTATTTTAGTTATTGCTATAGCCACTATAATGTTTGTATTCATGTTAAAATCCCATTCATGGAATCTATTATAATTGCGTACATTGACTACGCAGATGATTATGCAACATGCAATGACAACTTTGGATGCTGAATTAAAACTTTACATGGAACATGTATAATTATAAAAAAGCAATTTCTTAAGGTAATTTAAATGCTAATTTTATTGGAAATAGACTTGGATTAAAAATTATCTTTGCAAGGTCACTATTGCTTTATTTGACCTTGTGTGAAAATGAATGAAATTATCCTAACTGAATGTGGAACATTATTCAACAATGCGAAATTATTAATTGGAGTCATATTTCAAATGTCAACAACTAAACTATTACCCACTCTATTCTTCGATCTCCAATAATGTATTCTAGGCCATGCATGCATGCCTGGCACACTTCAGCATAAAATCTACGAAATTTACTTTTATGTCAAAAGTGGTGGAGATTTTTGGGAGGGTCGGCTTATATTCGGGCAGATACGGTACATCCCATCATCCAAAAAAGGTTGCAGACCCCTGCCTTTAATCCCTACTCCTCCATTTGCCCCATCAACAACCATAACGCCCACAGTAAATGCTCTCTCCCCTATTTATGTGAAGTGTCTGCTGGTCTCAAATAGCATCTCAAAGCTTTTTAAAAATATATTGCTTACATTTAATCGATGTTTTTTTAAGATAATATAATTGTATTTTTCATTGCACTTACAATCTGGAATTCAGTTAATAGTATTAATTTTTAAAATACATTTTTCAAATTCTTTTTTATTTCAGAAAAAAATTGTAATAAACCATTTCAATTACTGAACAAACTAGTATACCTATACTGAATATGTGTTTGAAATATACACCAAATACCTTCAGTGGGAAATCAGGCCATAAAATCTTTTTTCTGTTTTGACATTCAGGGTTGTCTTGAATTCGGGTAAATACAGTAATTTTATCATAAACAAATGTGATTTCTTTTTATTTATGATCAATAAATTCTATATTAAATATAAAATTATAATTTATTTACTTTCTATTATTCATTAAAAATATGTGACACACCATCATTATGAGGGTGACTAATATTATTAGCCCGGGGTTCCAAATTTCTTAAGAAAACAAAGAACAGTTTCTAATGGAAATGTTGAAATAGATGGTATCATGGAAAATTGTATACCAATCAAATCCAACGTCACTATATAAGAATTAGGCATTCATTAAAACTGCAGTAATATAATGGATCAGTGTACTTTGATCCCTATACATGTAACACATGATTAGATATTGTCTTTAAAACAAATTGATTGCAATTAGGGATGGGACGATTGGTTCTTCGGTATCTAAATACATACCAATAATCGGAGCTCAATAAAAAATAAAATGATATATAAATCATGCTTTATCTATACAAAAAGTTGAAATCTAGTAAAAAAGACTGTGCGCATTAAATATAAGAAATAAAGTCAACACATAAAAAATGACTTTTTAAATTGATTTTTATTTACGCTTATTATTATGATTCTTCGATTCTTATGCCCTTTTGACGAAAGATTCACAATATTTTCTTTCAACCTGTTTAACAGCTTGAATGTACATAATTCGGAAAAATCGAATGACATCAAGCAATTTTTTATTGCTAAAAACCTAATCTTTTCAAGTTTAAAAGATATTTCCAGAGAGATTTAACACATATTAAAAAACAGCAGTTGGCAAAACAATGTGTATTCTTACAGGCAGCATTTCATTCAGGCCCAGAGTTTTACCACGATTCTAAATATTTTTTATTTTTCAACATGCGCTTTATTTACTAGATGCACACTATCAATGAGAAAATATAGTATGTGCAGCAAGTTTTATGAGAGGAGGATAAAGATGCAATTGCGATTTCAATTTATTTTTAGAAAATAAGTATAATAGGCCTTCATTTGTAAATATAAAGGTATACAATGATTTGGGAAATGAATGAAACCTATGTATTCTTTACTTTTAATGCTTTTATAATATAATATAAGTATATACTAAGCTAAGTGCCCAAAATCCGGCATAGGTCTCGAGCTTGCTGGATAAGGGGTCCTATACTGTATACCTACTGTTAGAATGCTCTTCAAATTGATCAAGACATTATAGCAACAAATAAAACCAGAAGTAATAGTGAATGAATTTAAGAAGTACTGCTTATCCGATGCTTGGAAGTGAAAAAGTTCGGAATTATAAAGATAGGGAGAGTGAGGAAAGTAGTGAAAAAAGTATAGTGTTGATGGCTGATATAATACAAAGAACTATGATATCCAAGAAAACTATGAGACCCTGTAAAAATTTCTGCAACTTTCATAATTTTTGCAGGAATCATATGAATTAGGCCACAAAAAAATCTTTTTTCTGTTCTGACAGTCTACTAGATTCAGAGTCGTTTTGGATTTGGCTAAGTATGGTAAATGAGAGATATTTAAATATTTCTGGCTAGTCATCATCATTATAACCATTACTCTTCACACACCAGACACACACAAGGAAGGAAGGAAACCCAGTGCTGGCATTAGACTACTCTTATCGAAGAGCACCAAGAGGGACCAACTGTTAACCTCCCTTCAGAAGGACAGAGCGCTCTGTTGCACGGTCTCCTCAAATCACACAAGTAAGGGACCCAGATTGAAAAATCTGACCTACGCTGGATTAAAACCTGGGACTGCTGCATGGAAGGCCAATGCTCTAACCACTCTGCCACTGCCATCCTCACCAAATTATGAAAAACATATTGGAAGAATGGGATTGGTTTTGATGTTTGTTAGATAAAGCCATATCTTGAAAAAACATATGTTACTGTACAAAATTATTATAAACATAAAAATAACAAACTAAATGAAAACCAATTTAAACAATTATGAAATAGATGAACATGGCTAACTCAGACAAAGAGGATTTTAAATAGGAAATAAAGCTCAGGATCCTAATTGTTAAAAAGGAATCAATGCTTTCTTGTACCTTTTAGTATATATCACAACTTCAGTAGTATTTCCTTGTGTAAGTAAAAGTTTAATTTTTATTTTGTACTCTATTGTACTTCAGTCTGAATTGCTTGCCCTCTTTTATTGATAATTTTGAAGATGGAAAACATGTTTCGACTTTTACAGTATGTAATTTAGAGACTTGGCAGGTTAGAAATTATTATGCACCTGAATGACTCTGGAAGCTTTTTCAGTTGCTGTGAATGACAGTGTGGTTTCACATGGCAAAATTGGAGTAAACTGACCAACCACATATTATTTTTTAAACTATACAAAGCCAACATATCTGCTGCGTTGGTATGTAAAGTTTAAGTAAAGGTTTGAACCAGTACAATCAACTTAGCTTACTAAATATTTTGCATATGATAAGAGTAAAATTTTAAGCATTTTCTGCACAAGAATCAATATATAGATGTTAAAGCTGATATGTTTTAACTGTTGATTTTATGAACTGCTTTTATTCACATAGGTGCATAAGTCATGAAAATTGTAACATACTGACCTTCAGTTAGCAGTGATGGAGCCCTCATGTCCAACACATTCTCAAGTCTTCAGATATTGACCAACAAAGACAGACTCAAAAACTCCCATGTTCAGGCCATCTGTAAACAAACTGCCACAAGGTCCCTCATTGTCCAACCTTGGCATCAGTTGCCTGTTAAATACAACAGATGTCTAAAGGTTAGGTTAATTAAAATCATACTATAAAAACAAAAATTTAGGATATTTTCATCTGCATTTAGAAATATTATGATCATGATACAAAGTATTATTGATAAGGGGACATTAATCCATTTGCGCTAGTTCAAAAATTACTGCATGTGAAAATAAGCTGGTATCTTTTTCAGATATCTAGGAGAGGGCAATTTATTTATCATAATTAAATGCATTTTTTAAAATAACATTAGTCAATGCCATTGCATGGAATAAATTTTCTAGTTTTTTGTTTTTGAAAAATTTCAACAAAATGGGCATTTTTTACAAGTGACAAGAAATAAATAGTTTTCATTAAGCTAGAAGAATAAATGACTGAGACATCATTCAACACATTCAGTGAGTTGGGGGATGTGAAGCTTTGGGAGAATGTTCATTAGTTTTTAATTCATTGATAATACTGGAACTACCCAAAAGTAAGACACCTGAATTTAAGACATCCCTTTAACCATAAAAGAGTCAGTATAGAAAAAGAGTTTTATTCTTCTCGACAAAACTGATTCGAACCATTTTATGCAAATCGTATATTGCTCTTTACTAACACTTTTGCTTACTCGATTAAGAAAATTGAAAGGCTAAATCAATAAGTCGCCACCTAAAGTACAGTACAAGCATGAATTGGCATACATCAAAGTTAACTGTTAAAAGGAGAAGAGAGATTCAACCTCAAGTTTAGCAATACCAAATAACACTACAACAATCAAATACAGTGGCATATCCAGGAGGGTGGTTTGGGGGTTATAACCCCTCCCCCCATGAGCGACGTATACTTAGAATATCCTCTGGAAAAGGTATTGATGCCCCAAGATAATTGCAAACATCGGAATGAGTAAATAAAATTCATTAGTGTTTTACTTGGTGTCCTACAAGTTAACTTTCTTTAAAAGATGAGTTATGCGATCAGGGCTTCCAAACCTGAAGCAGTCTCGTGAGAAAGGGAGCCATGTGCACAGCACTCCAGCGGATAGAGAGGTAGGGTGGCTGGAGGAGTGCCTCTCTCAGGCTAACAAGTAAGTGGTCAATTCTATTCGGGCTTTTATTCGGGCCTTAAATGTGACCCATGTTATTATTTGCTGAATATAAATGCCTTAGCTCTACTTGTTGTTTTTCTCATTAGTAATATCTAGCTCTTCATCTTATTTTCCATAAAGGCTTAGGAGAGAAAGAAATGCAATGTGGGTTGGAGGGAAAGGCACTTAGTGGGGAAAAAATGCTTCTGTGTCTTCTCACGAAAGAAATTTTGTGCTGTGAGGATGAGCCGAGATAAATGAAGATTTTATTAAAACTACTCCATAAAAATAGAACATGACTCAACCTAAGCGAAAGATTTGAGTTCATTAAGCATCTGCTGTCCGGCTAGTAAATCAAAGTGCGTGTATGCATATTTTTGGCTAATCAACCTCTTGGATTATTATAGAAAATAGAAGCACAAAAACTAAACATCAAATACAGAGAACTTGAAAAAAAGCTGTAGGTCTCTCATGTTCTGATGCTGCATGTACTCCCACCTCATATAATTTCCAGTCACTTTTCATCCGTCATTCATTGCTAGTGGTCGAAGAAGGATCTCCTCATTGCCTTTAAGATTTGTACTTTTACGCACGCACGCACGCACACTTTGGACGTCGACCCGATCGGACGCTTGTCTCCGCTCTCTGTGTTTGACTCCCGTTTACTGTGTGGTTTTCTGCGGATTTTCATCCGGTTTTTGGGTGGTGAGGTAGTGTTAGTGGTTGTTGGTATTAGTACGAAGGCTTCCACGGCGTGCTGTTGATATGGTGGTGATTTCCGGGAATCTGCCGTGTTGATCCATTTCCTGGACAATATTTCGCCGACGTTCCAGTCGGCTTCTTCAGGTCCGAAGTGTCGGCGGCAGCATGTGTCTGTGAGATTTCTTCTGCTCGTATCGCAGAATCTCTTGCCACTCTTCTGCCTCCTGGTGGAGGCACATAAGCGGCTGCGGCTAATGTTGCGTTGCTCGCCGGGGAGCATTTGGGCCCACTTTGGCCCTGGCACGGATTTCCGTGCAGTTGAAGGGATGAAAAAGTTAGCATGCTAACTGTTGCCCTGAAAAGGGCCGTAACCCGAAGTGTCGGTGCAGATTTTTGGTCGTCTTTATATAGGCAGGTTCCGTCTAATCCGGTGCGTTCTGATTGGTCGCCGAGTTCGGAGCGCTCTGGTTGGTCGCCGAGTCTGGTGCGTTCGGATTGGCTGATGTTGGGTTAGTCTTACGGAAGACTCTCTTCCAGGTGCTGGACAGCGTGTAACCGTCCTCTCGGTTAAAATTGTACGGCTGTTTTGTAATTTCGATCGCCTCCCTGATGAGTCTCGGGAAATAACGATTTTCTTTTACTAAAATCTGTGCGTTCTCGAAGTCGATGTCGCATCCGGGATCGGTCCACGCGTGTTCTGCTATGGCGGAAAGGCGGAGTTGTTTGTTAGCAGTTGCCCTCTGGTGTTCTTTCAGGCGGCACTTGAGAGATCTCGAGGTTTGACCGATGTATGACTTTCCGCAGCTGCACTTGACTTCGTACACGTCCTCATAGATGTTTTTGGGTAAGTGGTCTTTGGCGGTGCGGAGGAGGTCGGTTGTCTTCGTCACGCAGTTGAATCTCGTTACCACGTCGTGTTTGGCGAGAATGCGTGCGACCCTCTCCGAGGTGCCCGCCACGTAAGGTATCATGGCGTATGCCGCAGGTTTCGGCTTGTTTTTCCGCTGTGTCCTCGGCGGTCACATCACCACCCGCAGCAAAAAGCCTCCGTCATAAAGACCTTATACCACAGGGCGCATTCCATCTCCGACGCCGACTCCATAGTGTCCGAAAAGAAACATCTACTTGCCACCCTCCAAGGAAACGGATATCGTCGGGAGCTAATACTCAATACCATCAAAAAGGAAGACCAGAAACGGGATATGGCCCTGAAAATGGCCAACAGGGGCCTGCCTTTGGCCAAACGATCCGTCTACGGGGAATATCTGTACGCGACGACGCGAGACACGTGGCCTATGAAGGGCGCGTATACCGGCTGCGCCATTAATTGGCTGGGAGTTAGGGACCATCCCTCCCTCGGTCGCGATGCCGATGTAGCGTGGAGGCTCGCCCACGGGAGATTGGCCGACGCGAACTTCCTCGATCGCAGCGGGACAAGGCCAGGTGAAGAGTGCCCTTGGTGCCAGGGGGAGACGGGGGACGCGTGGCATCTCTTTTTCGCCTGCTGCAAGGTCAGGGGGGTCTGGCAGACAACGGCTCGTCTACTTAAATCATTGACCGGTGAGAGTAGGGTGACCGCGGAAACCCTTTTCAGCGGGATGGCGACCAGGACGAGGGGTTTGAGAAATGAGTTCCGCCTGGCGAACTATCTCCTGACCCTGACGAAAGGCGTGATCTACAGGGAGTTTACGCTGTTCTTCCGCGACAAAAAGGAGACGGTGGACTACTTATTGGAATTCAAATCGGCCCTCAGGAAGAGACTCACGACGGAGTGGCGCCAGAGCAAGGTGGAAGGCAAGGAGGCGACCTTCCTCCGCTTTTGGGGCATGAAAGGCCTGCTCTGCGCAATCGAAGATGGGTCACTGGTATTGAACGCGGATACGTTTGACGCGGTTTAACTTCTGCCCGTCGAGCCCTTCGGCAGGTAACGGGCGGGGATCACGCTCCAAGATTGCGGTTGCAGCCCCTTTGGCGGAGCGCCCCCGACCGGGACTGTCCGGGACCGACGTGGCTGTGACTGATCAAAATTAGGCACGGTGCTGACTGAGTGTGACTTAAAACTGAAAATGATGATGAATAATAAATAAGGTGAAGACGTGAGAATTCCCCCATACCGTGCCAATAATAATAATAATAATAATAACACACACACGCCCGCACGCACGCACGCACACACACACAAGTTCAAGGCGGTTAGACGCGACCAAGTTTCGCTCTCGTGTTTTTCCTCAGAAGTGTGAGTATTTTTTCGCTTAACGTGATATATCTTATACCAGTCGACGCGTGAATATCTCCTGCGTTGATTGGTGTTCTCAGCTTCATCAGGTGTCGCCTAGTTTTATTTATATCTGCGTTTTTATACGTTGGTGTTAAACGGAACCATGAGTGAGTCACCGTTTCTTCCCGCCGCCCGGGCTCCCTCCCGGTCGGACGTGGCGGAATACTGCACAACCGCTCGAAGTCCAGTGCCTAGCCCCACCATGGACATCATTACCGCATCACCTACTAGATGTGCATCACCCATCATCATCACAGATTCTACTCAAATATCGACCCGTAATGAAGAAAGTGCTTCACTCGGCAACGTAAGTGCAAATGATTTTGTTCGCGAACAAGATCAATGGTTCACCCCCAACGCGTGTTATCCAACGATCACAACAGAACAGAAAATAGCTTTTACAGAAAATGTGCCCCAATGCAATCTGAAGGCAACTTATCTCCCAAAACATCAAACTCATACATGAAATCCTTTCGCAAGTGCTTATCCCTTTCCCATAATAGCCTAAATACAGCGAGGATAGATGATTTAAGCAATACTACTGATACCTTTTCTATTATTCGCAGAAATAGGGGCAAAGTAGTTATTGAATCGCCAACGAGTGTCACTCTTAATAGCGATTTATCGTCGTCCACAAAGTCACTGCCCTCCTCTCACGTTGAGCAAACACCCCAGAAAAGAGCTTTCTTCGACTTATTTCACCCATCTCCAAGTTTTCACCCTATGCCTTCCTCTAGAAAAGACGCACGTGTGTGGAACAATTACCCATCAGCCGGAAAGTTGCCGTCAACATCTACGTGGCCAACTCCTGCTCTCTCTCCTTCCCCTTCCCTCTCCCCTCTGCCCATGACGGACACGCAAATCAGTCAACATTCACCGTCCCCCTTCTCCCCCATCCCCATCAAGGAAAACTGCTCCCTTACTTCCATCAACACCAGGCATAACTCAACACGGCTCGTCAACTGAAATAGAGCCAAATGCCATACACACGCAAAGAACGAATATAGCCAATACGAGGAATGCTCCGGTGAGTTATGCTAGTGTTGCGAGCCGTCAAACTCACCCCACAACGCGCAGTGTCGTCACTGCAGAACCGTACTCAACGCCACAAAACGTCTTCAATTTCATCCTGAAGAATATCCACCCTCTCCCAACTGGTCCGAATAAAAAACTGGGTGTAATACTACAATCCATATCTTCAACCCCGCTAGCTGACTATGTAGCTCCTATGGACGATCTTATGGGAAAAGATGCAGTAACAAGCATAACACGACCTTCTGGAAACAGAATATATATATATATATATCTTAAAAACGAAGAAACCCTCGATCTATTCATGAAGGAGCACGGAGGCATCACAATCAAAGGCGAATTTATAACTGCCAGGAGAATGATTAACAAAGCGAGGAAACTTATGGTTTCGCATGTTCCACCAGAATTCTCCGATGCAGACCTTTTGGACATCATCTCCCAAGCGGCCACAATCGTAAGCCCTATTATCACCCACACACTAGATCTCAAAGGGCATCCCGGATATGTTAATCCGGTATTATGGCGGAGACATGTCTATATAGTCCCCAGGGACGGCGTCGTCTTTCCCGAATCTCTGGTAGTCAATTTTGACAGAAGTCCTCACAGAATATTCTTCTGCTTCGAAGACAATACGTGCTATAAATGCCACAGAGAAGGACATATATCAGCGGATTGCCCCCTCAACACTCGTCAAGTAGATAAAAACACCACTCAAAGTGAAATAGCAAACATTCCCGATCCTCCCATACCTCTCCCCCAGCCTACTGATCCTTCGATAACAAAAAAGGCAGACCCTCCTACTCCACCTCCACCGGCATTCGCAGACTCAAGAGCGGAAGCCCAACCCACTCCCTCCCCCCCACCCTCCCTCACACAGTCCCTCGACTTTGAGGCTATCCTTCCACATACCTCCACCTCCCCTCCACTACTACCAACCCCCACTACCTCTCTCGTATCACCCGCAAACCCCTCACCTTCAACCCTGTTTAATGCGGAAATGCTTAAAGGTAAGAGAAAACAAACCGAAGCAAGTGGCAGTGATAGTGAACCCTCCTTACACTCTCCGGAACGGAAAAAAGGTGCTGTAAAGAAAAATCCTCGGAAACAAGAAAAAGATCGACAAGGAATGACGCAGCTATTAAACTTTTACCGTGAAAACCCTGGATTCACAAGTATATCTTTTCCGGTATTGAGTAAATTTCTCTCGGAAACCAAAGGAATAAAAAACCCGGCAGCTAAAGCGGCGGAATATTCCGTCGACAAAGAAGCGCTAAGCGCTACGCTGACCGAAATTCATCGCCGTAAGGCAATCAAAGAAACAGCCTTACGAATGCGCGTGTCCAGTCTCTCGCAGAAGCATTTTCGCAGTCCATTCTTGAAACTCAGTGAATGAAGGGCAGAGAAAGAACCGCATTTATCCATTCAAGAACCCATCCTCCTCTTCTTTCTTTTACAATTAATTTTTTAACTCTTCCTTATACATACGCCTACGAATTGTTTGTGGTTAACATCATTAATACCCATAATGGCTGACTTATTGCTCATGACTCTAAATGTAAAATCCATTCAGAGTGTAAGGAAATGGGCGCTCTTTGAATTGTTTTTACAAAAATGGTCGCCGGACATAATACTAGTGCAAGAGTCCAACACAAACGATGCCGCTTTCCTATCCGTTCAGTCAAGATATGACTTTGTGTTCAACCCACCAAGTTCGTACCACACGGGTACAATTATAGGATACAAAAAGAGTCTAAACATCACCAAAAGCCACTCGACGGTGCTAGTTCCAGGACATGTGCAGCAAACAACATTTACATTCAATGATTCCCCCAGTATGACTCTGCTAATAATATCATACTACGGGTCGCACGCTCAAGAAAATGCAATACGAGCTATTGAAAATATTAAGAGACACGTTGCCAACGTGCTATCCACCTCTGACTCAAGAACCAGAATAATCATCGGTGGTGATTTCAACGTTACGTTAAATCCCACCAAGGATCGAAAATCAGGGATTGAACGAAACCCAAGAGTTGCGGAAGCGTTACGTGATCTCATTACATCCCTCAATTTACGTGACGCGTGGGAAGAAAAAGGCTCTGCAACCTCCGGATTTACTTTCCCTAATACCAAACAACCAAGCGATGCTTCGGCTAGATTAGATAGATTCTATGTGTCAGATAATCTTCTTGTAAATGTTAAAAACATGAAATTAATTAACTCTTTCTCAGATCACAGAGCGCTCGCAATGAGTCTTACACTAAACGCAAAAGTTAGGCGCGCGCCCTACTGGCGGTTCAACAACGCTCTCCTGAACTCGCAAAACTTTATTAAAAACGCTCGAACCATCATTGACATTATTGCAAATGAAACCAATACTATCAGTGATCCTGTCGGAAAATGGGAATTAATCAAGGATGAAATTAAAGACTATGCCTTAAAATATGCAAGATGTATGAGCATGCTTGAGGATGATACGTACCTAACCTCCAAAGCTCTGGAGTCACAAACTCTACTGGCACGGATAGGATGGGAGAAACTGGTCGAAAACAATTCTCCTGCACTGGAGCATCTCGCCGCATGGGCCAGAAGAACCCTCCCAAAACCACTTACCAAACTGGAGATAGATGGGCAAATAGTGACTGAACCCATAGAACTACGCGCTATTGTTAGAAAACACTTTCTAAAAATATATGGCCCTCCTACAGAGGAAGAGTCAGATGTGCCGCCAGAAGAAGACGACATCCTTGATGAAGTACTCACGCTCTCAGAAAGTGAAAAACTTATCCTCGATTCACCGCTCCGCGCCGAAGACCTCAGCAACGCTTTAAAAAAACTTGCGAGGAATAAAGCGCCAGGAATGGACGGATTGACAGCCGAGCTATATGTAAAGTTGTGGGGTTCACTGAAAATACCCTTCCAGCGGATGGTGGAGGCCAGTTTCTTCACAGGGCGCCTACCACGCTCAACCTCGACAGCGGTCATCGCCCTTATGCCTAAATGCGGTGATCCGAAAACTATAGACGACTGGAGACCACTCTCACTACTAAACGTGGACTATAAAATTATTGCGAAAGCCATGTCTGAAAGACTATCCGTCGTCATAGCCTCTCTTGTCTCACCTGAGCAAAGTTACTGCGTACCCGGTCGCACTATTTTTGACAACATAAGCCTCGTCAGAGATGTCATCAACACCACCAACAGTGCCAACGACCCTCTCGCAGTGCTCTTCCTAGACCAACGAAAAGCGTTCGATAAGGTAGATCACAATTACCTTTACAGGACATTAGGAAGAATGGGGTTCGGAAATACGTTCATCGATTACCTGAAGACACTATACCATGAAGCTCGGTGTCACGTGCGCGTAGCTAGCACCCTTACCAGCCCGATACCCGTCAAGAGAGGCATCAAGCAGGGCTGCCCACTTTCGGGGCAGTTATATTCTCTTTCCTTAGAACCACTCATCGGCATGCTCAAGCGCAGAACAAGGGGCCTCCCCCTACCGAACCCGTCCGTAAATACACTCGTTGTTAGTGCCTACGCAGATGATGTTTCCGTCTTCATCACCAGCAATGAGGACTTCGAACGAGTAGCTTCATGCTTCAGGGATTTCTCGCGCGTATCCGGTGCATCCCTGAACACCCTGAAAAGCAAAGGTCTTTGGGTAGGCAGGTGGAAAGGGAGAACAGATAGACCGCTGGGTTTTTCTTGGACGCAAGATACCACCAAATATTTAGGGGTCATTGTTGGTAATGACAGCCGTGTAGTCCACCATGCCAACAACGAAGAAATAAACAACAGAATTTCAGAAGCCCTCCGAATCTGGAAGCCAAGATTAGGTCCACTACCACTGAGAGCACGAGCACTAGCCATTAATCAATTCATTGCCCCCAAGATATGGCACATTTTACAGTGCTTCACTCCATCCTCGCAGTTCCTTAGGCGCCTTCAAGCGAGACTCGCGGGGTTTCTGTGGTACCGTGGGAAGCATTGGACTGATGGAAGAGTTTTAACAACGCCTATTAAAGAAGGGGGCCTCTCCCTTGTAAGCTTGGAAGACAAAATGTTGGCATTCAGGTTCCTATTTTGTCAGCGTCTGCTTTTCGGTGAACATGAAAGCCCTTGGAGAATCTTTGCAGCCAAAATACTCAAAAGATATAGACGACAAGATCAGGTATTTGGAATATTTCTCTCGCAACAAAACCCTTGCTACAGTAGAACCATTGGCCCGTTTTACAACTCCATCTTGAAGGCCTGGTCGATACTTAACCCGAAGATCGCGGATAATGCATATGAAGAAGAAAACGGGCGTCCATTCCCAACAGGATGGCCGCCACCCAACCCGTGCCCAGATTTTCAAATCAGGAGTGTGAGAGTTAAAAGTTTCATTCCTCTACCTATAAAGAAAAGATGGGCATATCACGAACTTCTGTACATTTGGAGAGGAGGTGCATGGCCAATGAAAGGAGGGATTACTGAGGACAAAGTCCACTGGCAAGAAATAAGAGCTTTACCGACTTTTGGCCACGATGCAGATATAGCGTGGAGAGTAGCCCATGGAAAAGTGGCAGACGCCGTCTTCCTCCGCAACATTGGCGTACTCGAAAGTAGAACTTGCCCATGGTGTCCGGGCCAAGTGGGAGACACGTGGCATTTAATATTTGAATGTAGAAAGGTTCAATCAATATGGAATACCGTCACAACTTATGTTAAAGCGCTAACTGGAAGATGTACCATCTATCCCCAAGATCTCTATTCGGGATTAGCGAAACAAAAATGGGATAAGGATGTCGAAATTAAACTTTCCAACTACCTAATAACCTTAGCAAAGGCGACAACTTATAAACGGATGACGTTGTATTTCAGAGGTAAAGTAACAACTTTTGAGCTCCCCGAATATTTGAAACGTACACTAGACAGAAGATTGAGAAACGAGTACCATCACAGCGTTGTAATGGGCCAAGAAGAAGCATTCAAGAACATATGGTCACATAGGAATGTACTATGCAGCATCAACGGAGATGGACTCACTCTTCACACAGACCTTGCATAAAATATGAACGAGTCTTGAAAAAGAGACGAAATATTAAGCTGGATGAATATAAAGGGGGAAGAAGGCAATATGCAGTGGAACATGGGCCCCAAGATTGGTGTTGCAGCCCCTTTGGCGGGGCCCACCCAGTGCTTGCCTCCCAGTTCCGAGAGCTGTCATCGAAATACAAAATGATTTTAAAATAAATAAATGAATGAATAAATGAATCAAAGACAATGATTAAATAAATAAATAAGGTGACGGTGAGAGCATAAAATCTCCCCGACTCCAGTGATAAATAATAATAATAATAATAAACACACACACACACACCAACACACACACACAAACACACACACACAAACACACACACACACACCAACACACACACACACCAACACACACCAACACACACACACACATATATATAACAACTTACGGAAAAGGAAAGGTAAAATAGATATATGGATGTCAACAAGGTGTTGGGATGAGGAAACCCAGTGAGCACTCACCAATCAGACGACTTCAGGTTGGCGAGGCCCCGGGGATGTCGAAGCGACACACGTAAAAGAACACAAAAACATCACAAACGTAGAAGCTTTCGGAACTACTCCTTCTTCAGCTACAGAGAGAGATTTGTGATTTGTGATGTTTTTGTGTTCTTTTACGTGTGTCGCTTCGACATCCCCGGGGCCTCGCCAACCTGAAGTCGTCTGATTGGTGAGTGCTCACTGGGTTTCCTCATCCCAACACCTTGTTGACATCCATATATATATATATATATATATATATATATATATATATATATATATATATATATACACGCCTAAAAGCACTCCAGCACCCACTCCCACCAAACACCATCATGGTTACCTTAGATGTTTGCTCCCTTTACACCAATATGCCCCACACCGATGGACTTGCTGCTCTTCGAGCCTGCTTTGACAACAGGTCTGGAGAGAAGAAACCTTCTACTGCCTTCCTCACTTCACTGGCGGAAATGGTTCTCACCAAAAACAACTTCGCGTTCGGAGGGCACCATTTCATCTAAATTAAAGGAACCGCAATGGGCACTCGGATGGCTCCCTCCTACGCCAACTGCTTCCTGGGTGAATGGGAATCCCAGCTCCTTGAATCTTCTCCCCAAAAGCCCCTCCTCTGGCTCCGCTTCATCGACGACATATTTTTTCTGTGGACTGATGGGGCGGAATCCCTAAATTCCTTCCTTCAGACAGTTTCCACCCATCCCACCCTCTCTTTCACTCATCACTCTTCTACAACACACTCCACGTTCCTCGACGTTAACCTCCTTCTCCGTAATGGACGCATTGGCACCTCGGTGCACATTAAAGATACCAACCACCTACAATACCTCCACTACACCAGCTGCCACCCACAACACACAAAGAAATCTCTTCCGTACTCCCTCGCCAGGCGTGGCCTTAGAATCTGCTCGGATAGCACCTCTCTATCCGATTATTGCGCCTTACTCCTTAAGGCTTTCCTCAATCGAGGATACCCTGCCGACTTAGTCCGCAATGAAATATATCGCGCCATCTCCACCCCCTCTAGACACCCACCAATCTTGAACCCACCCTCGAAGACAGAAGTCCCTCTGACTCTCACCACAACCTTTCACCCGGGGCTGCACGAAGCCCTAAATAACATCCTCGCGGCCGCCCATCCAATTCTCCTTAACACACTCACAACTACGCTACTCTTCCCTAAGCCCCCTATGATATCCTTCCGCCGACCTAGGAGTCTTGGCGACCTGCTATGGCGCAAGGAACTCCCCACCGGTCTTCCACCTTCCCCCGCAGGTTCCTCCCCTTGTAAAAGACCACGTTGCCTCACTTGCCCCATCTTAGATACTTCTTCCTCATTTACCAGCCCCGTTACCCAAATCTCCTATCCTATCTTATCCCGCAGCACTTGTACCTCCAAAAACGTAATATATCTTCTTACCTGCACACAATGCCCTGCGTTCTATGTAGGCCTCACAACCACACCCCTTAACATCCGCATGAACGGCCATCGGAATAGCGTCTCTCTTAGGCGCCCCCTTCCGGTGGCCGACCATGCGTTAACCCACTCCCTTCCCTTCAATAGCTGCTTCACAGTAAAAACTATTAGTGCTCTTCCAAGTAGTTTCCCCGCGCCACAACTCCGTCAATGGGAACTAGCCCATATTGACATCCTCCGCTCCCTCTCCTTACCAGGTTTAAACCTTCGCTAACACTCCCACTCCAATCACCCCCCTTTTTTCCTTTCCTCTTACCCCTCTTTCTCCTTCTCCTTACCCCTCTTTCCCCTTCCCCTATCCCCTCTTTTCCCGAACCCCTACCTCCAGTGTTACGCTTATTTTAGTCTTCGTTTTTCTCTCGCTGAAGAAGGGCGTGTGTTGCCCGAAAGCTCCAAATTACAAGCCTTCCTCTATCGCTGTGGACGTCCACCACCGTATGGTAAGTGTTCACTGGCTCCTTCCTATCCCTCTCAACCTCTCGTTGCATTTATTTTATCATATTATTTCTTTTTCCGTATCGTTATATATATATATATATATATATATATATATATATATATATATATATATATATATATTCTGTGCCGATGCCCTATATTGTGGAATGCGGGTCCCAGGCAATTTCTTTCCTAAACTTCGAAAATTAGACACGCTAACGATGGGTCTATGACAGATTTTATACTCCCTACTTCCATCAAGTACGCATATAGGCCGTTATCAATGTTAATTTAACGTGAATATACTCGTGATTCACTCAAATTTTTATGGTTACTACAAAATTTGTAATAAAACTTTTAAATATCTCCACGATCTCAGAGATTTCCATGGCTCGAAGTTCCTTTTAAATGAGATTTTTCGTCCACCATTTGGGAAGAGGATGCGAATACGTTCATGGCTACGGCAGATACGGCAACTCTAGGAAATATTGAATAGGGCGATACACACTCACCGTATGCTGCGATAAAAGCTGCCGACTCCACCCGTTCCTCACATGCCACGCGTGGACGTCCATCAAAACCTGGGAGGATGGGATTCATGCTCGAATGGTTGACCTCCAGTTTGGACATGTCTCGGTGTATGCTCCCACTGGATTGAAACGCATTATCCAACCATTTCCCTTTCGATTAAACAAATAGGAAAAAATTACACATCAATATTTATACGTATACCTTCGTGTATGGCATGTCGGCAAGGGTTATTTTCTGTATCATACAATACGGCCAAATTTTTTATATGTATACAAACCCGAAATTCTTCTTTCCTGAGGCGACCTTTTCTCCACTATCCTATGCTCTTCTCAGAGACTCTGCATTTTGTATGAAGCATCTCCATGACCGCTAGTTTGACGACTATGATGTAGCCCATTGGTATACGGTCGAATATAAGGATGATTAGTTAACGACACGATCTTACTTCCAAAAACCACTTAACGAACCACGAGAAAAATCGATGAAAATATATACTTCGCCTGCTCGCCTGCATTCCCTTTACTTGCTGACGTAAAAATACCTTCTGCTTTTTCGAGGTAAGCGGCCAACACTTGGTGTAACCAAGTCTACCGACCGAGTTCAAACTACGCTTCCAGTGCCGATAGAGTGTGAAGTGTGAGAAGGAAGGTTTTTGAGACGGGGGGGAGGGGAGGGGGGAGCGAGAGAAGGGAGACAGTATGGTAGCAACAAGGAATAAATCGAATATACGATCGAAGATTTATTTCGGACACATTTTTACCGCAGGAATTCAGGGAAGTGCACTATCTTCCCAGGCGCAGGACATCTTATGTAACGGAAAGACGAAATAAATGAAACTCATAAATCTCGCTCAAACAGTAGAGAATTATTTCCTAGAATAAACTCTGCGCATGCTATCATTGGCGTATCCTAGGAGGGGGGGGGGGCGATCGCCTTCCCCTGGGCGCATTTTTAACCCTCGAGCGGGCGCGCTCTTGTTTGTTACGCGACCTGGCGCGCGGGGTACTTTGTCCACGGCGTATTTTTACAAAATAACTAAGGCGTTTGGTGGTATTATTGGTTTATTTTTATCAACATGATGTTTTACTATTACAACTTATAATGATAGTTCTTGATTAAACAAATTATATTCCAATTAAAAATATTGTTATATATCAGCACACAAACCTAAGTAACAATTATAAAATTTCCATTATTAATTTGAATTACTGCCTTCAGCAATACATGATTGACAAATATATGTTGCTTTGACATATTTCTTGCAAGAAAGTTGATTGCAAGAGTCACATTTAATGGTTGTCCACATTTTTTCTTCTACCACATAGTACACATCGTCCACGCTTTTTTCTTTCCTGGTGCTGGCATTTTAAATTCCCTTTCCGCTGGTTCTCGATATTATGAAAGGAGTATCTTCACATCTGACGGTAGAGAATTTATTTTCGCTCTTTCAGCGAAATATGGCTTCATCAATGCCAATGATAATTCCTTCAAAAAATTTCTTCTTGGTTGCCTCGGATTGTCAGCATTAGAAAAATAAAATATTTACGCATTTATCCACGCTATATTCATTAGCGAGAAGAATATTGCCAATGATCACCGTCGAGTAATACGAGCTACAGAGTAAGTACTACGAATTTGATCTACTGTGTCAACTGCACCCTTATTCATGTTGTAGACCAATATAATTGAGTTTCGTCATCAATTTCTGTTTCATAATGCATTGTTGATAGTACTATTACTGTCATATTCTTTTTTGGCACGTTGGACGCCGAGTAATCGAACGCCATATAGTCGGTGATCTACCGTATGTCACTCTGCGAGCATTTCAAAGTAAAGCAAAAATTGAAACTGTAACTTTACAGATTTACATATAATAAAAAAATAACTTACATGACAAGGCGTACGGCGTACTCAATACCAAAGATCACTCTTTCAATCACTCTGTCAGAGAGATGACGATAGAGCAACACGTAGTAAAATGGCACCTACACATATACTAAGAATAAAGGCAAGACTAGCCTATTTTATCATAGAAATGTTTATTCTACCTTAATCAATAAACAAAATATTTGATTCCTCGAGCATTTCAAAGTGCAATTGAAATTGAAACTGTAACTTTACAGGCATAAGTATAAACATAAAGAATATAACTTACATGACAAACCATGCTGCGTACTCAGCATAAACACAAATCACTCTTTCAATCGCTCGTATATTCAATCCGCCGCGTCTGCTCGAAGGACTGAGGTAAAGCAAATAATGAGTCACACGACCAGGCGCGCGGCGTATTCAGTACGCCACGGCTGACTAATACTATTATCACCCTGATTATTAAGCTACTACAGATCTTTGAGGTACGAAAACTTTCTCATTTGGAAGTTAAAATGACACTGAAGGAATACACAAAGTGTCTTAGATGTTAGACACAAAGAAGCGTTGCCACATTGAAATTCGTAAAATTAGTATACTTGGTACACCAGCGCGCTCGCTCGAGGGCTAAATTTATTCCGCGCAACATTCCTTGTTTCTACACCGAAGATTAGCACTGTATGACAAAGGAAAGAAAGATTCTGACAGGGGTAGGGATTTTCGAAATGTATGATCGTCGATAGAGGCGGAATCAAGAGGGGAAAGGGGCAATTGGGGCGATCGCCCCCCCCCCCTTCCTCCCCCTGGGCAGTTTCTGGATCCACTCCTCCATGATATTTATCTCTTAACAAAAATTTCTCTCATCTTTGCCCGATTTTATGATTCACGCTAACGAAGATCTCGCAAATAAGCCCTCAAAGTAAGTGCGCCGTAAATAGTTTCCTTGTGGCGTATTTTTAATCTAAGAAGAAACTTTCAATTTTATTTTTTCAATATTAGAGTGACACCAGCGTGAGGAGTTACATACGTATATTGCCGTTATTTTTTCTATTTCAATAACATATTGAACGTTTGATTTGATACACTACCTGTCCAATCTTATGAAAACGGAGCGCCTGCGAATCAAGTCGCTTGCTCACCTTTTAATAATACATTAACAAATGTTACAGAGTTAACTCTTGAAAAGTTAATCGGTCTTTACATGACACAATATCTGTCTTTCATTGTTTAATTTTATTAATCGTCAGCCTCCAAATGCCATGGTTAAATTTGTTCTTCTGGTTAATTTACATATTATGTTTTAATATGTTTCAGCACCAATACACCAAACGTTTTTGATGAGGAAGTTGATTTGCCTTGCACGAGTACGACATACTATTTTTTCTGGTTTTTACGAAAAACAGTTTTGAATTATTGTCTTATCAGGAGGCAGAGACGTTAATTTTAAGTGTTTTATTGTGATTTTTCTCTAAATGTTTTCACTATGTTAAATTTCCATAAATTGGTCTCAGTGGATACTTATATAGATTATTAATTAATGGACACGATGGAAAATTGTGAAGAAACAGCAAAAGAACCATAAAACCTAAAAAATGTTTCATTAAAACTTGTCTAATTTAAGAAAAAACTTAAATCCTAATTTACATTCCAATGAGCTTCATTATGCGTACCTATTATTTCACCACATGAATAAATTCGTATCCAATAAGATCGAATTACGGCAGACCCAACCTTAGTCGTTTCAATTGTTATCCCTTTTCACTATAAATGTTGCATTTATTACTCTAGGTCTACGTGTAACACTTTTGAGGATTCTAACTTTTGGTAGGTTTTTGGTTCACCCTATCCAAGCTGTACCACACAAAGCTTATATCTTAATCTTCTCATATTCATCCCATTCTTTTAATGTATGTAATATTCATTTCCTCATCTTACCTTATTGCCGATTTCATAGCTTCTTCCCTTCTCTGACTTCTTTCAGCAGAATGTTACCTTTCAAAATTTGCCTCCTTTGCTCTTGCTATACTTGCCCTGATCTCTTTCTCACTTTTTCCATCCTGAGTCCGAGTACTACCTAAATAAATAAAAATTCCACCTGTTCCGTCCTTTCCCCATCCGATGTATCGCTGGCCTGTGATTCCCTGATCTTGTTAAATCCCATAACTATAGTTTTCTTATATAATTAATAAATCACCTGATGATGCTACGATCGTAGTGAAACCGGTCGTGTTTATTAAAGTTAAAGTTATGGAAACCACTAAGTATTCGTTTCATTAGTTCATTATAGTTTTCTTCTTATTAATTTTTATTTCAAATTCCTTTTCCTTTTCATTTAAGGAACTAACTAGACTCTGCAGGCCATTTTCCGAATTATTCATTAATGCTTTTCATCTGCAAATCTAAATGATTTGACTTAGCTACTTTTACCTCTGTATCTGCATCTTCCTATGCCTCTCTTGTCATTTCTTCATTGAACAGTGTTGGAGAGAGTGGAATACCTTAATTCACACCTCTTCTTAGTGTTGCGATATCTGGTTCTCCCTCTGCCACCCTCATCTGTGCGGTCTGGTCCATGCACAGATTTTTGACTAAACGCCCACCTCTCCAATCTAATCCTGTTTTACTCAACACTTCCATTAGCCAAGGAAATAAAACTCTGTCAAAGGCCTTTTAAAAATCTACAAAGCCCACGAATACATCCTGGTTGTATTTAGTATTTTACCTACCAAATCCTCATCATCCCTATGGCATCTCTAGAGCCATGTCCTTCCTGAAACCCAAACTGATCCACATACGGCCAGATAAAGATAATTTGAGACCCTAAACAATGTCAAGAGTACAAGGCCCCATATAATAAAAATAAGTGATTATTTTCACCGAGATGACATTTAATGCGTAAAGAAAGTGGCTTTATATGTATTTAATATTTCACAAAGGTAAAGTTACATTTCATAATCACGCTGAAATGAATTTCGTCTCGATTCAAGGATTACACGGGTTCAAAGCTTCCGAAAATTTACAAAATTACTTTGGAAATATATAAATACGAAAGAAAATTACTGCATTAAAATACTCCTCTAAATTCAAACATTGGTTTTGAAGTTTGCGGTAACTCTCATTAGGGTGTTTAGTTTGGATGGAGTGGAATCTTGAAAATTTTCAATGTTTAATTTAATGCTGAGCAACTAGTACTATTTGGTAGTAGTGTAGTTCAAATAATACCATTACATAATATTGTTATCGAAAAAGTAAAGGTGGTTATGTAGAATCAGTGGGGAAAACGTTGAAAAGGATTTGTATAAGGATGGAAAGGAGAGGGAGAATTTATAGGGTGGCTTGGAGAGAGGGAAGGGGAGAAGAGAGAAGAGAAATGGGTTTGAGTGGAGAAGAAAACGGATGAAAAGTAAGGGGAAAATCGCTGGAAACGATCTCAAGCTTATGAAGCGAGCGCAATTAAGTAATACGAAATTTTAAGGCCCACGAAACGATCTCTGTCGAATTATTATTTTGAAATTACTAAAGGTAAATAAGACATCAGAAGAAATTACTTTTAAAATTTTTAATTGATAACCTCTAAAAAGTGTTGTTATTAGATTTTTCCTTTAAAATTCAGATATAAATCATTCATAATCTACTAAAGAGCATACTCCAAACATAGGTAAAATATGATGGATCCATGTTTCAGGTTCCGAGATTTTCTTTCCACGAATCTTCAAGGGTTCCCTATAAAACAAGAAAAATGTTTGTTACGAAAGTGTCCGATATTTGAAACTTACAATTAACATAAAGTGTTTGTTTTTGCACAAATTTTTGGCCGAGCATTAAATAATCTTGTTAAAGCGATCCGCCAGCAAACTGCTATTTTAAACATTAGGATTGTCACTACTTCTATTTTGAATAATAATAGAAATAGTTTTAGCAACATAAAGGAAATATGGATTCATCTTATAAATATTTTAGTGCGGGTGTGTGTATGTATGTATGTTCTTTATAAGTTTTTACCCCGTTGAAGCTATCGAATTCAAAAGTTTCATGGGCCATCCTATGGACCAAAGGAAGAACTTGGTCTAGGTTTGCAGACCGTGGGGTCTCTTATACCCCATGGGGTCAACAAAATGCTATTTCCATAAGAATACATGGGAAATGGTGTGGAGAAGCCCCAAAATGCCATGCGGCCCTTCACTGATGTAGATATAAATATACCTATATATTAACTTACGATCACCGGAAATTGCTTATTTTATACATGAAAGACTGATTATTTTAATTCTGTTCATGTTTTATCGTATTACATGTTAAATCGCTCGAAATTATCATTTAAGCGCAAAATGTATTAACATTTTCCAGGCGGAAACAAAGCAAAATTTTTTAATTATTGTCCTCTTCAAAGGGAGATAGTCACGTAAAGATTAATGCAAGGAAAATCCACGCCGTGGCGCGCCGTATAGGAAGAATAGCCAACGCCAAGATGGATTCATGTCCAAAAATAATCTATGAATGCTTTTAAACTGAGTCAAATGATTTTTCAGGAATATTAGAACATTGTTATCCTTTACCATTAACATTAAAAGATTTATCGCACATAAATCGATACATCTACTTAAATTTTTCGGTAACCAAGATGTTGTTTATTGTTGATGTTTTGGCTAATAGTATTGACATAATCCACATAATTTTATTGCTGCTTTAAAGACTTCGGTGCATCTATCCATGTGAATATTAAGTAAGACGTTATTGCATAATTACATTAATGGTAAAACTTTACAATACAATACATAAAATAGTAAATATTAATATAGACATCGCCTGCGTAATTAAGGAATGGGAGAACGTTTGGTAAACTTGGAGTACCCAACAGCAAAAGTAAGTAAATTTCAAAATTTACTGTATTATTTTTATTGTAATATTACATCAAAAGTGATAACAATACAAATAATAAATAATAAAAATCGTTTGCTACTTAAAAGCAAACTCTTTTCCGAGCGAAGCTGGGCGTTTCAGCTAATAAGTCATATAGTAGAGTTTAAAATTGGATTTCTCTCTTCATCTCGAGGATAAAGGAAATAGTCACCCTGTTTCATTTGCTTGGTTGTAGCAGGTGTAATGCTTGACTGTGGCGTCTCTCTAAAAGTTGTTATAAAACAGATTAAATAAGATTAGATAATCTATGCTATAAAAGAGGGGGAGAATCGAGGATTATTTATGACTGACTGTAATGATATTATTAACACATTCCTATTAGACAGATGATTGAAATTTGGTAGAAATGTTTGACTCTTATAGTAAAGGCCATTTACGAAAAAATCCCAACAAAGACCCAAACTCGACTCCAGAAGAGAATATCCATTTCCCATAAGATAACAAGTAAAAATCAATTTAGCGACGTGCAAGCCATCATTCTTTTGCTTATAAAAATTAGAACGATTGACCCTCGATCTTCAAACTGGGACCGTTTTAAAGGAAAATGAACAGAGTTTGGTAGTCTTATTGTCGATTGTCTTCCTCAGTTTGCAAACGCTCGAATGAAGCGTTTAAATGACTTTTTTTACTTTCTCCATACGTAGTATAGGGTGAAGTATTGTTTTCATGAAAAAAATCTATTTCAAGATTTCAACGGAAATGCACGTTTTGAGGTCTCCTGAACACGTTTTGACCATTTTCTCGATGATGTCTTCGTGTATGTGACACCTTTTTTGTGGGTGCTCTAACTCAAAAACTATTAAAACAGGTCAAAACGAAATTTTGTATTTAACATTTTTATGCAAGTCACAAGAATTGAGTAGTTTTTGATAAAAATTTGTCAATCGGAGGTGGGTGTTTACTCTTGTCACTTCTCCGTTATTTTGAGATATTTGCTTTAATATTTGATAAATGTAAAAATATATTGGCATAAAAGTTGTAGAAAATATAATTTTCTACAATCTTTGTTTGAAACATTTTTCCATAAAATGCATTGTTTAAGAGATATCTTAAAAACTAAATTATTTAGCTGCCACCACCACGCCACCTACCGACGACTATTGTTAAAAATTGACGCTTAGTTACATCTTACAATTAGTAACGCTCGTTTTTATTTTCTTAATTGTTGGAGCTTTTTGGTTATATCCAATATCAGAAGGCTATAGTTTGAGTTTATTTTTGTACTTTGTCGTCTAAGATTTTCCCGGTTTCTTAAAATATTTTTTATTATGTAACCTATTTGGAATTTATAGAAGTATTACCAGTACGGAGAAAGTCATGTGGCCTCATCAGAATATTTTAGCCAAATTTAGCGATTTCATGAAGATTTGCCTTGACAACCATGCCATTGTAGAAATCGAGACTCCATTATTGTCTCAATTCTCGTATGAGTAATAGAGAATCTAACAATATTAAAGGGCTACTTCTGTCCCTTTGTCCCTTGGTACCTTTGTCCCTTTGTGGCTCCCTCTGTCACGCTATAAAAATGCAAAGAACTCGATAATGGAAGGAGATACATTTTTCATATTTGGCAGGAATGATCGATTCACATATTGTAAGATGATGACGAAAAGAAATCTCGAAAAAAATCCTAGGTTCGACTCTGAGGTAGGCATTTCTATTTCCCAAATGATAACACGTAAAAATCGACTTTTTGACTTGCAGGCTTTTATTATTTTTGAGATCTAAATTAGAAATAATTCACCTATGATCTTCGGATCTAGCTCATTTTAAAGAAAAAACTATGAAGTTTTTTATTCTGCTCATTTTTTTCCGCCTACAGTTCTAAATTTCTCATGTTAAACATTTAATTCACATACTTTTGGGAAATCTTGGCATTTAATTGGGATGTGGCCTTGCCAACCAATTACATTGTTAAACCTCGAAATCCTATTATTATTTCAATATTTATGGGTGAAAGCGTGCTCTGAATTCTCTTACAATTAGTACGACAGAGAGAGAGAGAGAAGGAGAGAGAAATTCTTTACATAACAACCAATGTAAACAACATTCGTTACGTTATTTACGAGAAGGAATTCATTTGAATGTAGAACATTGATCATTCGCATATTAAAATTAGGTACTTAGAATCATCGTAGGAGTTTGAGACTTGAAACAACGAACGCCTAAAAGAACGAAAGTTTGTTTTCTTGCCATCCAAATAAAGTCAAGGTATATTTATTTGTTCATTTTTTATTTCACAAAAAACTTTCCCGTTGAATTTCAACGGTCATCTCCCTAGTCTTAAATAATGTTCAATGGTTTTCTATGACAAAGCATTAAAGCTTATGTTATACGCCCATTATGTTAGAATTTTGAATAACATATTGCTATTTGAAAAATAAGAATAAATTATTTCTAAGAGTACGAGATTTTAAGTTAAATAATAAGTAATATAGGTATTACTTCCCGTCACATTGACGGGCTTTTATACTAGTTGGATTATAATTATAAATAAGATGATCCAAGAACTTTTGATGCCTTCTTTCACAAATTTCATAATTTAGCGTTAAAAAATATTATAAATAGATTCGAACGGAAAACTGAATTGATTACATGTATTTGGGTGACAAAAATAACGCGTGTATGTACTACTTCCATTTTTAATCGTTTTAATCGGTTAATTGATGATCAATTTTCAAAATTCATCGTTGATCATTCACTCAAAAAATGATCAATTTGTTTTCCCCAAGAAACACTGTAACAAAGAAAATAAAAAATGCCAACGTTCTCTACACATTTGCATGAATACAGACAAAATCACGAAATACACCTCTGCGGTATAACTATGTAGAGACAAGTATATGTACCTGAAATGTAAAATAGGCTTGCAGAGTAACTATCCGCGAAAAATCGAGACAGCGAATTTTAAATAGGTACACAAAGACAACCCGCGAATAATCAAAACCGCGAATGTCGAGGGTTTACTGTGTCTATTTCCATTCTGGAAAGTAGGCTAAAAATGTAAGTTATCCACCCTTTTGATTAGTTTAATAATGGCAGGGGAGTCGAGAATATTTATTACTTGTTTAAAATAATAATGTAATTCTAACCAGTATTTAAAAATATATGAGTTTTTGCTGCTCTGACTATTTTCTCCTCAGAATTACTCTATATACTTTAAACGAGTTTGTGATTCGTCACCATATGACCAGCAGATGACGCCGTATCACGGTTAAACTGGTCGTGAGTACCTATCTTGTGGAAAAGTACTGAGAGTGTTTCATTAGTAATAATAATACCAAAAACTTCCATGAAGTCACGCCTGAGACAGTTAATTATACAGTCATTGAAAAAGACTTCCGAGATTTCAATTTTCATAGATTTGTAAATTCGTGTCATGTAACCATCGCGTTTGTGCTAGAATGTGTAAAAACTCTACAAGTTTTATTCCCAACTTTGTCACTAGGCGGTAGTTTTGCTAGTGCTGCATGCCGCATGGTATTATGATATTCAGCCAGTAAGATGGCGTCCGTGCAGGAAAATGGCTTAGTTTATATTATTTGTGACATAAGGCTGTAAGTTTGGATGGATTTTAATCAAAATCCTTAAAACCATTTTTGAGTAAATCGAATTTTGTTTCAAAATATCCAAGAATAAAGTACCCTTAATTGCTGCACAATATCGTCCATCTCTTTGGAATGTCTTTTATCAATGATATTATCCATAAATATGAGATATCATTTGATTTAGTTTAACCGTAAGGCTGCAGTAGGAGTTTGAATGGATCGCGGCGGAGGCGTGACGTCACAAGTCTTAGGTAAGGTAGCTTAGCGTACATTGTAATGTCACTGGATGCCATATGGTGATTTCAAGAAACATATGGCTTATGCAGTATTATTTGTGACATCAGGCTCTACAATTGCATTGATTTTAATCAAGTTCTATGTAGCCGTTTTTGAGTAAATAAAATATTTCTAAAAATCGCCAAAATTAATATCATTAATATCATTTTTATGAAAAAATGGTCTGCAAAATATGATATATTGTACAAATACGAGATACCATTCGATTTTATTTACGCTTTTGGGCTCTAGAACAGCCAACAGACCGACGGCATGGCGAAAACCACTTTTATGGACTCAAGGACACCTAAAACGTGTATTTCCATCAAAATCTCGAAGTCGAATCTTTTCACGATACTTGCTCAATATACTACTCGGTGGTTGGTTAGAGCGGATGCCATTGCCGCTATTAAATTAGGTTACCATGAAATCATCCTAAATTTTTAAGTTATAAGCCTAAACTTGCTATATTTTTGTAACAAATAAAGTTAATAAAAATGACACTAGATATGACATTCTATGAAGCCGCGCCCATTATCTAAAAAATGCAATGGCGCTCTTTAAAAAATTCTTGCCCCCCTCCTGGAGAAATTTCTGCGGACGCCCATGCGCGTCACATTTAGATTTTAAACAAAAAATATTATAGAACAGTATTAAGTAGTAAAAAAGTAAGTTTAAAGCACTAACGAAGGAAATTTTCTTAGTTCCGGCTATAATTTAACATATAATTCACCAGCAACATAGATTTCCAACTTCAATCCTGGCGGGCATGATCCAATCCTTTCCTTCTCTCCTCTGTAGTTCGCTGTTGAGCACCACGTCGTTATCCAGCACCCGCAGGAAATTTATCAAACCGCAGCCGCAGTGGAATGGGTTGCGGTCGAGCAAGATGGTGGCATGACCATATTTCTCCGCAGCGGCATGTTTTGATGAAATAACCGTCAACTGACAACAGAAATGGGGGTTACTATACAATACAATATGATTAACGATATCTAGCATTATTGTCAGACGTTCTCACCATCGAAGAAGGCAGATCGACTCCTCTGATCTGATTCTCTCTCAAGTCCACAGTGAGCGAATGGGAGCAAACATATGCTGCAACTGTCCCGTTGCCGTGAAATTGAGAGTTGGAAAAGAGCATATCCTGATGAGATAGGTACTTGATTTTGTTTTTTCGGAGATCAAGCAATTTAAGGCGTGGAAACAAAATTCTCCAGTCCATGAACATTTCATCGATTGAGTTGTTGTAAAGGAGAATGACCTATAGGTAAACAATTCCCCAAAAATTATTCTTTCTTATGATTGTCGAGGTGAGAGTAAAATGGCCTCCATTTGAGGTTATGTTGGAGACAAGGTGGTAGCCTAAGAATAGCATCATACAAATAATACCTCAGCATGTTTACAGTAAACCAAAGGAGACACTCTGCCCCAAGTCCTTGCGGTTTCTTCAAATTTCCCTTGGGTATAATTAAAATTGAGGTTGTTATTAGATAGATCAATAACTTTGATAGGACAACTATTTAACAGTTCTTCGCAAAGATTACTCCCTCCGGATGCATAGCAGCTTCTGCGCACTGCCATTCTGTAATTAGCGTCATTATATACACCAAAAAATGTCATATTGTTGCTTGACAGATTAATTTCACGAAGTTTTATCGCACCAGCTACCCATTCCAGGTAAAACGTCTTTATTTTGTTCTGCGATAAATCAAGAATTCTGAGATCTTTCGCCCCAATAAACATATAGTCTTGAATATCCTTTATGCGATTCGAGGATAAATTCAATGACACAATTATCTGCTGGTGCTTAAATAAAGGATCATTTGCAATTTTTCCAATCTTGTTTTTAGATAAATCAAGATGTTCCAATATTGCCATGTTATGAAATGCACGTTCTGGAATGTTCGTCAAGTTATTATCTGCTAAATTTAAATCTTTAAGTTGAGGCAGTTCCAAGATAGGTAAAGAGGACAGACCGTTTCCTTGGAGATTAAGGCGCAATAGTCTACCGTCTTTCTTAAAAGGCTGAAAAATTTCACTTGGCAAGGAGGAAAACAAGTTGTGACTCAAATCTAAACTTATCAAGTGGAAAACATCGCTGAAGAAGCCATTTTCTAGGCGTCTTATCTTATTATGTGAAAGGTTGAGATCACCGAGGCCAGAGAGATTGGACAAGAATTTCTCGTGGATTTCTTCGAGAATGTTGTTAGAAATATCTAATGAACTAATTCTGGGGGAATTCGCAAGCAATGCATAGTTTAAGTGGCTTATTTCATTAGATGAAATATCTAGAATTTCTAATTGAGGATTATTATGAAAAACATTAGGCGGTAATGTGGATAACCTATTCCCTTGCAGATGAATTATACGCAGTTCAGAATTGTGGAAGAAAAATTCCTCGGCTATAAAACTTATGTTATTCCAACTAAAGTCTATCGTTATTAAACTGGGTGCGCCATGCAAAACTTCTCTTTGAATAGATGCAATCGAGGAATTTTTCATTGATAAATAGAGTAAATGTTTGCTAGTTATGAATTGTCCGATATGAATATTGCTTGCTGAATTATGATTGAAATTAAAAGTATCAAGGCTTTCCATGTTTACTGGATGATCTGGTAATTTCAACACTGCATTGCCGGATATGTCAATGTTAACAAGTTCCATGTAAGAAAAACATTGCAGATCGATGTCCGTTAAGAGGTTATCCATTAAATACATTATCTGCAATTCGAAGAAATTCGAACAATCATAGAATGAGATGTTTTTTAAAGAATTATATCGGAGATCTAATATTTTTAAATTAAGAAGGCTGTTGAAGCTATTTGGCAATTCTTTAATATAGTTTTTTGATAAATTTAACCAACTAACACCTGTAATCGATTCAAATACGCCATCATCTAAGAAAGTTAAATTATTGTTAGAAAGATTTAGCCTTCTTAAAGATTTCAGCCCAATGAAGGTCTTATTCTCGAGTTTGTTTACGAGACTGCTCGTGAATTCTAAATGCGAGAGTTGGGAAAAATGTGAAAATAGCATCTCGGGAATGGATTTTATCCCAGTTTCGCTAATCTCGAGGTAACTAAGAATTGCTGCAGAATCATAGAATAAATCACTCGGCAACTCGAGTAACACTCGGCATTTTATTCTTAGCAAAGTTAGCTTAGTTAATCCCTTGAAATGCTCATTTTCGATAGAGAATTTATTTTTGGCGCCGCAATTGATATACAGTTCGTATATAAATGCATCGGGTGGAGCAGTTTCGTTCGATGGAGACAAAGTTTTCGAAGTCGGCCAAAAAAGGGCTTCATATGATCTCGAAGGTTCTGGGCATTCAAAAAATGATACTTTAAATAACTTGAAGGAATTTAACTTGAGCAAAGAATAATAGGCGCGGTTCAAAGCCGTAGAAGAGATTGTTTTATTGCAAGTTATCGTTACCTTCCTGAGCTCATAGGTAAACATAAGATGCAATTCACCTTCACAATGTAGAACGAACTCGTCACTATTCGAAATGCACACACACTTCGAATCTAATTCACATTTTCCTCCACCTCCACCTTCGATTGCATCTACTCCAGGTGAATAATAAATAATTTCCCCGAGAATGCACGCTGTTATCAACAATATGTTGAACGATTTGAGACCCATGCTGACTGAAAAATATCTCATGTTAAAAATCGATCTCGTGATATTTCTGTGGCAATCAGCTGTGCTTATGTGAGTCACTAATAGTCCAAATTTTCACTAGTATTATATAGAATGTCCACATCCTTTTTATCCATTTATCTAACAGTTTTAAGCAGACGAAAACCAACAAAAAATTCCTCGCCTAACGTCAACCACATTCCCCAAGAGCAGTCTACCAACAGGAAGCGAAGCTGCTCCTTCAGCACTATAGCCCGTCTCACGAAGTCTATTCAGTACAGGCTCTTATGGGAGATCTTCTCTCTCTCTCTTTCCCGTGTATTTACCCCTATACATCTATCTCTCTCTAAAGCTAGCCTCGCCGCAGCCCCTCTCAATTCCTCGATCCGAGAATTAAGATTAAAAATCACATTAAAACACTAAATATTGCTCTGTTTTCGTTCTTTTTAAGATTTTTTTTAATTTCGCAGAGAAAATATATTGTTTTATCGTACTAAACAATAATCACAATTTTAAACTGAAAGGGGATCACTCAAAGCTCGTAATAACAAAATAATCTTCGCTGTTTCGGCAGTCAAAACTTCCAAAATACTAAAACTGCGATATCTCTTCCCCTTTATGTCCAATGTCAACCAAATTTTTCGTGTTACTTGTCATATGGTTCTAATGGCAGAAAGTTGTTTTATAAGTGTTATATGTTTCAATTTTACACTTTTAAAAATTAAAAATCATCGCCATCACTCGAAAATTTCGAAATATGACACGATATTTTCAGCTTACTTACGTTCTATGATATTAAGATGGTACAATGAGCAAATGAAATGATCAGCGATGTTGAAATATTTATTCGGTTTTTATTTTGAGACGATATGTTTGCCTGAAAATGGCTTTAATATCCAAGAAAATCTCGCGAGAACCCGGCGGACGGCGCAACGCAAACAGACCACATCTGATATCGATGCGCGAAATTTTTCTATTCACCTCAATAACCGTTGAATTATTTGAGATAATGAGAGGTAAACTGTGAAATTTCTAATATTATAAATGCGAATGTAGCAAGATAAATCGATTATTTGCGGGTATAGATATTCCACGCTTGTACGAGCAACATCCAGAAGAAACGTTAAAAAGAAGAAGAAATTAAACATCTCGTCTTTGAAATGTTCATTAAGTTTTAAATATTAAGTTGCTTTAGGTTTACAGAAACATCATTGAGAATGAAAGCCTGACTCATAATTTGCAGCATTAAGATCTGGAGCTATTGTTTTAAAACAGCCCGACAAGGGAATACACTTTCCTCCGTGTTTTTATCAACGCTGAATTAACTCCCTGGCATAGTAGTTTTATCGCGTATTTCCAAGCACAACTTCCTATATATTTCGGTGAAATTCGTAGGACGGAAAATTTTTTTACTCGGAAAGTTTTTTTTCCGATCTGAATATAATTTGCACAGACACATACGTAAGAAACATCATTGAGAATGAAAGCCTGACTCATTATGATGCGCGAAATTATGAAAGCACAAAATAGGTAATCCCGTATTGTTGCAGGAATATGCCATATTTTGAACATAGTACCTTTCTTTTACCACCTATTCTTATGCATTGTTTATACTTAATAAATGAGCAATTGCTGCATGCACAAAATAATCACGTATTGCTGCAAGAATTTGCTATATTTTGATCATATTAACTTTTTTTACTATTCTTATGCATTGTTTTCACTTAAATAAATGAGCTATTATTACTTGAAAAAGCAGAGGGGGGACCTTTGTCCCCTACATACCTTTATTCAGAACTATCATCACTCAGGGGTCAGACTCCTTTCATAATGCCGCTGCACGATGGTCCTTCTTCAACATGCATTGGTTCCTCTGTAGGAGACGGAGAGTCTTGCGATGATGATGACGAGGACGACGAGGAGAGGCGAATAATTAATTCATCCACATCATCTTGCAATACATCTGCTTTCCATAGGTCTTCCTCAACTTGCATTGTATGCTTCACGTACCCTCTCCAGTTCTCAGTTTTCACATTTTCGTATGCCCTTTTAATTAATTGTCTCATATCCGAAGTCTTAAATGACGCATTATTCATTTTTACGTGATGCTTCACTTGCGCCCACACCATTTCGATGAGATTTAATTCGCAATGGTATGGTGGTAATCTAAATACTTCCCGACCCATTGCTTTCGCCATCTCGTCTATCTTGTATTTTTCAAATTTATCCTTCACTTCCGATACTATATAAAGTAGCTGCCTCTTGAGAAACGATTCTTCCACTCGAATACCTTTATCCACCAACTAGGCTGCAATGTCACTTTTTCGCCAAGTAGTGTTCGGTATCGCTTCGCATTTTCTTGAGTGATATGAAGCGTTGTCCATAACAATAACAGCCCCTTCCGCGGTACTTGGTAGCAACTTCTGCTGAAAACACTCTTCGTAGGTTTCACCATCCATCTCATCGTGACAATCTGCAGTATTTTTTTTACATAAAAATGTGAGTTCCGCGACTTTCACGAAGCCGTTCTCATTTCCGGCATGCACCAATGCATATCAAGGCCCGCGACTCGTCGGCCCTTTAAGCCCTAAGGTAACACCTTTCAAATATGCCTCCCGAGGGGTTCGTATCGTTGTGTCTTTCCATGCCTTACTGACGGTATACCCAACATTAACCCACGACTCATCCGTGTACACAATTTCTCTCCCTTCTTCCCTGAATTTTTTAATCGAATATAAATATCGATGACGCCACCGAAGTATGTCGTCACGTTCCATTAATAAGCGGTTTTTTTCTCTTCTTTCGTATTTAAAACCAATGTCTTTCAATATTCTATGCAGAGTCGGCTTTGAGAAATTAGGGAGTGTGTCGTCTGCATTCAAAGCTGCCATTATGGAGTTCAGGGTGGGCGGTATATTTCTAAAAAAGAAACTATGAACCAGGGGCGCACACATAGGGGGGGTCCACCGGGTCTGGACCCCCCCCCCCCAATAGGGGAATATTTTATCCTGAGATGAGGGTGAAGGAAAGACGTTTAAAGTGTTCTCAGGAATGCTTTTGCTCCAGGAATGAGTGCGTGAATATGGGGAAGACGGAAAGAAAGAAGGAAGTGAGAAGAGAAAGTTCCATTTCCAAGAAAATATCGGTGGCAAGTGTTTAAAGAGACCATTGATCAAGACAAAATCTTTTTGCTGAATATATCCTATTTCCATGAGAAGGGGTTTCAGTTGAGAAACGTTCATCCCTTTCTGGGTCTTACGTTCTCCGTTTGGTCTTTTGGAGACTTCCTGGATCCCTGCTGTGTGGGAGGAGGTTCAGGCGACCAGGAGAATGGCCATTTGTGTAAAATATCCTATTTTCACTAAAAAGGGGACGAAAAACTGCAGCTGAGACTCTCAAAAGAATACAATTGGAGTCTCCAATTTGGAGAAGTTGGTTAGTTGGAAAAGAAGTCTCGATGAGTGAGGAAGTGTAGAGATGAGTGTATCTCTTACTGTGGAAAAGTGCATTTTTTGGAAGAATGGAAGCATCCGAGCAATATTGACGCTACAGATCTCGAACATCAATAAATCGGGTACTTTTCCAGAAAGCTCCCCGCGACCTTTTTTCACATTTTTTGCACATCCTGAATTTCGGTAACCCTGTGGAGTTTCCACTGGGAAGTCTAAACTCACCATTGAAATTGGAAAAGTATTTAATGGAGAAATTGTGAGTGCGAATTCTATGCAGATAAGCTGTTTTCCTCGAATCACACGAGCATTTATTTCATCTCTTTGGCCTCGTGGTCAGGCCCGGTCCAAGATATTTTGGCGCCCCAAGCGCGGAGCCTTTCGGGCGCCCTCGCCAGTAAAAATTTTTGCGATCTCTTTTGATAGAGATTGTTACCATCCAAATAGGTGATGAGATAGTCTTGTTTAATTAACACAAAATATTAAAGTTTTCCTGTAATGAAATAGGCTACCGGTCCACGCACGTCCCCAAAAAATAGTATAAAAGGAAAACACATTTTTTAACCCCAAAAATTCATGATCTTTCATTCTTTAATCTTAATTCTATTATTTCTTTATTGTTACACTTAGATTAATTTTTAAATGTTTATAAATAAAGATTAAAATACTTTCACTTAATAAATTAATTATGATTGTTAATGATCTCTTCGGTGTGAAATCGGTTTTTTGGGGTTAAAAATTTATGTTTTTCTTTTATACTGTATTTTTTTGGGGGACGTGCGTTGTCCGGATCCAATGAAATATATTTACAGAGAATTTTTTATTAATATTTCTTACATTTTTACAGGATATTTTTCATGCTTTTACTAAAAAAATTTAAAATTTTATTGTGTTGAATTTGTATCTATTTAATAATAATAAGGTTTGATATAAAAATTTTAAATACACAGAATAATAAGATTAAAATGTTACTAATAAAAAATAACAAAAATTAAATATATTTACGTCGAATTGAATGTTAAAGTCACAAATATTTACAAGAATTTTTGTTTTCTGGATTTTACAGATGCAAAGTCTTGAAGTAGGTCTTCAAATTTGATTTTTTTAGAACATCGTGCTCTACAGAAATAGTTGCCAGACCTGTCAGTCGCTCTTGAGACATAGTTGATCTCAAGTAATTTTTAACAATTTTATATTTAGAGAAACTTCTTTTACACGACGCTACCGTTATTGGGAGAGTTAGCATAATTCTCAATGCAACTGCCAAATTAGGAGCAAAATCATTTGGTAAAACAAATTGCAACACATTTAATGGTGTCCAATCCGTTTTTATTAAAGGGGACAGTGCTGTTATTTCCTCTAACATTTCCGAGCCATCCAAATCAGTCTCATTGATATCATTTGTGTTTGTTAGTGCTGCTTGTAGATCCAAACATTTTTTTATAGTTCATCTTTGGAAATGTTTTTAATATTATTTACATCATATAGAAAACTGAATAAATTACTGTGGTTATGTAATTTCGCAACTCTTTCTTCTTCGGACATGATTATTACGTCATAGACATAGAAATAAAAATGATAGTCTTTATGGGAAAAAATGGTTGGACTTCCAAATCAACGGCAATTATTTTTGCCTCTTCTAAAACTTCATCAAATGCAATTTCCGACCGACATTTCTTTAGGGTTTCTATGGTTGATTTTAATATATCAACAACTTTCGAAATGCATATTTTTTCTTCATGTGAATACTTGCTGGCTATGTTAATCGTCTTTAAAATATTATACTAGACAACAATACAGCAAATATAACGGAAATCTTTCATTTGATTAGCCAATGTTTCTGCTTCATGTCGAGCAATTGGATCAAAGTATGAATCTTAACTAATTTCATAAAGAGAATCGTAAATATCACCAGAATGAAACCTGAAAAGTTTGATCGCCTCTATTCTACTTTCCCATCTTGTTTCACTAAATGGTTTTAAAGTTAACTTAGCAACATTTTTAATTAAAACAGACCAGCGTCTTATACATCCACTCATAAAAACATAGATAGCTTCTATTATACTAAAAAATGAAACAGCGATATGAGATGATTTAGCAGCATCATTAATGACAAGATTCAAGGAGTGAGCAAGGCAAGGAACAAAAAACGCTCGATTATTTACATCAAGTATCCTTTTTTGAACACTCGAGTGTCTGCCTTTCATGTTTGAAGCATTTTCGTAACCTTGACCGTGCATATTACTCATGGGAATATCTAACTTTTCAAGTTCCATAAAAATTGCATCGGTAAGTTCTGATGAAGTTGTTCTCTCCACCGGAATGAAATTCAGGAAGTGCTCACAAATTTCTACCCCTTGATTGATGTTGAGGAAACGTATTATTATTGAAATCTGTTCAATATTGCTTATGTCTGGTGTACAATCAACAATTATCGAATAATATTTTGCCTGCTTCAAATTTTCTAATATTATATTTCGCACTGCCGTGGACATTAGCTGTATTTGTTCATTTTGAATAGTTTTCCTTAAATAGTGACTATGGTGTTCATTTGATTTTACTCTTTGCAGATGCTCTGTCATGACTGAATCAAATTTTGCCAGCAACTCTACTAATTGTAGATAATTACCATTATTGTTTTCATGCAATCTGTCTGATGAGCCTCTAAATGCGAGACATTGACGGCCGAGAAATTCGACTATAACAAATAGTCTCTCTAATACTCCTTACCAATGACGAGTTTCCCCAAGACGAGGGAATTTTTCGAGCCTGGTTCAATTATTCGGTTTTTCCAATTTCCTTTTCGCCTTTCTTAGACCGATTTCTTCAAACGATATATCCGAACGTCTTCTCCCCGTTACCAGCTGAATATCTTTCCTGATTTTTGTCAGCTGCCAACGCAACAGAATTAAGATATTTTCTAAATTCTTATGAATCAAAATCTACGCCCCCAAAATTTTGCCGCCCCAAGCGATGCTTGGTTCGCTTGTATTGTCGGGCCGGCCCTGCTCGTGGTCGGAGAAATTCGAATATATATAAAACAAAGTAGGCTGCTTTGATAAGTGTTGTCTGTGAAATTACATTAGTGATATGTAGTAAATAGCCGTATAGTAGTGGCTTTTAAATATGTTATACTACATTATTTCATTTCTAATTAGATAGTTTGCTGCTGTTACGGAGAGTACCGGCACTTATTTTTATCCAAGTAAAGCACTGCTTATAGACGTAAGAAAGGCTACGCGCATTCTAGTGCAAATGAAAAAGTGAGAAACTGTCCTTTCAAAACTCTTTGGTTTACCCCTTACATAGATAAATATTAGTAATAAAAGAAAACAAATTTCAATATTATCATTTGTGAAGAAGTCGCGGGGAAATGTGCATAGTGAACAAAAAGATGGTGAGAAAATTAATTTCAGCGAACATAGTGACCTCATCGATAGTGGATCATTGCAAGCACTGGTTACTGGATGTACTCTGGAGACAGATGCGGACAATAAAGGTAACCCTAATGATATAGCAAACATTTTGAAATAAAAAAAATATTGTTCTGGTAAGAAACTCCTGGAAGTTTTTAATAGTTTATGGTCACCAGATGCTAAATATAAATTTCCTGTCAAGAATATTAAAGGCAAAAATTTAAGGTGCCAAGCACATTGGCTTGAAAAATGGCATTGGGTATGTTATTCGGAATTAATGGATGGTCTCTTCTGCAAATATTGTGTGCTATTTTCTCCATTTAGAGTAGGAGTGCATAGGGAGCAAAATCCGGGTAAATTTGTTTCAGAAGCTTTCAACAAATGGAACCATGCCTTAGAATATTTTGAGAAGCATGGAAAATTGTCATATCATGCACGAAGCTTGGAAATATTTTACAATTTAAAGAAAATTGATGAGAAAAAAGTGCTCCCGATTGATTTGATTTTAGATAAAAACAAAGCAGCGGAAGTAGCAAAAAACAGGGAAATACTTGGCTCAATAATAAAAACTGGCCTATTTTGCGGGAAGCAGGGGATCCCCTTACGAGGACATTTAGATTATGGCCCCTTAAATGTTGAAGAAACCCCTGAAAAAAATGAGGGAAATTTTAGAGCATTACTTAGAATGCGTGTGGAAGCAGGAGACGAAATTTTAAGGAATCATTTTAAAAGTTGTGGAAGAAATTCCTACGTTAGCTGGAGAACACAAAATGAAATCATTTCTTCCATAAATGATATAATTTTAAGGGATATTGCAAATCGCATCAATAAGAGTAAGTGTTTCAGTATAATAGCAGATGAAACTACTGATGTTGCTGGGATAGAACAGTTTGCTCTTGCTGCTCGATTAATTGAAAATGATACTGTCCAAGAACAGTTTATACAATTTATACCGGTTGTCAGTAGAACAGGACAAAGTCTTGCCACACATTTGATAGATTCTTTGCAATATTTCAAAATTAATATAAAATTTCTCAGAGGCCAAGGATATGATGGAGCTAGTGCAATGAGTGGACAGTTCCAAGGAGTTCAAGCTCATATTAAAAAACACTTCCCCTCTGCATTAGATGTGCATTGTAGCTCACACAGTTTAAACCTAGCGATTTCAGATTCTTCTAATTTACCCAATATCAGAAACTGTGTGGGAATAGTGGGTAAAATCTATAATTTTTTTCACACTCCATTTAGGCAAAATGTTTTAATAAGAAATATTGAAAAACACTGTCCTCTTTCTAGAAAACAAAAATTAGTTCAAATGTGTGGCACGAGATGGATTGAAATACAGGATTCGATACTAGTTATGGTTGAATTATTTAATGCTATACAAGCATCACTGAATGAAATGGCCGAGTGGAATGATAACGATGTTTCCGTTCAAGCTTCTCTTTTAAATGTATCGATTTCTAAAGCTGATTTCATCATTTCTTTTCTGACTATAAATAAGGCATTTGTTCTTACTAAAAGGTTGAGTGAATATTTACAAACAGTTAATATTGATTTGAAGAAGGCAATGAGCTATGCTGACTCGGTCATTGAAGGACTTGAATGTTTCAACGTTAATTCTGAATCAGTTTTCAAAGAGATTTTTTAAATGGCCATAAAGCTTCTGGAATTTGTAAGAGGTGAGGAAGAAATTAAAATTCCAAGATGTCCCACGAAGCTATCAGTGTACCGCAACAATATTCCAGCTAAATCCCCTGAGGAGTACTACAGACGGGCTGTATTCTTACCCTTTCTAAACAATGTAATAAGTCAAATAAAACAAAGACTTGAAAAACATAATAACATTTTAGCTAAATTTGGATGTTTACTGACTCAAAATTACGATGATGAAACGGAAAGTGATTTTCTCACGTTAGCAGAATTTTATTCGAACAGTGATGATCTTTTTTGCGACAATAAGGAAAGCATGCTTGGTGAACTGAAACTATGGAAACATTTTTTACGGAACAAGGAATTATTTTCTGCTATTGAAGGGTTCATTTATTGTGGCAGAGAGTTGTATCATCGTATCAAACTGCTCCTACAAATACTATGTACACTTCCCATTAGCACCTGTACCGGCGAAATATCATTCTCTACTTTGAGGAGGCTAAAAACTTATCTAAGAAACAGCATGAAAACTGATAGACTTAATGGTCTTGTATTATTAAATATCAACAGTTTACAGGTGTCTCCAGAAGATGTTTTGGATGAATTAAGCAAGAAACCGAGACGATTGGATTTTACCATTTGAGGTAAGAAATGTTATTTTTAATCAAGTGCAGTAAGGCCTCCAAAGGCGAACCACCTCTCAAAGTGACTCCTATTTAGAGGAACAGTTTCAAGAGTGCAATTATTTTCTCTGAAATTACTACTCTGACCTGTCCCCTCTAATCTGATCACCGTCTTCCCAGACCAGCAGATTCTAGTAGTTAACCTGACCACTGTGTCCCATTAAATGACTTTTCTGTTTTCTTTCATTTGTAATTTTGAATATTATCAAACACAGTGAACACAGTTAATAATTGCGAGAGTATTTTTCATTTTAAAGGGTAATGTAGATTTAATATAAAACAATTAAAAATTAGATTATTAGAAATCGAATGTTTTGAATATATTTTCTTCTTATGTTCCCGATTTTCAGTAAATTTAAATGACAAGGGAAAAACGACGTAAACCGCTCCTAAGAATCATATTTTGTGTATTCCTCTGAAAATACTGGTATTTAAAAAAAATTAAGCGCATGACCAAGAAGATTGGATTTGAGAAACATAATAGGACTTTGAAATAAAGTCAAATTGTATATTTGGTTTGTTATTTTTGCTTATATTTTCGAAGTTAAAATATGGCGTTGAAATATGTCTACTTCTGCTGATAACCCTGGACCTTTAGTCTATATTTCACTGTAACAATATACTCGGAAAATTTTAGATATTACACTGTAATATATTTATTCTAATTGTGTGTTTTACAGTAATAATATACTATTTAGAAAGGGAATTAATTTTTAAACGCAAGTTGTGTAAATAAAATAAATAATAAAGGGTAACCTACAACTTTTTCTATGCCTGCCAAATAGATCGGACCCCCCCCCCCCCCTAGAAAAAAGTCTGTGTGCGCCACTGCTATGAACAACTCGACGAACACCTGATCGTACAACATCGTCGTAGGTGTAGCATCGTGAAGTACGGCGTGTTGTGGTAACTCTCCGTTTGTTCTTTTTCGGCGTCTCAAAGGGCCCCTTTTGGCCTTCCTTTCTTATTTTGTATACGGCCCGTTGCGAACACCCAGTTGCTTTGCTCGTTTCCCGAACAGAATCGCTAACATTCATATTCTCGAGAAAGTAATTAAGCACGTTTAAGATAATAGCTTTCTCTTTGCTCCGCAACCTACCTTTCGACTGCCTTTTCTTACAGCTATCATCCATGGTATACAAATATTAAATTCAATTATTAAAAATACCTTCGAAATGACTTACTTCGATCTAAATTAGAAGAAACTGCACTAACTTACAATTACAAAACATCTATACAACCGAAACTAATAAAACAGAAGACGTTACACTAACGAAAATTGCCACACCTGCTTAATACTTAACGCACCATCTAATACTACCAGAACTAGTTATTGTTAAACACGAAGCACTCTGTTGAAAAAATCGTTCGAAATATTTCTATAACCTAAATAGCGACCAAAATTAACACAACTTTCAAGCACGCAAATTAAAATACCTCTTCTCAGTTCAGATTAACAACAATTAAAACGCGCACACTGAACGTGTTTTCACAATTGCAATGAAGACTGGCAGTATTTCGTACACACTGAAACACAGGGATGCGTCCTTCTGCAGTCGATTCGCTTTTCACTATAAGGAAAAACTTACCGTTTTCTTACTATTCTCTATCCATCGTAGGAGTGAGAAATAGTCAGGGAGGTTGAAATGTGTCAAAACCGTTGGTTGCGGGATCATAGAGGGGCTGTAAATGGAAACTACACATCGTCTTTTCAAATATACCGCAAAAGGGCCCATGCACGCGGTGACTGATGGCGAAGCCGAAGGTAGCTGAGGGTATGGTCTTACCCGCCTCAAGATCACTTAAGAGGGGAAGTTTTATGGCACTTTAAACCTCTGACGAAGAACACCCAAGATTTTTTCCGTAGACTGCAAAGTTTGAAAATTCCCAAAGGATGATTGCCCTACGTTTTATAGGGCTCCACGCGCTCCTTCCAAATATCACAGAAATATATAGGAAGTTGTGCTTAGAAATTCCCGATAAAACTACTATGCCAGGGGGTTCATTCAGCGTTGATAGAAACACGGAGAAAAGTGCATTCCCTTGTCGAGCTGTTTTAAAACAATAGCTCCAGATCTTAATGCTGCAAATTATGAGTCAGGCTTTCATTCTCAATGATGTTTCTTACGTATGTGTCTGTGCAAATTATATTGAGATCGGAAAAAAAACTTTCCGAGTAAAAAAATTTTCCGTCCTACGAATTTCACCGAAATATATAGGAAGTTGTGCTTGGAAATACGCGATAAAACTACTATGCCAGGGAGTTAATTCAGCGTTGATAAAAACACGGAGGAAAGTGTATTCCCTTGTCGGGCTGTTTTAAAACAATAGCTCCAGATCTTAATGCTGCAAATTATGAGTCAGGCTTTCATTCTCAATGATGTTTCTGTAAACCTAAAGCAACTTAATATTTTAAAACTTTATGAACATTTCAAAGACGAGATGTTCCTTTCTTGCCAGCAGTTGATCATCAGCATATTTTTACTGTTCTTACAATCCTTTCTCCAATCTTGATATCTCCTGTGCTCCTTGCATTAACTTTTCTCCATATATATTCAATAGAACTGGTGATAGGCAACAACTTCGTCTAACCTCCTCTCCCGATGTTTAGCCCTACAGTATCAGCTCTCTCCAATCTGTTCATCACAACTTAATTAACGTACAGATTCCTGATCAATCTCCTGTATTTTCAATGTACATTATTATTATTTTTGTGTTGTCTTATGACAGGTCAATGATTCAGCTGGCCCTTCTTCAATTTCCTCTCCTCCATTCTTCCCAGTTTCTTGCTTTTTCCCTTATTTCGCGATAACTATCCTTCCCATTCAAACTATCCAACATCTTTTTCTTCATCTTCCTTCCCGTAATTGCTCCTTCCAAAGATACTTTCAGCATGTGCCCTACCCAGTTCCTCTTCCTTTTTCTAATGATTTTTAATAACTTTCTTTCTTCTTGTACCCTTTCCAATACTTTTACGTTACTCATTCTTTCCATCCAGCTCACTCTCTCCATACATCTCCAAGTCCACATTTCAAATGCTTCCAGCCTCTTTATATCTTCCTTTCTCAGTGACCTTGTCTCTGCTCCATATAGTGCTACACTCCACACTTAATCAATCTTTTTCTCAATTCCATTTTCAATGGTCCGCATAACGTCCTCTTTTCCTTCTTGAATGCTTCTTTTTGCCATTCTTATTTTCTCTTACCTCTTTTCTGCTTCTTCCATTATGCTTTCCAAGTATCTAAAGAATTTCACCAGTTCGATCCTCACCCTATCTATATTAGTATTCAAAATTTCACCCTTTTCACCTATTTTCATTACTTTGGTCATCTTTGGATTGATGTTCATTCCATACTTGCAGCAACTTTTATTTGACTTCTTTAACATCTTATTCATGTTTTTAACTTTGTGCCACTACTGCCATGTCATCATCACATCAATTGCATTCGATTCTCACTCCACCTATACTCACCCCCATTTTCCCTTATAGCACACTCTTATAATTTCTTCCAATTACACATTAAACAATGTGGGAACAAACAACATCCCTCCCTTACTCCTCTACCAAGTTTACTTTTTTCTGTTACTTTACCACAACATTTGCTCCATATTTAAATTTCATATCAACCTTCCATCTTTCCAGTCTATTCCCTTGTTCTTCAATGTACACCTATCCTATACCAATATTAGGTGGAGAGGTGTGTTTGACTTTCAAGACAGTATAGGTAACATTATAGCATGTTTTAAGAAACTTCCTGACTAGGTAGAAGGTTGAGATTTAGTAGGACTGCTTTAATCATGCATTACAAGGCAATGACGAAAAAAAGCCTCCAAAAAAGACCCGAGTTCAACTCCAGGAAATAATTTCTATTTCCCATAAGATAACACGTAAAAATCCATTTGTCGATGTGCAGGCTTCTTTTCTTTTGCAAATTAAAATTAGAAAAAAAATGACCTGATCTTTAGACACTGTTTTAAAGGACAATTAATAAAGTTTCTTATTCTTATTGCAGATTTCCCTGTACAGGTCAAATGTTTTATCTTGAAAATATTACGTTATTAGACCTGAAAATTTTTGGTTGTTAAAGACTACTGCATTGTTGCAGAATTAAGGAAATTACATATATTAAAGTAGATTATATGGAAAACAAGACCTAAGTGGGAATATTCCCTATATTAAGCATAGGTCTAAATGAAGGAACCTGTTTACACATTGGCAACTTCATGTAGCTGCCTCTATTTTTTTATCACGATGGCTTTAGAAAATATTTGCAATAAATTAAAATAACAATGTACTAACGAACTATATTTAAAGAAACGTAACAGCCAACTGCATACCTACTATCTTTAAGAAAAAATGCACACAAGCATAGCTGTGTCACAGGCTACTAGTATCCTTTAATATCTTTATCAGCATAGTCCAATTTACTCTATCAAAGGTCTTCTACCAGTCAAAGAAACATGCACAGCAATCTTGGCTATACTCTATTGCAATTTTTGATATGATTTTCATTAATCCGATAGTATCTCTAGTTCCTCATCCATTTTCTGAAACTGGATTTTCTCCTAGCATTTTTTTAGCCTTTTAGTGAGAATTCTTGTGATGATCTTCAAAACTTGGATATTAAGCTTATCATTCAGTGATCTTTACAATGCATTTCCTTCAGATTCTTCTTGAACCCTCTCCCGGCCCAATTTAAATACCTGAATCAGCCAATTTTGACCCTATTATTTTACAAAATTACACATTATGTGCATCACTTCATGTTACCTGCAGTAACGAAGCACACCTACAGAGGGTAATAGGAATAAAAAAAGACGGACGCTTTCGAGCGTTTAGGCCAGAAGTGGTCATTTGATCTGAAACGCTTTCAAGCATTTAGGCCAGGAGAGGGTTAAAGGAATTACTGTTACTTCTAGGAAAACTCCAGGCAACTCTAAATAGTAATATGTATACATATGAGGTGTGGCAATAAAGTTCCCGGACTGGCACTGCAGTGCTGAAACCAAGCGGTGTAAAAATGAACTATTTACACATCTTATAGTTCAAACTCTTGCTAACCAAAGGCAGTGAACTGCTTAGCTCTGTAATGGTTAGTTTCTGAGTAGCAGCCAAGAGAATCAGTTGTGATTTTATCCGTTGTCACGATTTTGCCAAGGAGCAATGAGTGAATATCAAGTTTTGTGTCAAACTTGGGAAAACCACAACAGAAACTTAGAAAATGTTGAAAGCAGCATATGGTGAAGTCTTTTAAGTTGTACCAGTGTTTTTGAGTGGTTTAAATGATTTAAGGACAGGCGTGAAGATGATCCAAGAAGCGGGCGCCCATCAACCTCTCGAAATGCAGACACTGTTGCAAAGGTCCGTGAAATTGTGGCAAGAGATCGATGAATGACCCTCAGAATGATGGCGGAGGAGCTAAACATTAATAAAGAAACAATTCATCAAATTCTTCACGAAGATTTAGGAAAGCAGTCTGTGTGAAGTTCGTCCCACACAACCTCACGGATGAAAAGATGCAGAGAAGAGTCGCATTAAGTCAGGACTTAGTTGAAAGTTGTGAAGGCAATCCCAGTTTTCTTGACTGCATTATCACTGGCGACGAGTCATGTGTATTCCAGTACAACCCCGAAACGGCAAAGCATGGCATGGACATCAAAATCGTCGCCAAGGCCCAAGAAGTTTTGTTTGAAGAAGCCCTCAATCAAAACCATGCTGATCATCTTTTTCGACAAGCAGGGTATGATCCATAAGGAATTTCTTCTGCAAGGACAGACAGTAAATAGTGCATTCTACGTTCAAGTCCTTCAGAGGTTGATAAGGCATTTCCAGGGTGAGGCCGCAGTTTCGAGAAAAGGGAAGTTGGATTCTGTTGCATGACAACGCACCTGCTCATTCTGGTTGTGAAGAGATTTCTGGCAAAACAGGGTGATGTGGAGATTGACCACCCACCATATTCGCCTGACTTGGCACCCACAGACATCTTTCTCTTTCCTAAGGTGAAAACTGTTATCAAGGGGAGAAGATTTGAGGATGTTGAAGACATCAAAACAAATGTGACCGCTGAACTGAACAAGGTTTCTTTAGATGACTTTGCTGACTGTTTTAAAAAGCTCTTGGGACAATGCAAAAAATGTATTGAAGTGAGAGGAAATTGTTGAATTTCAGAGAAAACATTTTTGGCCTTTTTTCTTTTTCTTTCTATCGCACCAGTCCAGGAACTTTATTGCCACACCTCGTCTATATACATGACTGATGAAGGATATCGTTTCACCACGTCTGTGACAATGCTGGACTAGAATCATACAGATGTGAGGAAGTTCATGCTTGGAAATGAAGGTTTGTCATGTTCAAAACTATCAACATGTTATGTTGTTAGAACATTTATCTGACTCAAATTGATAATAATTAACCATAACTTCTTAACAAAAGCTTTATAGCCATAACCATATGTTTCTGTTAATTATTAATCATGGCAATGTGAATAAATAAATAAAAATGTCATTACTAGTGAAGTTTTTCTTATGTAAAATGTAACACACTTATATCTTTTCACTGCAAACTAAAACCATTCAATAATAAATTAACAAGAGAATTATATAGATATTGGAGATATCAAAGACAAGTATTTAATTTTTCAATTTTTGATACATAAGTACTTTTTCTGGAACACAGTAATAAGTTGAAACTTCAGAACATTGTATAGAAGCATAAACAAGGAGTAATGTGAGATAAATAAATGCAAAACTCATAAACAAATGAAATTTATAAGCTTTTTGTGACATAATCTGCATATCTGGTACACCAGTAAATGCAGTTTTTATTGAACCAAAATAGTTAATGAGAGAATGAGACAAAGGAAACAAAACATACCATTTAATATATCTCAAATTTAAACCAAAGTTATGCAATATTTAATACAGGGCACATTATTTGTAAGTGCCTTCCTTAATGTTTATAAATGTTTACACGATAACAAAATATCATGTGAAATTATTGTAATCCTCAAAGATGGAACAAAAGTGAAGATTCTGAAATTTATTTTTTGTGATTTTATATTGAAAATTTATCCAAACAACTGAACAGAGTGCTGTCACCCAAACAAACCATGTAGCATTCATCCACTTGTTTCTCATCAATATACAAATAAAAAAACCAACTTACTGAGAAATTGTCTTTCTAAACATTTCTGAATATTTAGTGCTATACAATTTCAGTCGGAGTAACATATAGCATGAGTCAATGGAAAAACTGTTTAAGTAGTAAAGTTTATATATGTAATCGTATATTTATTATTTTAGGAACATAATATGATATTAGATAGTAAATCTAACTTCTGTTGTGCAAAAATAGGTTTTGCATTGGCAAATAGTTTTTGAAAAAGTGCAAAGGAAATAGAAATCTGTAAGTTTCTACAAGAATAATTATTTGCTATAAAATTTGAATACACAAAAATAAATTGAGTACATTTCATCTAGGCTTGAAAATACAGAAGAAAAATTATATCTGTATAGAGCTTGTTTTATTTAATCAATATTAGAAGGTGCCAAGTTCATGGTTATAAAAATTAATTTAATTTACCAACATCTCTTGTAGCAGGAGAAAAAAAAACAAATTCATCATGAACCTAAAGTATACTTCCTTACATCAAGGTACAAATGCTCTCTTTAGATGAATTTCTGGAGAAAATTAGAGAACTATGTCCTATATGATTAACTCATTAACTTATAAATTAACTCAAACATTTCATTCTTGGCACAAGCACAGCAGCATCTAATAGACAACCTAGAATCCACTATGATGCTACCTCGCTTTCATATCATATCTGAGTATTAATTAGTACATTACTTAGCATGCAAACCAATACACAATATAATTTCAAGGATTGAGCATGTTAAACAAGCCAATCAGGATAACTGAAAAACAATCAGTATTCATTGTCACTTATGTTATAGTTATTGCAAATAAACAATGAATTTCAAGATTATCATGATGGAAGCGCATGGCCCACGGGCTCACTGGGTATTTGTATATATATATACTCAGCTTTATAAAAGCTATGTTGAAATAGATACACTTCCTCCAAAAGAATAGATAGTAGCGATTCAGTAATTCCTCTGCTGATAAGATCCCCGATCTCTCCCTCTTCCTCCTCCCCGTCCTCCTCTCGAGCCATCTCCTCCCCCACGATATCCTCCTCCTCTGCCTCCTCGACCCCCTCCTCCTTGATACCCACTTCCTCCTCCCCCTTGGTATCCACCACCTCCTCCTTGGTATCCACCTCCTCCTCCTCCACTCTGGTAACCACCTCCTTGGTAACCACCTCCTTGGTACCCGCTCCCCCCACCTCCTTGGTACCCACTCCCTCCTCCTCCTTGGTACCCACCTCCACCTCCTCCTTGGTACCCACCTCCACCTTGGTGCCCACCACCCACTCCTCCACCTCCTTGGTACCCACCCCCTCCTTGAAACCCACCTCCTCCCTGATACCCACCACCCCCTCCACCCTGGCCTCCTCCCCTTCCCCCCTGGTTCCATCCACCTTGCACTCTCCCCCCACCTCCCATTCCACCACCACCTCTGCCACCACCACGTCCTCCATCTGGAATCAGAAACAGATCATCATTAACCTCTCAAGATCTGTGAAGGGTATAGATCAGGGGTTCCCAACTTGGGTCGTGACCCATATCAGTGTCCTCAGTAGGGTCATGAAGGGTCATAAAAAAAACTTTCCCAACAGTCAGTTTGTATCTAGATACCATATTTATCCAAATGTAAGATGATCCCCCCATTTTAGCAGGCTGTCAAAACAGAAAAAAGATTTTGACCTAATTTCTCACTAAATGTAATTGGTGTATATTTTGAACACATGTATTTAGTATAGGTATACTAATCCGTACATTAATTGAAATGGTTTGTTACAAATTTTGTGAAAAAAAAATTTTTTAATGTATTTTTAAAATTAATACTTGATTAATTGAATATCAGATCATAAGTTTGCAATGAAAAATTTCAGTAGATACAATTATTTTATCTTATCTTTTATATGTTTAAAAACATCAATTAAATGTGTAACCATACTAAATATGGTTCTATGACAACTTGTCACAATCAGTTTGTCGTGCAAAAAACTCGTCACGTATCAATTCATCTCTCAACCAATTTATCACAAGGCAAATTGGAAAGTAAGACAACAGCATGACTGGTGAATGACAGGGAGAGACACTTTTCCACAAAAAAGTTTTCTTTATATTTCGATAATACCAGAATGAATCACAATTCTCTTTGCAAATTACCGTATATACTCGTGTATAGATCGAGGTTTTTAGACCACATTTTTCGTGAAAAACACGGGGGTCGACTTATACACGAGAAATATTTTTGATAGGTTTAAACCTCTTTATTTGCCCTGCGGTTATTGAAATTTGATGGAATTTACACTCTTGTTGTACTTGAACTGTATCGATAACTATCGAATATTTAAATACCAACAATGTATATGAAATAATAACTTACTATATAATTTGGTGATCCTAAGTTGATCTTTGATGCTTCGCAAATAATTAAGCAATTTTGGTAAACCTAATGTTCGGTAACGTGACGGCGGCACAACAGAAAACTGGCAGCAAGACAAATGTGCAATATGGTAACTGTCACATGTAAACAAAGAAACACCTAATCGGTGATTCAGAGAAAGGCAACGCCTACCTCTAAGCATCGCAGACTAAATTAGTATTGCCGAAGTATTTGTGGTATAAAAATTTTGGTACTCTACGCATAACTAGGGCAAAGGTAAACAAGGCGACACAGAGAAAGCAGCAAGAAATGGAACTACCAGGAGGAAAAATGGAAGACAAATGTAAATACAAGATTTTGATGTTTGTAATCCAAGACTAGTCCCCTAACGGATAATGAAACAACATAGGTAAGAGGAGACTTGTAATATTATTTATTGTAACCAGAACCAAAATTATTTTAATTGTTTAAAAGAAAACTTTTATTCTCATTAAAATCAATCCTAAAATCCAAGAAAATTTTCATCATCAGAGCTATCCAATACAAATAACTCATCCAAGTCTCTTTCAGTAATATTTTCATCACACGGATCATCGAGATGTTCGTCAGCATCACCCTCAACTATAATTACCTTCATAAACAATAATTAGCATTTTCGTTACATTTCTTTCTTAAACGTAAGCTGCTAAACTGTTCCATGTTCCGAGGTGTAAATTTCTTCATTTCTCGTCCAAAAATGTGCGAAACACGGATTTCCTAGGACCACATAGTACATCTTTCTGCCAATCTATTGTCAATTTCGGCATCACCTATCCTTTGTGGTCCAACATCAGTTTTGTTTCCTGTTCTCCTTTACAAAGATAATTTCGGAATGAAAGCTGGGACAAAATATGAAGTCTATCGAGAGTGATTCGATCTATATATCTATAATCATGCATAAATAACATTGTTACTAATATGGCATATAATAATAAAGAACTCTTCCTCCTGGAGCCAGGATTATTGGATCACAGAGCACTTTTCATATCACTACCAAAAAAATTCAATCTAATTAGAGGGTTATTCAAAATAAATTAAGTCGTGTATTCAGCTTTGAAAATGTTGAGAAATTTAAGGATAGCATAAGGCAGATTTAATGGTCAGTAGACTTAGAAAATGTGTTGATGAAAACTATAATATATTTATTTCAAATTTCCTGAACTGTTTTAATCATGCAATTACTGTGGCATCCAGCAAACAAAGAGGAAAAAAAATTACCTAAAAGTGGATAACTACAGGAATCATGACATCCATCAAACAAAAAAAGAATATTTCATTATGAAGCAAGAGAAACTAAAAATACATCAATTATTAATGACTATAAAAAATACAGAAAAATACTTAAGTCAGTCATCAACAAGGCAAAAATAATGGCGAATGATAAATATATCCTGTTCAAATAACACAAGTAAGGCAACTTGGACAATAGTAAAAAAAGAGCTGGGTTTGAAAGAAAATACGAATAATGAAATCCCAAACATTGTTCTAAATGATAACAGTACTTCTGAACCAAAAATTATTGCCGAGTCTTGTAACAGCTTTTTTATAAATGCTGCAAAATAATTACAGGTTAATCCCTCAATTACCAAAGCTAATTCCATAGTAATAAATTCTTCAATATCAAGTGCTTTCATTCTAAGTCCAGTAACTAAAACTGAAGTAAAGAAACTCATATCTTGTTTAAAAAATAAAAAAATCTAGTGGTTGGGTTGAAGTGCCATCATTTATAATCAAAGAAGTGATGGAGTACATTACTGATCCTCTCTGCAAAATAATAAATCAATCATTTCAGACTGGAACTTTTCCGGAAAGGCTGAAGTATACAATAGTTAGGCCACTACTTAAAGAAGGACCTCCTGAATTATTAAACAACTACCGTCCAATATCTCTTTTGTCAAATTTTTCTAAAATATTTGAAATGGCTGCACAAATCCATCTTTCTAATCACTTAGAATATAATCACTTGTTATCAAATAGTCAGCATGGCTTTAGAAAGAAATACTCAACAACTACAGCATTAATAGACTTTGTAAATAATGTTTCTGAATCCATTGATTAATCACAGTCTACAGCAGGATTGATATGTGACTTATCCAAAGCATTTGATTGTGTTAGACATGAAATATTAATCAGAAAATTCAAGTACTATGGTGTTCAAAACAATTCTCTCAAATGGTTTGAATCTTATCTTTCAGAACACAAAAAAAACAATAATAAGTAATAAAAATCAATCTTTTTGTTCAGAATGGAGTGATGTGGAAATAGGAGTGCCACAGGGATGTCGGTCCACTACTTTTTATTGCATATATGAATGATCTGCCCAATAGTGTGAAAGCTCACATTATCTTATATGCGGATGATACTTCAGTGATTTTAAAAGAAAAATCAATAGCAGAGCTAGGCAAAAATTTGCTTCAAACAATAGAAAACATGGAATGGTTTTCTACGAATGGCCTTAAGTTAAACATAACTAAAACTAATGTAATTAATTTTAGAATGGCAAAATATAAAAAAGCTGCTTTGGAACCGATTAATGAAAATTGTAATGTAAATATCAAGCACTCAACCAAGTTATTGGGAGTATATATTGATGAGAATATGAAATGGAAAGACCAAATTAATAACTTAGCAGTAAGATTAAATAGAGCATGCATCAATATGTCAATATTTGCACCAATAACTAGCATGCCAATCAGATTAGCAGTGTACTATGGCTATTTCTTTTCAATATTTAAATATGGCATAATTTTGTGGGGAAATGCTTCTGTATGGGAAACTATTTTTAAAATAAAAAAAAAGTGCTACGTATAATGACTAACTTAGGCTTCAGAGATTCCTGTAAGCCAATATTTAAACAATATAATATTTTAACTCTTCCATCACTCTTGACTCTTTATGAGCTAATAAGTTATGACAATAATAATCAAGAATACTTTAAAAATCTTCAGTCTGAGCACCAATATGATACAAGAGGCAAAGATAACTTTAATCTACCAAAGCACAAATTAAAACTTATGGAAAATAGTCCATATTATACAGGTATCAAAGTTTATAATAAATTGTCCCTAAAATTTAGAGAAAAACGTAATAATGTAAAATATTTCCAGGAGAAAGTGAAAGTTTTTGTTAAAAGTGTTATTATTCAGTAATGGAATATATGGAATACAATGATGTGGCTTTCATTGATTGCTAAGTATAATTTGAATTATTATTCAATGTAACATTTGTATTGTGACGTATTATTCAATGTAACATTTGTATAGTGACGTATTATTCAATGTAACATTTGTATTGTAACGTATGTGTGATGTGTAACAGTTAATGTATGTTAGCTATTGACGAGACACCAATTTAATGACAGACTTGTACTGCAGCTATGTAAATGTAACGTGTCAATAAATTCTATTCTATTAAAAAGGCATATACAATGTTACGACTTTTGATGTTATGCAGTGACGCTGGAAGAGACATCAAACTGCTTCGCTGCTACTATGACACAACGTTGTTATATCGGACTAAAGGGAACTTAATGCGGAAATTCATGGATCAACACGTATTGAATACAAAAAATTCATTCTACCACACCTGAAAATCTGGAGTCGACTTATACACGAGAAATACAAAAAAGCAAAAATTTTTATGAAAAAGTCGGGGATTGACTTATTCACGAGTATATACGGTATGTGAGACACATAGGATGGTGTATGGCAAGGGGTGACTCCCAACCCAACCAGTGTATCCCTCTGCCTTACACCAGTCATGGTGTCGCACGATGAATATGTCTCGCAATGGATGTATCATGACTAATATATCTCGCGACGAATATGCCTTGTGACAAATGTCTAGCAACAAATTGAAGCATGATCAACTGACTGCAATGTATTGATGGTATACGACTTCATACTTGAATTTAAGACGACCCCCGATTTTCGCAAGTTGAAATTTGGAAAAAAACCTCGTCTTGGATTTAGGTAAATATGGTATTATTGGAAAGCTGCTTAACATTTATCAGTCATGGAAAATCCCCAACAGTTGATGCAAGCTTTTAGCACCTGTGTTAAAATGGATAAGGCAAAGTGGGAATACCAGAGCAACCGAAAAATTTCCCTCTGGTCACCTGCTAACATGTTTCACAAAAATTCTTCCCTTTTCTCGAAAATAGTCATGACAGAGACTGAACAAATTTACCATTAAGTAGCGATACAATAGTAGTCTCCTCTGGCAGGGGCATATTTATTGCTTTCATACTGGCCTATCTATAATGTATCTTTGGTCGATAAAGAAGTATGGGTCACAAGGGTTTGGGAATGGGTCATGAGGTCCTATTGTTGGTCAGTTATTTTTATTTTATTTTATATTAGCTCATAAACAGCCGTTAACGACCTTTTACAATGAGCGTAATAATGTTAACAAAGACGAATACATACAACCATGCCCTTGGCATTTCCCTGGCAATTATGTTAATAATGCAACTGACACCATCAACCTCGCACTAATAAGCAGGCGGCGTTAACAGTGAGGTACAGAATTTTAGACTAGGGAATCCCCAGGTTCTCCCTCCCATCTGATGCATGCGCTGAGCGTCTTGTACAGAAATAATGCCACTGGACGATATGTAGTAACTTTTTTGGAATGGATTTTAATGGAAATTTTTAGAGCTATTTTTGAGTAAATTTGGTATGCCTACGGTAATTATCAATGCTTAAAGTATCTTAAGAATTTTTGTTCAAATAATGTAACCGAAAAATAAAAAAAATATTAAGTACACCCAATCCCTGATTAACGCTCTTAATTGGTGCCAGGAAAATTTAGTGCTAACTGAAATGGCGCTATTCGGAACACGTACTTCCATAAAAAATGACGTTATAAGATTTAATTCATTCCCGAGATTCTATTAATGGAAATTAAAATAGGTAGCATTATATAAATAATACACTTAAGTATTCTTTGTTAACCATATTACATAGCGTAGAATAGGTCGTCATTTGCATTGCAATTATATTTAAAATTGAACAGTAAAACTTGAATATAAATGAAGAACAGAATGCATTTTACAGAACATACGGTATTTACCTGAAAGGAAGATGACCCCTAAAAAAATTAGGTTCACTTACAAAAAAACTTTTACATGTATAACAAGCTAACATTAAGAGGATGAATATAAAAAGTAAATTCACTACTTACATCACCCTCTCCTCTGTTTCCTTCCCTTATTCTTGCTGTCCTGTTCATTCATCACAACTTATTCAAATTCGAACAAGTTGTCTTCCATACCGTCCATGGAATTTGATATGGAGCATTTCTTTAACCCTCTTGAGATACTACTGGGATCTATTTTTTCGATGCTGCAATGATTCAATTACAGAGATGTGGTATACTGGGCTTCTTAATTTTCCCTGTAGGAGTTAATGCATGGTCCCCTGCCAAAAGCCATTCTGAATAAAATGACTTTATGTAATCCTTAAAGGGCAACATCACTACAACATCTAGCACTTGAATTTGTGATGTCATACCTCCTGGTATAATTACAAGGTCAGTATTCATACCATGAAGGGTATTTTGAACTTCCTCTGTAAGGTGGCCTATGAACGCATCTAAGACGAGCATTGCTCTCTGCCTTAAAAGTGCCCCAGGTCGTCTATTCCACACTATGCTTAGCCAGTCCTTCATTAAATCAGCTGACATCCATCCTTGGACTTGACATTTAACAATTATTCCATTTGGTAGTACTTCCTTAGGCAGTTTTGCATTTTAAAATAACATACGGCGGCAAATTTGTTCCGTCCGCTAATACAGCCAGCATTACAGTAATGCGCAGTTTTTCATTCCCGGAAGTTTTCATGATGACATTTTTTGCACCTTTTTCGTTGACTGTGTAATTGGATGGCACGTTGAAGTAAATGGGTGTCTCATCTGCATTACCCATTTGGCTCAGAAGGTAATTGTGACTTTTTCGCAACTGAATTACATGCCTCTGGAAAGTTATTAGTTTATCCGTGAAGTCGGAAGGTAGACGCTGGCAAAGTGAAGTTCTTCGTCGCAGGCTAAAACCATTATGACGCATCATACGCACACACCATCCATTACTAGCCTTAAATTCTTGGTGTGGAATGTTTTGCGATTGTGCAAATTCTTGGGCCTTCAATTTAATGATATCCCGCGTCACCAGTTTACCGTCCATTCTTTTAATACGCACAAAGTTTGCAATTTCCTCTTCTAATGCATGAAATCTGCCTCGTTTTGGTCCACTAAATGATCTCCGTGTTGAGTTAGCACCTTCAAGTTTATCTTTTGCTTTCTTCCACCTTCGCACATTTGCTTCAGTCACATTGTATTTCCTCCCTGCTGCACAATTATTTGTTTCTTCAGCATAGCGCACCACCATTAACTTAAAATTTCTGTCGTAACTTATTCTAATTCCTTTTGATACGTTCCCTCTTATCTCAGTTCCTTTTTTCTCTACGCGATCTGCCATTTGTTTGGGGTATCTTATTTAAAAGTTATAAATAAAAACTTTGTCACTATTTCACTTTAAAACTCAGCCAAGCATGTACTACTCAAGTGCTCTTGTAAATTTTCTACACTCAAACTCATGTCCACTTTACGTCTGCCATTGGCATACCAAACACAAAGCATCATGTTTAAATTGTAGTAGATATGTTTAAATTGTATCAGTCTTCTTTACATTGTATTACTAGACACCTTAATTGGTGCCAACATGACTTTGTGTTTCATATTACGCAAGGAACCGCCCAGCTGTAGTCATTATTTTTCAACTTGTCACGCGATTACCTATCCACCTCCCCTTCCCTACTACCGAAGTGGAACCATTGGTCTGTGGGAGCAATTTGAAGAAATTTGACTTTAAATTTTTTAAGTATTGTAGTAATTAATTAAATACGATGTATTACTTTATGCAATAATAAATATTTTAAGGGGTGTATTCTCACCTTAAATCCTCATACTCCATTCTAAGACGATACCTAATATTTTTAATGGCATTTTTTGTGAAAAAACCTCGTCTTCCTTTCGGGTAAATATGGTACGTTGATTTCCCACTGAATAAATCGTGCAGGAGCATTAAGGAATAGGAATTAGAGTAGAAGAAGATACCTGCATCTACTTATATATACAGGGTGAGGCAATAGTCACTATACGGCCACAATTTTATTAATGCATAGAAAATTGGAACATAATAACATAAGCATCATGACTGAAGATACTGTTCAATTAAGAGAAGGCAACCAATAAGACAAAAACAAAATCGTATATCGAAACCTTACTACGTTTCGATAAAGAAATATCGATTCATAAAAGAATTATCATGTGCTTGATAAATAAAACATGGAATGAGACCATATAAAGGAAGAATTCAAATATCTTGGTATTACATTTTAAAAACTGAACAATCGAAAAGGCAGCAATAAACAAAAAACAAACATGTTGGCGCTCTCCAGCTTTTAGCCGCCATCACTCTAATTTAACCTCTAGAGTTAAGTTTTTCCTCTTTTTCTCCTCTGACCGCCGGTTATCACTCATGGTCTTTTTATTTAAAGGGAAAATATAATTTAAACAAAGTTCACTCTATATTTTGACTTACAAAAGTGTACACAGAACCATCAAGCAACTGCAAATACTGACGTCTTGTGTTGTAAATGCGCAGAGGCCCTGCAGAGTGGACTTTGTAAATTACACCAGAAATTTTGAAGAGTGTCAATGTGGAACGCACGAGCGCAATTCAGAAAAGGTATTAAATTATTTTCAGTGTTAATGCGGAACAGCGTTAATCAGGACATCGTTAAGCGGGGAGTGGGTGTATTCACTTTCATATCATCCATAGACCAGATGCTGTCTAAAATACTTGAATTTAAATAATAATAATAATGAAATAAATCGTCATGTCATGCTCAACTGTGACGACACGGGGCGATGCTGCAAATTACTCTATTACATATGATCCATAAGAAACACATTAAAATACGAGGTGCTATCGAAAAGTTCCCGGACTGTGCCTACAAAAAATTTTAAACTTATTCTATTTACATTTGGCCTCCATCCCCTTCGAAGTAATCCCCTTGTGAACGATCCCAGCGCTTCTGCCATGCTTCGAACGCTCCCCGGAAGTCCTTTTGTTGAAGGCTGTCAAGAACCTCCTGCGATTCGTTCTGAATTTCTTCCACGGTGTCAAAACGTCGCCCCTTCAGCTTCAATTTCATTTTTGGGAACAAGGCAAAGTCACAAGGAGCTAAATCCGGCGAGTACGGGGAGGTGTGGGACGACCGGCATGTTGTTATCCGCCAAAAACTGCATCGTTTCCAGGGAGGCGTGAGCGGGTGCATTATCGTGATGCAGGAGCCAGTTGCGGTCGTGCCACAGTTTCGGTCGTTTGCGCCGCACGTCCTCTCTCAGCTACCTCAAAACGTTGCAGTAGAACTCGGAATTCACTGTTTGACCAGGAGGGAGGAATTCACGGTGCACAACCCTCTTAATGTAAAAAAAAACAATCACCATGCTCTTTGTCGCACTCCTGACCTGCCGTGCATTCTTCGGTCTTGGTGAACGCGGGCTCTTCCACTGCGATGATTGCTGCTTCGTCTCTGGATCGTAGCCGTAAACCCAACTTTCGTCGCCTGTGATGACCCTGGAGATGAAAGTTGGGTCGCCATTTGCGGTTTCTCGAAGCTCCTGGCACACGTCGAGGCGCCGCTGCTTCTGGTTGGGTGTCAGGAGCCTGGGGACGAACTTCGCAGCAATTCGATGCATGTTCAAATCGTCCGTAAGGATCGCCTGGCAGGGTCCATAACTGATCACGACCATGTCGCAGATTTAATGGATGGTTAGGCGACGGTCCTCGTGAACAATTTGTTGAATTTTTTCGACATTTTCAGGGGTTGTGCTGGTGAGCGGTCGTCCCGAGCATTCGTCATCTTCAACCGACGTTTGACCGCCCTTGAAACGCGAGTGCCACTCAAAACACTGCGTACGGCCTAAAGCTTGATCACCTAAAGCCTGACGAAGCATTCCGAGTGTCTCGGTTGCTGATTTTCCGAGCTTCACGCAAAATTTGATGCACACACGTTGCTCGTTTTTGTCAGCCATCACGGGATCGCAGGACAGCCCTAACACAAGGTCAGAAAAGCACGTGTAAAACTGGTTCCGACAAAAACAGCACGGCGCCACTTGGCAGACTGACTCATTAGGCCTGCGGGCAGTGACTCCTAGCGTTGCACCTGCCTACCTCTCCAGGTTGCCGAGTAATCGGTACAGTCTGGGAACTTTTCGATAGCACCTCGTACAACTTATTTTCTTTTATCAAATAAAATGTAGGAATTAAAGTACAATAGGCCGATTTTGCAATCAAATTGCTTAATTGATTAGTTAATTAATTAATAATTTACGTTTTCAGCCTAGGTTGTCAGGAATAAGAGAAGTATTGTTGGCATAAACAAGCCCCTCTAATTTGAGTCATAGAAAGCAGACTAGTAAATAAGATTAGTCATCAGTTAAAGAGTAGTGACATTAAAATCAATGATAATATAGAGGAGACACATGAACGTCAAAGACGATCGGCCAGTGAACAAATTGAAAGACCTAGATTAACACAACAGCATTAGAATGAAGGGAGAGACCACAATCGAAAATATCAACAAACTATGATCCAAGATATTTTCTATTTGTTTGCCCGTCAGCTTTGACAGGATATTGCCTAGTTTTAAAATATTAATCCATCGATGTCACATTCATTAAACAGATATTCTTTTTCTATTTCACTTAACTGCATTCTTTTGATAAATTCTTTCGGAATAAATTAAGATTAACATATTTCAATAACAGCAAGATTAACAGCTAATCACAGTAATTGCACTAAGGAGAATGACTTCACCATAAATGTGTTGATTCACACATTAAAGTTATAAAATAAACACAAATTTAACTATCTAGACCAAACACCTATCACATATAGATATTTAAACAATGATGACTTTTTACAAGACAAAAATCACCAGTATGAAAACTCACAAACATATAAACAATTGCAAATATAAGCTTGATAACATTTTTAAAATATGGAAGCTGGAGAAGACATTTACAAGGTAATCTTTACCCAGTCATATAAGGCATTTATTACTTCAAATTGACTCTTGGACAATGACACAAAATATTTTTAAAATGTTAATCATAGACCTTTTGTATCATGAGGAGTCTGTTAGAATTAGACATTTAAAACAAGAAAAATGGATTATGAAGTCATTTTTTTCAATTTTTTTTTGCATACCTTGAGGTCTTTGCTGCCAACTTGGCATCTCTGGTGGAGGGGGTTGCTGTTCGCTGGGACGCCCTCCTCGGTCAGGCACCTGTTAATCAGTTAACCCAGCATCGTTGAATTGGATTCAGAAGTTTAAATAATAATTCATTGTTTTAATGTTTTCCACACAATGGAGCTTCCAGAAAATTTAATCTCCTTTTTACCTGAACATTTAATGATTTCGTTTTCCAAAAAAGATTTATCTATAATTAATACCTACCGTATCTGCCCGAATATAAGCCGATACTTTTTGACAAAATCTATTCTGAAAAAAATCACCCTCGGCTTAAATGCGAGCCTGAGGAAAAATTTGGCATCCTCGTACGACGCCATCGCTGAAAAATGTCTTGTTTCCATAGCATACCTCCTGTTGCCCGGAGCTGTAATTTAAATTGCTATTGAAGGTTATTTATATATTTTAACACGTAGTTAAAAGTAAATGGGTTCTTATCCAAAGGAAAGGGTGGTATATAAAACAATCGAGTTTTAACAACCCACCAGGTTCCTAGTATGATTGCACGCTACAGCAAATTCGTTTTGATCATAATTTGCAACGAGTTCTTAAGATACCAACACCGGTCTTATTAGAGGTTTTTACAAATTCTGACTACACTAAGCTTCTTCAACTCTTTGTTTTAATTGCACTTCTTGGTGCTGCAATCGATTTAAAGTTCAGATGTAGCAGTCGTCGTAGCTTTTACGGATCATTTAAATGGCAGGTACGTTCAAGTTAGGAGCCGACAGTATAAAAGAAGTTCATATTAATTTTTCTTGTTTATTTTATATTTTGCTATAGCCATTGTCATTTTTGTATGCATGTTAAAACCCTCTTTCATATAATGTATTAAAATTGCGTATACTGACTAAGCAGACGATATCGTCTGCTTAGTCAATTCGCAAAATTCGATGACGACTTTCGATGCGCAACTTTTTGAATTCCGCTAACATAAGATACGTCTGATTCGAAGGTGTGAGCAACGGCGTTAACTGTAATTCATCTGATAATTAACAGCAATAATAATAAAACTTGGAAACCTCTTTCATAGAATCTATTAAAATTGCGTATAATGACTAAGTAGACGATCACGCCAAATTCGATGACAGCTTTCGATGCGCAACAGTTTGAATTCCAGTAAGATAAATAAATATACTTACATTTGATTGTAAGGTGTGAGCAACGGCGTTGACTATATTTATAATTAACAGTAATAATACCTAATAAAACTTTACATGGAACGTATATAATTATGTAGATGTAATGTATAATGTATTCTAGGTTGTGCGTGCATGTCTGGTACACTTAAGCATAAAATTTACGAAAATACTTTTTTGCCAAAAAATGTTGGAAAATTTCGTGGGGTCGGCTTAAATCCGGGGTCGGCTTCTATTCGGGCAGATATGGTATATTATTCAACCAAATCACATTTTTTAAAATCTTAAAAGTAGGAAGTTAAGAGTGGCATGAAAATGGCAAATTTTAAGAAGGATACTAATATGATACAGAGGTCACCATTATCATGTAGAAAATACTTTACCTTTCCAATGATAACTTTATTAATGGAAGACTGAGTATTTTTGCGCACAGATGCACTACTAGTTTTTTCTAAAACAGCAAGATCTTCCCGTGCAGCAAGAAGGTGCGATAATTCCACCATTGGTTCTGCATGCAACTGTGAACGTTTGCTCTGGAAAATTTGAGCGATGCGATCCTCCTGACTTTTTGCACGATCAGACCACTAACAAGAATAAATAAAAAGAAATAGTTGATAATCTGTAGGAGACAATATTGATTAACATGTAATACATTAGGTTTCTACAGGATAAAATACAAATACACCACTCCCCAGTTATAATACTGTCGGTTATACTGCAATTACAGATATACCACAGGTCTTACTTCCTCCATGTTACTAGTAAAGAAAATCCTGAGAACTTTGTCATTAACTGGACATGCAGATGCTAGCACTATCCATGATGGGAAAGTGGCAAGAAATAGAACTACAACGTCATATCTACGTAATATGGGAATTTCAAAATAAGGAAAGATGATTCTTTTTTGCTTTCCCCTCAACAAATGTGGCAATTAATTTTGATGTAACTGATTCTGCACTACATCTTGCTCAATTGAAATCATCGCTAGTCTGTTTAACCATCCTTGAGAGGTTGTTGATCAGTTTCAATTTGAAAAAAACTTCTTTCACCATTAGCAATTGTCATGGGAATTGCTAAATACACACACAATGCAACCCATGTGTTTGGCAACATGTCCTGAAAATTGCTTTTACGAATTAAGTTGTAGTGGAAGTAATTTGGCTTCATCTTTTGAAAGATAAGAAAAAAATTTCAGTTCATCTGAGTCCTTTGCCATTGATAATATTTTTGGCCTAACTGCCCATGTCGCGAATCATAATATACATGAATAAAAATATAACAATCTTACCTTTTATGTACAATTCATCACCGAAGAAAGTTTTTTATTTTAAATCATTAAAAAAAACAATGCACACCAAACAAGATATAAGAGCTGACTTAAAGGCATCAGATTTTGGTCGATAAAAGATTTATCTTTAAAAATGTATGCTTACAAAGCATTTGAATAATTGATAAAGAGAACTGTATCAAAATATTTGACTATCCATTCACAGATGGCGCTAAAATTATTTTTTTTGTTTCGTGCATTACGAAAACCAAGATTTCTCAACATGTTAATTTAAATAATTTATTAATTAGGCTTTTTAAAAATTTTAAAGATAAAAAGTTTTTAATAAAATAAACTTTCTTTAAAAAGGCGCTTAAAATTATTTTGCTCCAGGCACCACAAAGTCTCCCACCGGCTCTGCCTATGATAAAGCAATATCTGATTCCAAAAGCTATGAGTGCAATCGAGTTTTAAAAATTGCAATGCAGTCAATAGCATTTTTATTATTACTTCTCAAAAGCAGATTACCTGAAAAGACTGTATAGTGACATCCAACCTCTTGATTAACATTTCACGGCGCATTCTGTATTCTTCCTGTAACTCTTGCTGGGTGCCTTCCAGTGTGTGCCATTGCTTGCCAGAGAGTGTACCAAAGAAGAGTGGCTTCCCAACTAAACCAGGTGGCGCCTTAGCTACTATTTCTTTCACCTAATACAGCGAAAAAAGGAAATCAAAGTCGGTTGAAAATATTTTAACAATAATAGTATGTAATATGAAAAACACTGAATTATGTCAATTGTTACAAAAATTCACCTAAAATATATCACTGCCAAATACTACATTGAAAGCAATCATGATATAATATTTCAAATTTCTAATGTGAACTGGAATAAAAATCAAATAAATTAATAAATATTAATTATTATTATTATATATATAGGATTGTCGGTGGAAGGAATGAAATCTATGGGCAAACGACTCCCCTTCGTATGTGCGCACGCGTGTGTGTGTGGATAAGGGGATGGTGACAGAATGTGGGTCAGTGGATGAGGGGTGGGTCAACCGAAGAAAAGGAAGGAGGATGAGGCGATGGGTCTCTAGCTATAAATGTTTTATTTTTCATTGAGGATATGAGCTCCGTGTTTTTTCGGTTCAAGCTGTTACGGAGCGAGATTTCAAAAGGATCTCTGCCAAATCCTTATTTTTAAACGGTCGATAATATATATTATATATATTATTAATAAATAAATTAATAAACTCATATGATGCTAAGCTTGTTCTGCCAAATGAAGGTGGCTGCAAGCAAATTCTATGATTTAAGAGAAGTAAATTAAGAATTACCATATGTCATCCATAAGTCTTCTGACATAATTTATTTTTCTATAATTGCAGTTATAATTCTTGGTCTTTAGGCCTTTTTCAGACACAGTTATGCCACTGTCAGCCATTATCTACACATAATTAAACTATGCGATCCAAGTAATGAATGTGAATTATGATCAACTCAATACTTAATATTGCCGTGATTATGAATGTACTAAACAACTAAAAAGACTGTCTTGAAATGAAAATGAAATATTATTAAATTGCCGATGCATCTCTTATCATAAAAACTAAGAATAGAACTCCATATTTTCCATCATACTAAAAATTTAACTCCACAAATCATGTCCATTCAATGGTAAATATAAAATGAATATTTAAGCCTGACAATAACATACCACATTACGCCCAAGTTAAATATGTTCCATCTCATAAAAATTCAATTTTTCATACAGACCTTCTGTTCCATTTTTCCAAAAAGCATTGCAGATGTAATATTAGCGGGCGGTTTGGGAAACTTCAGAGCTATCAGCATCGATTTTAAATCATTTGCTGTTGAACTTTCTTTCTGAAATTAAATGTATTCAGTGAGCATAACTAAAATATGAATGAATCATAAATACGCAATTACAACTAGATTAATTTACCAGTTCGACTTGCATCCCCTTTGAAAGGTCAGGTTTCTTTACTTTGATCATTCTAGCTGCTTCCAGCTCACAAACCATATATTCGAGGAGAAGAATCCGGCTCTCCTTAGTTTTCAATCTATCATTTATGTGACCTTCGGTTAAAGATTTATGCGGGCATCCTATTCCAAATTTAAAAATTAACAATTTGTAACAAGTTGATTTGAATATATGTAGTGTAAAATGAGGTTAACAGTTAAGGTAATATAATAATACCTAGCTCTTTAAGAAAACTGCTCACTTCCATCACAAAAGAGCTCGAATCTTCCGGTGTAGTAATTGCATGGATATGTTCCTCAAAATTACATAAAGTTCTAAATTCATTAGACACCCACGATACTAACTCCGTATATTCTATTGACTTTGGACCTCCATCAACAGCTTTTTCAAGTGCTTCATCCTCCAACATAGGCCCGTCGTACCTACAAGTTAAACATTATATCCAATTTCCACATACAATTTACATTCAGCATATAAAATAAGTACATTATATAATTCCTAACCCAATATCCTCGAGAGCATCTAAGACGTCGTTCTCCATTATTAATGTATTATATTTACAATGTCCTTATAAGTTAAAGCGTTGAGTCGTGACAATGAACTCGACACTATAATGGTTTTTCTAAGTATCATAAACTAATTACACAAATCCCTGACGTCATTTTATTCTTGAAACTATCAATGTTTGACGGGCTAAAGAATATTATTCAAATAATCTCATAAAATACACGCAATCATGAGCGTACACGCCGGCACTTACTAATACCTTAGAAAGAATTAAATGAAGTGTTCGATATATCGAACAAATCAAGTGTGACCACTACAATAGAGTGAAAGTGGCCTAATAAGGCACGCGCTTGAGGCGTCGTCGAAAATGAAAAATATAGAATTTTGGCATAAAGATATACAATCTTCAGCAAATAATTATATGAACAAGCCAAAATTTCCTAAATAATTGCCAGTTAATTTATGTGCAATTGCGCATGATAACATGTTGTTGCTATATGTTGATAACCAGTGGCGGCTCGTAGCTAAAATTAGTGGGGGTGCTACTCCAGAAAATTTTTAGCCTTTGTTTTAAAATTGTGTAAAAGGAAAAAAACATGTATAAAAAGAAAATTTATTCAGGAACTTGATAAAATCTTAACAAAAAAAACCAAACATTTTTTACTTACTCTAACTTAAATTGTTACAGTTCAAGCTTGATCTATTTATTTAAAAATGAAATCCATTCTTCTTGTTTTAATTTGCGCAAAAAGTTCAATAATTTTCTCCTTGATCTCTGGATGACAATTGAGGAAATTTTTCTCCATTGAAAGTACTGCAAGCGCATTTAGTCTTTCCGAATTCATAGTGCTTCTTAAAAAAGTTTTTATTCTTTTCAATGTTGAAATGCAGCGCTCTGCCTCTGATGTAGTTATGGGAACTGTCAAGTGGATTTTTATCAGTTTCGTAATTTTACTAAAAACATAATCTAGATTATTTTCCAAGATAAATTTCAGCAGCTCAATTAACTTGCAATATTCATGAATATCAGTCCTACAATAGAATACTTTTAGTTCAGTTTCAAGCTTTTCTTTGTCAATCATGGGATAAGCTTCAGTGGTCAGTACTATCTCTTTTGTGGGATGTTCATTCTTAAATCTAGTGAAGCATTTCTTGTTGAACAATTTAGCAGCTACTAAGTGTTTAGTGGAAGAATATCTGTCCATTATATCAACACATATATAGTCACACACTTCCTTAGCTTCTGCCATGAGTGTCTTTGAAGGATTCTCACAGTACTTTGAGTTTCTCAATTCTAAAATAGCAGTTTTGAAATTTGTTATGTATTCATTAACTTTAAACACACTAATTTCTCGAGATTGCATTTGGCTGTAAATTATTTCAACATGAGGCATAATCTGATGAAAAAGCTCTAACCAAAACTTGAAATTATCATAATTCAGGTATTTTAAAATTCCTGTTGCTTCTGCAATGGTTTGATCTGCATTTGATGTTGACTGAATTTTAGTAAGGCAGTTTTTTAAAGGTTGCAAATTTTCATGAACTCTGTTTATGGTCCGTATGTTGAAATTCTACCTTGTAGAGGATGGACGTGGAATGCTGACGTCCATATGTTTCTTGAGAATGGACACACGTTGGGGTGATCTTGAGAAGAATGTTGGAATAGCCAGAATGTTAGAGAAAAATATTCTTGCGTTTCGTGTAATACTTACTGCATTTCTCATTATTAAATTAAGTTGATGTGCATAACAGTGAATGAAATGTGCATTACTATAAACTGCTTTTATTTTTGCTTGAACTCCTGCTTTTTTGCCTTTCATGACATTTGCACCATCAAATGTCTGAGCTATCAGTTTTTGTCCATTTCCTTGAAGGATTATGTCCAATTGTTCTAAAATACGTTTTGATATGCCATCTGCAGTTTGATTTTCTGGAATAAAGAATCCCCAAAAACGCTCAAATATTTCTTCATTCAATACGTACCGTAGAACAAGGACCATTTGAGTGTGTTCCGAAACATCTGTTGTGTCATCAGCCATGACAGCTACAAAGGAAGCTTTTCTAATTTCCGTCCTTATCTCCTCATGGTATACATATTTGTAGCAGGCAATCAAGTATCTCATTCTGAATGGTCTTAGAAACACCTTTGAAGACTGCACTGGTTTCTAAGTGATTCTTCAAATCTGAATCTAATTTAGATGCAAAATTTACTAATCCTCTAAATACCCCTGGATTTACTGAATCGTCTTTTTCATCATGTCCACGTAAGGGAGATTTAAAGTTTTCACAAAAGTAAATTCAGTCTATTATTTTGGACAAAATTTCACGGTTCTTTTTAACTTTTATATTATGCTCATTGATTGAAAGTCTGTATGCCTGACTAAGTTTCTCCTTAATACTTACGGTTCCTAAAAGTGACAGTGAAACAACATTATCAACGTGCTTCTTTGACTTCTCATGCTTTTCAGTTTTTTCTTTCATTTTGTTTATATTTCTAAAACCATCTTTTGTCCACGGTACATCACCTCCAAACAGCAAACACGGGAAGCAAAACAGTGCATTTTTTACTTCACAGCCGCAAAGCCAACTTTTCCGTTGGTACCATTCAGAATTAAAGCTACGAATATATTTCTTGTTGTTGCTTTTGCCTGGCTGAGATATTAGAATATCAGGTGTTGAACGACCTCTTTTCTTAACTGTAACTTTCTCATGGAGAGATAGCTGTGAAAACTTAAGCTGTTGAAGTTCACTTACAGTCACAGAACTTATTTCTTGGGGATGCAAGGCCATGGTTAAAGTTTTCTATTAAATAAAAGAACCGAAAAAAATGAATCAAATAGAATAGCTGGAAGCAGAATAATAATCTAATTCTACACTCTTCTACACTTTATCACATTCAAGAATATGCACACGGTTTTTAAGCACAACACACGCTGAGTAAAAAAAAACTTCCTTCCACCATCACGCCAGAGCCGGCACTGCAAGAGCAACAGGGCAACAGTGCTCTCTCTACCTGGCAGTCCCGCCTTCCTCCCCACCCCCCTCCTATGTGCGCATGCGCACAACAGTCAAACCCCACGTCGCTGGCACTGTGAAGCGCACAGTTCCATGCAAAGATTTTTGTATCTTTTTCATAAACTGGGGGATGGCTACTGAAGTACTGACATTAAGCTTAAGGAATATATATTGTACTACAAAAATAAAGAAAGAATTAAAGAAAAAAGGACTCATTATATTAAATGTTATCGATAATATCAAGTGGAAATAGGGGGTGCTGCAGTTCCGCAGTGCCTATACACTAGCCGCCACTGTTGATAACAACATCTGCGCTTGTTTCGATTGATTCATCATTTTTTGCTGATTGTTATGCTTTATAACTAAAGCAATCAAATTTAAAATATTATTTTTAACTATTTTTACAAGAAACGCCGCCGTGTTAGGTGGATTTGAGTTATTTTACGGAGGAGGTTGAGTTAGACAAAAATAAATGTAAATTGTCATTTTTCTCTTCTTCAGTAAAATTTTCAGATATTTAATTTTCATTTTATGAGTTTTATCATGCTCGATAAAGTGAGAGATTTTGAATATTAACCTAATTCAAACACTACCAATTTTATATAATATGTGACATTTTGTGACAAGGGGGGGGGGAGTATATGTAAAACAATGTGATGCCACAAATAAGTAAAGGTTTTTGCCAAGATCTTGTGCTTTATTTCCTTAATTTTCTTGAAGTGACATTCACTAACTTTTATTTATTCTCTGTTTTACTTGCCTTTCCTGCCACTGGCCCTCTGGTGGAAACCTGTAAATAACAGTTGAATAACATAATGCAAAACTAAACCTCACAGAAAAACTCCAATAACTATTATAATAAGCTGTATACTTAATTATCAGCTTAAGTTGTTATTGTGTTGGTGTTCTAGTCCTCCTCTATGTTCTAGTCTCCTTGACTGTTATTGTATCATATTCATTTACAGTAAAGTGGCTAAAACCAAGCCATGTGAATGTTAGTTACTATTTTTAATTGCCTACCGTAAAAAGTCTTGGTAAGTTTTAGTCATGAAATGAAGTCATTCTTAATTATAATAGAACTAATATAATAATCATTTGTTAATTTTTCAAAGAGAATGTTTTGTAAACATTATTTATACAATAATTTTTCTAAAATAATGCTTTTAGTTATTTTTCGTTTTTGGACAAGAAAAAAAATATTGTAGCGGTCATAGCCATTAACGCCTTCGCGGCGCATAGCGCTTAGGAATTGTCTCCGCAGTTCCCGGCGACGCCACCAGGGGCGTTAGAGAGAAGAGAAGGTACGCCGGCGAGGGACGACACTTCCACTTCCGCCTGAGTCTTCGCCGGACTAATATCAGCCAGCGTCCGGATGAGTCAACGTTACACGCCGGACGAGTATCAGCCAGCATCTGCCACTGCTATTGATTGTTATCGTTTCGTTGTTATTTATTGTAATGTTTGTTAATCATTAAACAGCACAAAATCCATTTCGTTCGTTTCTGTATGGAAAAACCCCTTCAGTGGTGACCCCGACGTGATCGCGTGCCCACGTGGTTCGGACATCATGAAACTTGCAATGGAGGGTGAGAGTAGGAACGAAATCAATCGTGTAAGTGTGCGCGTGCCTCCGTTCTGGCCCGAAAAACCACTCCTGTGGTTTACACAGTTAGAGGGACAATTTTTCTTGGGTGGAATCACTCAGGACGCTACAAAGTTTTGGCAAGTTGTTAGCCAGTTGGAGCCCAAGTACGCGTTAGAGGTGGAGGACATAATTGCAAACCCTCCGCCGACGGGTAAATACGAGAAGTTGAAGGAGGAACTGATCCGGCGCCTCTCGCTCTCGCAGGAGCAAAAGATACGCCAACTCTTGGAGCACGAGGAGATTGGCGACCGGAAGCCATCGCAGTTTCTTCGCCATCTGCGTGGCCTCGCCGGCGTTACCGTCCCCGACAGTTTCCTGCGGTCGTTATGGCTGGGCCGATTGCCGACCTATCTACAGGCAATTCTCACCGCACAGGACGCGATGGACTTGGATGGAGTGGCGCAGCTCGCCGATCGAATCCACGAGGCGACGTCCAGACACCAGGTGGCCAGTGCGTCTCCGGATTCCACGCTCGAGGCTCTCGTGAAACGCATGGATGAGTTGAGCCAGCAGGTCGCCGCATTATCGGTGAGCCGAGCTGCACCACGCGCGCGCCCACGGTCCCGGAGCCGTCCCCGCGGAAACTTCAGCAGAGCTCCCTCTCTCAATCGCCGCGACAGGGAGGTGTGTTGGTACCATCGTAAGTTCGGTCCGAAGGCCCAAAAGTGCACTCAGCCCTGCTCCTACGTCGCGGAAAACTCGGAGGGCGGTCGGTAGAAGCGGCAACCGACTACTGCCCGTCATCAAGCCGCCTATTCGTGACCGATATCCCGACGAAGACGCGCTATCTCATCGACACCGGGTCCGATCTTTGCGTCTTTCCTCGGACGTTAGTGAAGGGACCAAGGGCGAAGTCCAATTACGAACTCTACGCCGCGAACAACAGCGTCATCTCCACGTACGGTTGGTTAGTGGTGAATCTCAATTTGGGCCTCCGGCGGGAATTCGCGTGGCGTTTCGTGGTCGCCGATGTCTCCAAGCCAATCATCGGCGCGGATTTTCTCCGGTTCTACGGTCTTCTCGTCGATATGAAAAATCAACGCCTTTTCGACAGCATCACCACGCTCCACGTTGGCGGCAGTGTCCCGCGTGCCCCTATGGGTCACATCAAATGCGTAACCGGCGGCGGTAAATACCATACCCTTCTTTCGCAGTTTCCCGAGATAACGCGGCCTGCAGGAATGCCAAGGGAGCCGAAACATTCCACGGTGCACCACATCCGCACGACTGCCGGTCCTCCCGTCTCTTCCAAGCCACGACGCCTGGCCCCGGATAGGCTTGCCATTGCCAAGAGTGAGTTCCGAGCAATGTTAGCCGCCGGCACCGCACGGCCCTCCGAGAGTAGCTGGTCTTCCCCCCTCCATATGGTACCAAAGAAAGGCGACGGTTGGCGCCCCTGCGGTGATTACCGCGCCCTGAACGCGCGGACGGTGCCCGACCGCTACCCCGTACCCCATATGGAGGATTTCTCCCACAATCTAGTAGGTAAGACTGTTTTCTCAACAATCGACCTCGTTCGGGCGTACCAGCAGATTCCTATTCATCCAGACGATATCCACAAAACGGCTATTACCACTCCCTTTGGCTTGTTTGAGTTCCCCTTTATGTGCTTTGGATTGTGTAACGCGGCTCAAACCTTTCAACGATTTATGGACGCGATATTAAGGGGATTGGATTTTTGTTTTGTGTACCTCGACGATGTGCTGGTGGCCTCTACCTCCGAGGAAGAGCATGCACGGCACCTAGCAGAACTCTTTACGCGCCTACGAGAGTACGGTGTACTTGTGAATACCGCGAAATGCGTCCTGGGTCGCCCTACAGTGACATTTTTAGGCTTCGTGGTTTCCGGGGACGGTGTAGCGCCCCCTCAGGAGAAAGTGACCGCGTTGCGCGATTTTCCCAAGCCGAGTGACGTAAAAACCTTGCGGCGATTCCTTGGTATGTTAAATTTTTACAGGAGGTGCATCCCTCACGCGGCCGCGCTTCAGGCACCATTGCACGCTGTTTTACAGGGCCGACAAGTTAAAGGGAACACACCCATAGAGTGGACACCGGATTTAGATTTAGCGTTCGAAAATTGTAAACAGAGCCTCGCCGTTGCTACCCTCCTCAACCACCCGGACGTCACTCTTCCGTTGGCGTTGTTCGCAGACGCGTCGGATTTCACGTTGGGCGCCGCTCTTCAGCAGCATACCCCGCAAGGTTGGCAACCCCTAGCCTTTTTCTCCCGGAAGCTGAATTCCGCACAACGCCAATATAGCCCCTACGATCGCGAGCTGTTAGCCATTTACGAGGCCGTACGTCACTTTCGACACATGCTCGAAGGCCGTCATTTCATTGTCTATACAGACCACAAGCCGTTAGCTTTTGCCTTCCGGCAGAAACCGGAGAAGTGCTCTCCGAGGCAATTCCGTCACCTGAATTATTTAGCACAATTCACAACGGACATTCGCCATATCGCCGGAAGTGAAAACGTCGTCGCCGACGCCCTCTCCCGCGTCGACTCACTGACGCCCGCGATCGGTCACGAAGCACTAGCAAGGGCGCAGGCTGATGATGACGAACTAAAGGCATTGCTCCAATCGGATTCTTCCCTCGTCCTCCGGAAGGTTTCTCTTCCCGACTCGGAAGTAGAACTGTATTGCGATGTGTCCACCTCCATTGTTCGCCCGTTTGTGCCTGCCCTACTGCGACGGCAGGTTTTTAATTCTGTGCATAACCTTTCCCATCCCGGCGTCAAGGCGTCCGCTAGGCTCGTCTCCACACGTTTTGTTTGGCCCGCAGTGCAGAAGGACTGCAGAGAGTGGGCGAGGGCGTGTATCCCCTGCCAGCGGTCCAAGGTGACGCGACATGTTTCCTCACCCGTAGGCACTTTCCCTACTCCCGTAGGCAGATTCGACCATGTGCACCTAGACTTGGTTGGCCCCTTGCCCGTTTCCAGAGGTTTCCAGTACTGTCTGACATGCGTCGATCGCTTCACCCGTTGGCCGGAGGCTATCCCCATCGCAGACATCACGGCAGAGACGGTGGCAAGAACCTTCTTCCGCGAATGGATGTCGCGGTTTGGCATGCCGCTCCGTGTAACTACCGACCAAGGACGTCAGTTTGAAAGTCAGCTGTTTCGGCAGTTGGCAGATCTCTCCGGCGCCACACATCTGCGTACAACAGCCTACCATCCAGCCGCCAACGGGCTCGTAGAACGCCTCCATCGGCAACTGAAAGCCGCCATCCGATGTCATGAAACGGCAGATTGGGTGGACGTCGTGCCGGCAATACTGCTTGGATTCCGAGCTGCGTGGAAGGAGGATCTTGGGTGCACGTCTGCCGAATTGGTGTATGGAGAGACACTCCGGGTCCCTGGTGATTTTTTTTCACCGCCAGCTGGCCCCGTCCTCGTGACGCAAACAAATTACGCCGTGCAGCTGAGAAAGCGTATGGGGCATTTATGTGCCAAGCCTGCTTCTCGACATGGTGTGCGTCCAACATTTATCTTCAAGGCCTTGCCATCCTCATCGCATGTTTTTGTGCGAAATGATGCCACACGGGCCGCATTGCAACCAGCCTATGAGGGCCCATGTGAAGTCCTGCAGAGAGGTGAGAAGAATTATGTGGTGCGACTCCGTGGCCGTGAGTTGCGAGTCTCGGTTGATCGGCTCAAGCCAGCATTTCTCGCAGCGGATGATGCCCCAGCTGCCACTACGATGTCACCAGCAGACACCGTGTTCAACCGCCCAGGAGATGCAATGGATTTTCCAGCCCTGCCTGGACAGCAGATGACGCGGGCAGGGAGAAGAGTTCACCTTCCTGCACATTTACTGAACTTTTCCACCTAATTCACCCTTACCTCACCTGCATTATTGTTTTGTTACCTTTATTTCTCCTTGTTTTGCCATCATTCCTTTCTATTACAGATAGCCTTAAGCACTGCCAGAGGGGTGATGTAGCGGTCATAGCCATTAACGCCTTCGCGGCGCATAGCGCTTAGGAATTGTCTCCGCAGTTCCCGGCGACGCCACCAGGGGCGTTAGAGAGAAGAGAAGGTACGCCGGCGAGGGACGACACTTCCACTTCCGCCTGAGTCTTCGCCGGACTAATATCAGCCAGCGTCCGGATGAGTCAACGTTACACGCCGGACGAGTATCAGCCAGCATCTGCCACTGCTATTGATTGTTATCGTTTCGTTGTTATTTATTGTAATGTTTGTTAATCATTAAACAGCACAAAATCCATTTCGTTCGTTTCTGTATGGAAAAACCCCTTCAATATTTTAGAGAACTCGCTATTAAAATATTGGCAAGCCATCAGTATATACATATTAGTTTATAATTTAAAATTAAATATTTATTTTTGTATTTCAGAATGTAATTAAAAAACTGCTGTTTTTTTTAAATACTAGAATATTTTTAACAAGAAAATCAGGTATATATACTTGCATGTATTAAATGATAACTGAATTTTTTTGAGTTAAATACTTAATAAAATATGTGAATGGATCTAGTATTTAAATCGTACTTTTCATTGGAATTAAAATAAGGAAAATAATAAGAGCTTCTTCTTTTTAAGGCTTTTAAATATTATGGATTTGATTTGTACAATATCTATATTTATGTAAATATAAAATAATTATCCTCTTATTTACAGAATGGATAAAGGTGAACTATTTCAATCATTATTTAAGTCATACTTAAAGGCAAAACCATCAAAGAAACCAAAGGATGTGCAGCAAGAAACTGTAAAAATTTGGAATCGTATTAAAAAAATGCAGAATTTACCATCAATAGTGACCTCCATCATTAAAGAAAATGAAGCTTTAGCAGTGAAAAATAAAGGAACTTTATTATGCTTTTTGGAAAAACAATCAAGAGTATCAAATATCACTACTTTGGAGAAAAAAGTTCAAAGTGTTGTTCCTGAGAAATCAACTAGTATTCCTAAAGAACAATCTTCTACATCTTGCATTGTAGATACTGTCAATAAACCAAAAACAAAAGTACAAGATGAACTAAGAAAAAAATAGATATAATAAACAGTGATTTAGTAGGACTTTATAAAAGAAAGAGTTGTGGACAACTTACTAATGAACAACTCGAAAAACTCAAAGAAAATGAGAAAAAGAAAAGAGAACTCGAAAGAGAGCTTAAAATAAAAACATCTGACCAACAACGACAGAAAAAAATCAAGAGATGAAAGAAAAAGAAAACTAGAAGAAATTTGTGAAAAGAATCCAAAAACTAAAGAAGTTTTAAAGAAGAGAGATACAGTAGGTAGACCAAGAGTTGAACTGGATCAGCCAGAGTTGTTAAAAGCTATTATTAATATAGCTATCCATGGTTCTGCATCACATGAACGACGAAATGAAGATTCTTTGAGAGGTATCAAAACTGATGGCGTTTATGTTTGCTTACTTCCTAAATGCAGTTCATCTTTAGAAGGGAAACGGCATGTTATCACTGTCCCAGTCAAGCTCAAAATGATGCACACTTCCAACATGTTGATGGGCAATTTTGCAGAGTAACTATTAATCATTTGGAAGAAATTGCTTCAATTCTTGGACCAAATGAAGTATGCTTCTTGAGCCAAGATGATAAGGCTCGAGTGCCACTTGGCTTAACAGCAGCAAAGGAGCAATCTCCATTGGTCATGCATGTTGAGTATCGAGTAAGTTTACCTGATCATGATTGGGTTGTAGTTGCCAGACATAAGTTGATACCTTCAGTTTATGCCGGAATTGAAATTTTAAAAAATGGAAATGGTGATCCAACTGCAGTAGTATATTCAGGCCCAACCTTTATAGCTATCAGATCCAGTAAGCACTCTTCTTCAACAGCATTTTCACATGCATTTGACTTTGAAATACTTTTGAAGTTACCCGAATTTGAAAGTATCACAAGGTTTCAGAACGAAGTAAAACCGGTGGTAATTTTTACTGTGGATGGTGGCCCTGATGAGAACCCTCGATACCAGAAGGTAATTGATGTTGGAATCAATCACTTTTTAAAATATAATTTGGATGCCCTTTTTATTGCAACCAATGCACCTGGCAGGAGTTCTTTCAATCGTGTTGAGAGAAGGATGGCACCTTTAAGTAAGGAACTGTCTGGAGTTATTCTTCCTCATGAGCATTATGGAAACCATCTTGATTCACAAGGCAAAACGATTAATGATGACCTTGAAAAAGAAAACTTTGAATATTGTGGCAATACATTGGCAGAAATATGGGGGCAAATGGTAATTGATGGGTTTCCAACTGTAGCCAAATATATAAGTCCAGAAAATTCAGAGATTAATCCTGAAAATTTGTTGACAGCGGATGCTGTTTGGTCATCAAAGCATTTGAGGACTAGCCAATATTTTACACAGATTGTGAAGTGCAGAGACACAAACTGTTGTTCAGCACCTCGAAGCTCAATTTTCAGTATTTTAAGGGAATGATTCCTACCTCCACCGATTCCAATCAAACAGACAAATGAAGGTTTAAAAGCTCCATTATCAACAGATGAGCAAGAACTTAATTTGAAGTATCCATCTGTTTTCATTGCAAGTAGTATTGATTTGGAAGAAATATTACCAAGATCTGCCAAAAGTTTCAAAATTATGCCATATGATCTATACTACCCATCTATTCAAAAGGAATTCAAAAATCGAATACGCAATACCTGCAATCTGTATTTTGCTTCAAATGTCATGTTACAGAAACACTATAAGATACATAAGCAGACAGAGACCATGCCACAAATTCAGGAAAGAGTTAGGCCAATTCGTATTGCTGCTAGACGACAGTGTGAAATGATGGCTATTATAACAAACCAGGAAAATGTTCAATATGCATGATGAATTGATGAAGAAAATTTGGATTTGAATAAAAAAATATAATACCGATGATGGAGATTCAAATAATATGCATATTTATAGTATGGATGAGATTTTCCGAACACCATGGAAAGAATTTTAATTTCTAAGTTGTTCAAATTTTTCATTTTGTTTATGTCCATTTTTTAAATTTTTATTAATTCTTATTGCTTTTAATGAATGTATTCCATAGTTAGTGAAGTTACAAAAATAGAGATGGTTAATCTGGAAGTTATAAAAGCATAAACTTCATACCTTGTTGGAGTTGCCAGACATTGTTTAAAGAGTACATACATGTAATTTTTATATTAATTAGTATTGTATTTGCATACAATGGAATATCTGCTGCATTTAAGTATTTCATTATCTATAATATGTACTTATAAAAAGCAATAATTTTATTTGAATGTATTGAATTTCTTTCATGTAGTAACAGATGAAACATTGTACAAATTATGTCTGGACATATCATTAATTTTATATAGCCAATATGACTAAATTAAAAATGACAAGGTTTTGTGACATGGGAGGGGGGGGGGGGGGGTGAAGCTGTATGTGACAGAGGGGGGAGGGGGGGGTCAAAAATCCCAAAAATGCTGTGACATCATTTAAGGATGGCCCCTTATCTTACAGGAAATGAAAATCACCCTCCTGGAGTTAAATCCGAGTCTTTTTGCGTATTTGTTTTCGTTATTTAATTTTTATATCTTAATCAAACATTCCTGCGAAATTTCAACCTTCCACCTAATCGGGAAGTTTGTTAAAAACGCGTTAAAAAGTGCCATTGATGATGTCAGCGTTTTACACAAACCCCACCATATAGGCTTTTATTATAACAATAAGAAATAATTTGCAATGGAATCTTTGTTACCGGATTTAAAGTACATTAGAATGAAGGAATTAAATTTTAACTTCCTACCCCCACAGCTATTAAAAAAAACGAGTCAAAAATAACTTTTACTAATAAATTTATTTGAAAATACCGTGCTTTCCTTGTCAAACAAATGCATTTCAGAACATCTGATGAAAATTGAACTTATGATAGTTCAAACTTAAAACTTGAATATCAATAAAGTACATGTTCGTAACCCGTAGGTATTCCTACTATATGAAACATCATTCAGCAATTTAAATATTTTGACCACTCAGATTTTTCATCTTTCCTTAGATTCGACAAGTAGAGATTGTACGGTAAATTTTGAAAATTTCATCTTTATCGGTTATTTTAATTTTAATCTTTTCAAACTCTAAATACAAAATAAAAATACATTAAGGCTTGCAAGCAAGGAAGATCCAAGGTATTTTGACACCTTGGGCACCCACTTTAGAAAATGTTTGCTAATATATTTTACTTTTTTATTACTACTTTAAACAAGCGATAAAAGTGGGAAAAAATTACTAAAAACTTTTAATAAAGTTGCCGGCCCACTCGGCAATTCCATTGATTGCTAATATTTGTCTTTTGGCTAATAGTGTGCAGTCCGTTGAGAAAGCACCCCTTAATTTTTGGAGCTCTGTGCAACTGCTCGCTCTATATATAGGGTGTTATTCGATTGTAGCCTTACGGTCAATTTACTTAGAACGTGCATATTTTAGAAATATGACATGCCTTCTAATGATGCTTGTAAGTATATTCCGATGTCTTTCCTATATTTTATACATTTTTCAGCATCTTCGTCCAATGGATCTTTTTAGCTTGTTATTGCTCCATGCCTGAGCAACGGAGAATCCCTTAACCAGAGGTTCAATTGCTCAGTTCAAATATTTAAAATTTAAATTGGAATAAAAATGGTGTTTTTCGTAAAGAGTAGGCTAATGCCAGCACCGGATTTCCCTCCTCCCTGCTGTGTATGTCCAGTTAATGACAGTGCAAATTGACGGTTGCAGTCGACTCACTTAAAAATCAGTTATTACTGCTGGAATAAAAAATTGAAGACAATGTATAAAAAAGAATGTTTGAATTACCTTGAATAAATAAACTCCTCTGAAGCTCATTAACAAAAAAAAGCTTAATCCCCTCAGTGTCTGCCTCTCAGCATTGTTTGGATCTCGTTTTCTCCGTGCAGGCTGAACTCTTTTGAAGGAAGTGGCACTTCTTATCTCCGCCAGACAGGGGCGTAATCAGGGGGAGGGAAGGGCAGGCCCAATCAGTGCGTGGGGGCTCCATGCTTTTTAGAGACCCCGAAGAAATACTTAAAAGACCCTCACTGAATTTATAAAAATATATAACAAATTTATTGACTAAGTCCGTTGTGACGAACTTCTCTCGCTATCAAAACTGTTTTGATAGATGTGATTGAAAACTGTATGGGCACCAAGAGACTATTGTAACGATTAAATGATTAAATACAGACTGGCATCAATCTATAACAATGCATGCGCAGTTTTGACGATATATTTGACATACCCAGTAACTGTATCGTCAAATGAAAGATCCATTTCAAAATTAAATTCAATGAAAAGCTACCTACGCACTTGTGTGCCAGAAGTAGATTAAAGTATTTATCACTTCTTTCAGTATAAAACTCAGAAGTATGCACAATTAAAACTATAAGGTAGATGAGAAATTTTCAGAATTGAAATGACAAAAAATCAATTGCAATTAAAATCGCGTATAGATAAATTATTTTATAACTTGTTTTCATAATTTAAATGTAGAAAAAGTCAATAAAAATAAAAATCATATCAAAATAATTTTATAACGAAGTGTTTACATAAGTGGGGGCTCCAAAAATTTTACTTGCACAGCACCTCCAAAACAGTTGTTACGCCCCTGCCTCCAGAGTACATTTTTTCATATCACACATGTTACATTTCCTCTGTGCATCCCCTAGGGTAGTCCCCACCCGGAGATCTGATTGGGGGACTATTTTACCTCCGGAATATTTTACCCCAGAGAGATCCATAGAGGTATTTGCAGCTTTTCAGCCTATCATGGGATATATAATGAGGTAGTTTCCCCTTGCTTTCCTCATCGCAGTTTCACAGAGTGATTACCCATCTGTAGCTGTTCAGATCCACATGATCACCACCTACAGAGGTACTGTGCAAGCTGCTGCCCTTGCACAGGGGGATGTAAAACCCCCAAGACTGCTTCTTAGTCTGACTCTTCCCCTCAGACCTTTCCGGCTTGGATGGTCCTACCAGGAGAATTATCTCCCGCCGGCATAGCTCTTTGGTTCGTAAGAGTACACAAACCCTCCCACCTCTGTAAGGTTATGCAGTCCTTAGGGAGGGTTTTTTTTCATATATTCATTCGTAAAACTTTTTTATCAATATACTAACGAGCTTGCATATTCTAGAAAAATATATTCATCATTATTGAGTAATCTATCAGCAATCTTTTAACTTTTATGTCAAAAACAAATATTAATACATCTATTTGCGTTGTTTCATAATAGGATTTTAATAATAATATCCAGCTATCTGAATTTCCGATTATCCGAACTCCCAGTCCCAATTTAGTCCGGAAAATCGGTGCTCTACTGCATTGTGTTGTGATGAGACACTTCACGAGACTACACTAACAATAACTTTATGAAATGTTTACTAGATCTAGATATTAACGCAAAGAAGAATTAGAATATTTACTATAGAAAAATAATGATGGTAGGTGCTCTGAATTTCCATCAACCACATAGGTAAATCAGGTATTATAGACAAACGACACAGTATGCTCGTATTTGTGTCCATGGTATCTTCTGTAGACATAAAAATGACTTAGTAAAACACGTATTGTAGCCAGAAACTAGCCTACCTCAGCGGCATTGCACCCGTCCCTTATTCTGAATCAATTATGTGGGTGGCTACAATTCTAATCAAAAACATCATATACTCGTATGTGTATGTATCTGCGAGGGCTATTTTATTGATGACCAAGATTACTCCAAAAGCCACAGAAATTTTGTGGAAACTAAATGTGCAGCTGGACTCAGAACTGCAGGGAATCCCAACCGGGGATACACGCACCCCTAGGGGTACCCACGTTAAGAATTTTGAAAGTACTCGAGTGTTGAAGATTATAATTTTTATTCTTACTTCGTCTTTCATGCATGACTTCAGAATCAAAAGTTACGATGTTACGAGTAAGAATTCTCTTATATAAAAGCCAAGTGTCTGTTTGATTGACCGTTTCAACGCTCGACTGTGGCACCTCTCTTAAAAAGCGGGAGAATCGAAAATTATGTAAAGCTTTCAACGCTCGAATGAGGCGTCTCTCTTAAAGAGCGGGAGAATCGACAACTATTTATGTGATATGAGAGTAAATATGTAGGGTATGGATTTTTCAGATTAAAAAAATTCATTCGGAGGGTAAATGTCGGGTTTAATTATTTTCTTTATCATTCGGGTTAAAATCGGGTATAAATAAGTTACAGATTTTTCGAGGTTTTAAAAAAAGTTCAATCTCGGGTAATTTTTGGGTTTTATTATTTTGTAATTCGGATAAAATTATTTTAAAATAAAAATCCTGTTTAAAAATTTAAAAGTTTTATCAACAATCAAAACTTTTTACTATACCTTAAGTATGGTTGAGAGTGTGATATTTGGTGTTAAACGCCTCCAGGTGGAGAGGAACACCTCGCAGGCTGCACAAATATCTTGCTTCTCGCTCGACTTCTTTTGAAAATAACAGATATTAGTGAAATAATTTTTTACGCAGTGTTTTGAACTAACAGACACTTGGGCTCTTTTTTCCTTACCCTATCAAAGATCTAACAACGTCCTTGACTATTCGTGGTGCGGGCAAACCAATGAGATTAAGATTGTGTTACAAAGTAAGCTTAGGAATAAATTGTTCACAAAGAGAATAAACAGACTGATCACGAACATCTCGAACTTCACTCAAATGCTGGGGAGTAGGGCGGGCCGAAAATCAATTTTTTCGAATTTGATGAGGCCTGACCTCACAAAAGTTGTGGTTCCCCATCCGATTCACGGAGAAAAAAGAATTTTGCCCTACAATAATATCTTCAGGTTGCGCATTGGACTTGAAAATTCGCATTTTCGAGAAAAATTGCATGATTTTTGAAAGTTTGTCAATCTTCGGCGGGGCTTTATTTCCACCTGCAGGGGCCTCAGCTGGTGTCAAAATCGATTACTCGAAGAGTTTACAATACTTTGGTGCTGTTAAAATAATGAAATATCGCTCAATTTTCTTCCGTAAAAAGAACGAAAATATCGCATTTTACACAGTAACTTGCCCCACCTCCGTTCCGCAGACTACTTTTATTCTTAACAGCATCAATGTTGCTGACTCTCCTCACTTCCCCTCCATCCCTTGACGAGTTCTATCCTAATTGAGCCTGACCGGGCCATTCACGGAGCGGTTGTGCAGTTTTGAGTAATAAAGATGCCTCTTACAAAAAAAAGACCTGTTCCTCGATAAGTGAAGTGAATGGACCACCGGAGGACCTGTCTAACACAGTGTTACCCACACGTTTGAATGTGGTGCGTTACTTTCAACTGATTCGTACGGAGCAGAAGATTGCGCTGGACGGGAAGGATCCTCCGTCCTCAGCTGTTCCGTTAATCGTGGCACAAAGATTAGAAGAGTTATGGCAGAGGGCTTCCATTCTGACAGTGTCACTTCAAAGAATTCAAGATTTAGTCCTTAAAGAGATCAAGTCAGTCCAAGAAATGAACAAATCCCATGCCAAGGATAAAGGTAATCCACCTGCGTCCGAGAAGAAATTACATACATATCTCCAGCATAGTCACGGCCTCTTTGAAATTGCGAGCTGCAAATGTACAGATTTCCACATATGCAAATGTCCAGTGAAGGCACCAGTCATCGAACAAGACTTCCTAGTTGATCAGCGAACTAAAAAAAAATGTTTATGTCCTCTGTTTACACCAATACCACCACCGTGTACAAAAAACGGTTGGCTAGAAAAGAACAAAAGACTAACAGATGATTCATATATGAAGGGCGAATCATCTGCATTTTCTTCAGGTTTTGCTGGCGATGGAGCCTGTGAAATATGGGTGTAATCATGATATGGTTTACGTTCCTGACATACGGGCGACTCCGAGTACCAACAAAAGTCAGACCCGAATCAAACTGACGTCATTTTCAAAAGCTTGTGATCGGACTGGTGTTCCTGATCGAGTGGCTGCTCATTTGGCATCTTCTTTATTAGCTGATCTGGATAAGAATCTTCCGGAACAAGAAAAGCTCATCATAGTTGTAGACAAGAACAAGGTGAGATGTGAACGTGCGAGGACACGGCAGGAAGTCCAAAAGGAACAGCTCTTGAAGTCCTCGGACATAATTGGTCTATACTTTGATGGAAGAAGTGACCTGACGAAAGTTAACGAACTGGGACTAGATGGAAAATTACATCAGAGAATAATGCATGAAGAGCATGTTATCCTCGTTCAAGAACCCGAGTCAACTTACATAGGACACGTTACGCCCCTATCACGTGAGCAGGAGGTATTTCTTCGTCCATCTGGAGTTTTCTTTGTGACAAAGAAATAAACCTGGAAAACCTTACGTGCTTAGGATCTGATGGAGAGGCTACTAATACAAGCAGACACAACGGCGTCATAAGACGGCTAGAGAATTATGTCAAATGGCCACTGCAGTGAATTGTTTGCCAGTTACATGCAAACGAGATAGCACTTCCTCGCCTCATTGAAAAGTTTGATGGGAAAACGTTTGGTCCAACGGCTTACCTTGGCTCGGTTGGGAAGAGTCTCCGAGTTTGTGAAACACGTCCTGCGGTAGAATTCGATGCGATTGACTCAGATTTTCCGATTGAAAAAGTTCCTGATGATCTCAGCACTGACCAGCTTTACCTTTTGAGGATGTGTGAGGCTGTTTCGACCGGCGATTGCCCTAAAGACCTCGCTGCAATGTTCACTGGCCCTCTCAAACACGCACGCTGGCTGACAACAGCCTCTCGGATTTTGAGGGAGTACGTAGCGTCTGCATACCCCTCTGACGAACTAAAAATTTTCGCCACCTTCATCGTGCGCGTGTATCGTCCCATGTGGTTCCATATAAAAAGATTCTGTAGGATTGTTGACGCACCTAGGATTCTGTGGCTGACAACAGTTAAGATCAGATACCTACCTGAACATGCCAAGAAGATAGTGCAGAGTGCCATATCAAATATCGCTTTCTGGGCGCATCCTGAGAATATTCTGGTGTCGATGCTTGCAGACGAGAGGGCGACATTGAGGCAGAAGGCAGCTTCGCTTATCATTGACATCAGGTCAAAGAGAGATGGTGGAGGAGAGAAGACAATTCACAAATTCATTGTACCAAAACTAAACATTGAAGCGCATGATTACACGGACATGATTGATTGGGAGAAATATTCTCTCACAGAGCCACCCGTGACGATGGAACTCACCGACAGTGACCTTCTCAATATCAAGGAAGTGGGCTATGAAGCTCTGCTAGAAAAATTACACAAATACTTCCAGCTTCCGTACCACTGCCAGACTGTTGAAAGATGCGTGATGGAAGTCACAGCAGCCTCAACACAAGTGTTCGGCCAGGAGGCATGAGATGGATTCATCATGACAAGACTGTACGATCGCAAACACATGCCTATCTTTGAACATAAATGCCATTTTAAATCTAGTTAACCTTGACCAGCATATTAGGCTGGGTGGTCGCGTTGGGCACGGGAGGCACTCGCTTTGCAGCCACCTCCCCGTGGTGAGTGCTGGGCAATTTTACTATGAAACTGGCTAAGAGCTGCTAATAAGAGTATTCTGTGGAAGTTTGGACACATTCCTGGGTGAAATGCGATATTTTCGATCTCTATACCGATGAAAATTGAGTGATGTTTCATTGTTCCGACAGCACCAAAGTATCGTAAACTCTTCAAGTAATCGATTTTGACACCACCTGAGGTCCTCGCAGGTGGAAATTAGGCCCCACCGAAGATTGACAGACTTTCGCAAATCATGCAGTTTTTCTCGAAAATGCGAATTTTCAAGTCCGGTGCGCAACCTGAAGATATTATTGTAGGGCAAAAATCCTTTTTTCTCCGTGAATCGGATGGGGAAACCACAACTTTTGTGAGGTCAGGCCTCATCAAATTCGAAAAAAATGATTTTCGGCCCGCCCTACTGGGGAGCCTACAAGCGCCAGAATAGACATTCTGTGATCAAATATTAAAAAAATTGTATAAAGAAAACTAATAATTTTGGTTGTTTTCGGGTTTTACCCGAAATTTAAAAAAGGTAGTCGGAGGGTAAAAATCGGGTAAAACTCTAAACATCCATACCCTATAAATGTGGTGTAGCGTGTTATTTATTTGCATTTTTAAATTACTTAGAATTGCGACATGAATACGGGACTTGATAAAGGGAAGGGGAAAGATGAAGGTAAGGAGAAAGACGAAGGGAGAGATATCTGTCATTTTTGAAGGGGCACTTATACTATATACGTAAATATATTTTATTTCCGTCATATTGACGGGCTTTTATACTAGTAACGTTATAAACAAGAAAAACGTCTAAACAGTGAATTTTAACGTCATAAACATGGGTTATCTATCTTAATAAAAGTGTTATTCATTTCAATATCACTTTAAAATGTACTTGGATGTACGCGGCCATTGAAAAATGCTCTAAGGTGTACGCGACCTTTACCAAAATGCTCTAACGAGTGCGTCAGCAAGAAATGATTGAAAACCCGTTCTAGAGTTTATACTGAAAAGATATATTGGAGCGATCCTCATCATCACTTGAATATTATCCATAAGATGAGCTCGACATTTCAGTTTTGAATAAATGCTTGCCATCTAAATATATAGTGAAACCGCTCCTAACGGCTACCCTATTCTATGACACCTCTTAACGATCGGATTTCTATTGAATCATAAAGAGGCTCCACTGATTTTTAAATTGAGACATTTAATATTTCTGAGAATCTATACACGAACATTTTTTCGGGGACCCTTACTTCACGGGGTCCCTGTCGCGTGCCAAGTGCAACTCCCATTAAATCCGCCACTGAGTGTGAGGGAGAAATTCATGATTTAGGGTAACAGAGCGGTAGGAAAATCTTGCCTTTTGTCTCCATTTTCGCGGATCCACATGGAATCCCAATCTTTCGGGGAACCCTAGTGTTCCGCGTAAGCCAAGTTAAGAAGCACTGCCATACGTCACGGGGACCCTCCTAAAGCTGCCCCTGGTGCTTAGATCAGTTAATAGATTCAAGCGATGAGTTGAGCTCGATAATTCATTTTTCAAATGTTTCATGTTTAGAATTTGTGAGTTTCCGTCCACGGCCTCGTCTCCCAAACTGGGGAGCGTATTGCGTCACTCCTGCTAACGCGATCTCACAAAATCATCTCCCGAACGCAACGCGCGCATTCCACGCCGTTGGGTCCATTCGTCCTCGCTTCTTTCTCCGTTCCATTCCTCCCCGACTCAACCCGACCACCCCAGGGTAAGTTGAGAACACTTAAAAGATGTTTTCCCGAGCCCCTCGACGTCCCACCCACGCACCCGGGCATCGCGGCGGGGAGTAGCACCACCGCCTCGGGCCATAGGGGTGCGGTCGGGAGGTGCCAAGCCGTCTGGCCGTCCTCTTTGAGACCAGCCAGCATGTCTCCCATCGATGGGAGTGGGTGGAGGAGGGGAGACAGGCGATGGGAGAGAAGAAGGGGAATACGAGGGAAAAGGCGAGATGGGGTGTGGGGTTAGGGCGGTCGGGTCCAAAAATCCTCTCGACCTAACACACATGGCAGGGCCATTATTCATGAATCTCTTCCGGTCGCTTCTCCTTTTACACGACCTAAGGAATTCCTGACTTCCCTCCCCTCGCGTCATTTGTTTAAACCGAGTTCCAGAAAAGGTTCGAAAGCCGTGATTTGGCGTTTAGCGTCGTGTTTCCCTAAGATGCAGAGAGATGGAGTGTCGGTTTTTGTTTTTCACGGATCTACGAAAAACGAAATCTACGTGAGAAAATTTCTGTGATTCGATGCCGAGATAAAGAGTTCGAATAATCCAATTGGTTGCAAATGGCAAAAAATGAAAAATTATGCGCAATATATAGATAATATGTTTTACTTTCATTTTATTTCTGTTGCTGATGGGGATATCGTTTGATTTACTTCATCCATTATAAAACACGCGAAAATGTACTATAGCCGAGACGAGAGCGAGTCTCCACCTTGAAAGTAACAGACAGAGGTACGCAAATCAGTGGAAAATTAGTATTAACTAGTGGTACCGGCAAAACTTTTGCGAAGTCAGTCAGAAATCTGCATGATTAAAACCACCATCGTTAAAATGCCCACAGCCTACCACGCAGTTTACTGAATAATAATAATCTTCAATTATTAACGTTGCAACGATAAGTTTGATATTGATACAACTATAATTTCGATGCTTCATAAAAAGCGCGAAGCGAATAACGCAATTCTTTTGTCTATTTGAAGGCATAATAGACGCTAATTCAGTCGGAGGCAACAATGCGGGTCGCCTTGGCAACACCCGGAAAGAGTACGAAAGAGTCATAAAATTTCGAAAAGAAACGCGTGTATCTGACAAATTCTTCCGTATAACTCCTAAACATCGCAAGAATAAGATATTTTATAGTTTTAGCCGTCGAATAAAGTAAAAACGGGGAAATTCGGTCCATATTTACGTATTTTAATGAATGACCTTGCACCTTGAAAAATCGAAACTCCTGTGTAAACATATGGAAAAATGTAATCGTCTCCCGGAGTCGAATCCGGGACACTTATGTAAACAACAATAGTTTTCTCGGGGTCTCCTAGTTGGCAGAAACAAAATTGCGTTTACAGCATTTCTCTATGACAAACTGTAAAAGAGATAAAAGGTGGGACGTACAGACAGACATTGAGTATTAATATATAAAGATAATAAATTGTTTTAATTCAAAACTTTAAAATAGTTTTTATTGTTTTAAATATAATTTTATCTTACATTTTTTACACACAAAAGTTATACAATTTCAAAATTATGATGGCATAATCCTATTTTTTCCATAAGTATTAAATTCACGCAGCGCATTTTCAGGAACGTAACTACCACGTTGCGTTAGAGTCTACTGTTTTCTGTTGACGCAATTACACTTTTCTCACAGTTTCTCAAGGTTTATTTATTTGGTTAAATTTCTGCGATGTTAGATTTAGGTTTTTATGCTCATCTACAGAATTATCGACACATTATCACTTCTGAACAACTCATGTTTCAGATGGCACTTCTCTTGAAACATGGTCATTATAACTCCAGATGTATTGCGGTTTCATGATTCTTGACAGGTTTTTCTCGATATTTTCTCATTATTTCTCTTGTTAGTGGTGTTAAATTGTTGACTCGAACCACTAAATTGTCCTGCGAAGGTTTTGAAAGCATCCCACGAATAGGTGATCATTATTTAAAGTACAAAAATATAGGCAAACAGGATTTTTAATGTACTTAAATATGCCGAGTCTAAAGGTTATATAAGTTCTTCCCTGAAAATAAAATCAATGCGAAGTTAGTCGTATCTTATTAGAAATATAAGAACCAAGCATCGTAAGGTCCTCGCCATAGCATAAAAAATATATTCAGTGTTTCTACTATTTATAGATCGGATCTTGCAGCTCAGCGATTTAATGGTTGCATAAGATACAGGATGCTATGGTGAAATCTCAATCTTAAATTCGAAACTAAAATTCAGATATACTCGATTGAACAATTAAATTAAGCTTATATTCAGAATATATGAAACTTTTTCGCCTCTAGATTCCGATTACTATAGAAATAAAGATGAGATTACCGTACGAGGAAAGAAGAAAATAAAATATTAATTAATTTTTCACTAGTTCATAAACAGCACTTTACGGCCTTTAGAATGATCGCAATAACAATAACAAAGACCAACAGGGTTCGAACCTGCGACCTTATTATTGGTAGCTCAATACGCTTACCAATACCGGCAATTTTAACAATTTTGCTTCAAAAACCACTTTGATACGACCTAGGTTTCATTACACTGCAACGTCCTCAAAGATTTCATTCGAAATGGGAAAAAAATCACAATTTGAGCCGAATGGTATTAGTTTCATGAAGGTTACCGCATTTTTCTTTCGCGTGGAGTGAATGCACTTGTAGGCGGTCATGTACGGAAATAGTCACAACCGAAAATTACAGATAAAATTGTAAAAATGTTTAATATCGAATTTTAACGCTTAAGGACAATCTACAAGGCAATTTTTTACTTTTCTTATTTTGACAGTACATTCGATTCAGGGTATAACGAAAGCGGGTTATGCCTTTAGGGCGTCAGGGGATTCAGAGCACTCTTTCAACCGCTTTGGAAGAGGAATAATGGGTCATGACCTCTTCGGAAGTGGTGTGGGGTTCGTTGCATGGAGGTCGTCCGCAGAGAGGTTGAGGGATAGAGAGAGAGGGAGAGAGAGAGAGAGGTTGGGGTAGGAGAAATGTGGCAGGGGAGAGAGTTTCGAATATGCGGAGGTGAACGTGGTGGGGAGGACCAACGCTAGTGAAGAATGGGAGTGGAAGTTATTTTGCCTATGAGGCAAATATCCCAATTGGAGAGGGAATGAGGATTAAAAAAAAATAAGAGCATAACTTCTGATGAAGTCCTACTTTCGGCCTTTGTTTGCGTTTCATTTTGGGTAACCCTTGTTTCCTTCGAATAGTGAGTTTTGTGTGATCGTGAGTTTCTTTCATACCAAACCATCCTAAGAACTTTTTTTCGCTTCCGTTTTGGCTAATAGTTTAAATAAAAGCTTCGTTTTGGGGTTGGTTCAAACTCGCTTTAATAATAACTCATCTCTTCGTTAAAACTGCTTTGAATAAATAGTTTACCGGTGCGATTAAATAGTATGTCACACACACGCATATATATGCCTGTAGGCCTGTGAATTTGAGGGTCAAAACACGTGGAAGATGGAACAAAATAATCCATTTATTTTCTGACCCACCAAATATTATTATTTTAGAATTTAGTTATTATTAATATTATAAACATCAAAACGAATTCTGATAACTCGAACCTCAAGAGAACGCCGAAAAATTCGAGTTAGCGAAACTGGGAATTATAGAGACTTGGCGTGATTGAACTTCAATTTAACGTATGTATTTGAAAAGGGAGAGGAATCGCACAAGTTCAAATTATAATAGATTTTGAAGTAATCGCGATGTGATGTTATGGCCGTTAATTTAACCAAAATGTCTAATAGATGGTTTATCATAATTCGTATCTTGTAAGTTGGTGGTTTTTATTAAATTATTTCTATGATTTTCTTAATTGCAAATCCAACATCTGATGCACTATTTTAAATATTTTCTATTTTGGTAAGGATAATATGAGCTGCTTCAGATTCACCTTCTTGGTGCTTTGCAATAATCTATACCTACTTGCGATGAAATATTTATAAACATTGAAATTGCTGACTAGATGATAAATGAACATGGTTATCTCGTGAATAAAGTATTTATTGTTTTTTCAGCGAAAGTAATTCACTAATAAATATGAACATGAACTGGTTAGCACATCAAATTAAACCAACGAGCCATTAGATAGTTATTTCCGTTAGTTATGACACGTCAACTGTACAGAACCGTTACTCCAACAATTAGCATTAATACTAATTTACTTCCAGCATATACTGTCAAATCCAATCTTTAAATAAAGCTGCATTGCTGACGCAAAGAGTGTTTTATTGTTTATTTTCTTTTTCGTCGATGGTGACTTTTGGCCGTAGCATAAAAATAATTTAAAGGACGCCGCATTGCATCATCCAATGAATCTCCAATTCGATCCATCACATAAGGAATTAATTCTCGGGCGAATGGTAAACCGCCAATCCATAAAAGTCGGAAACAAATAACAGCGTTACAAATAAAAATTGCCTCGATGATTTCATTTCACACCAATAATGGATTCGACAGAGAAGGATATTTTAGGCCTCGAAGAAGAAATGTTGGACGAGTTCGTGGCAGCTCCTTCTTCAGCAAGGGTCCCTTCAAAACCGGATAACTTGGCGCCCGTTTCCGTCGTCTGCAAACCGCTGCCGTAGTGTTCTGTTTTCTCACGAGGTGGCGATGCATTGGCCATAACTTTGCTCCTTTGGGTCGAGGGACTCGTCGGACAATTTATTCCCGGTAACTGCAGATAAAACGTATTCAAATCACAAGTGGGAAAAAACAGTAAAAATTTGAAGACAATTCTAGCCAACGTTTATATTAGATAGGTTTTTTATTGAAGAGTGTGCCTAGAGAAGGAATTCTCAACCTGGTGCTCGCGAGCAGCGCCGTGCTCTTTGGCCGTCTTACAGTGCACTTCTACAACGCTTAAAGTCGCCTTTCCTTGCACCAGTAATTTAATTTGTTCGCCTGTTCTCTTTTTAAAATTACGAAAGGACATTTTAATAACTTTGGCGCTCATTTGATGTTATTTACGATCGTTCCTATTTTTACAAAAGTATAGTTGTGCTCGCTGGATATTTTAGAAAGTAAATTAGTACTAGCCATCCTGAAAATGTTGCAAACCCGTCCCAGAGGGTCCTTTCCCCGTGGCTTGGCACACAAATCCACTGGATAGAGTGATAAGTTTGATTGGTAGTGTCCAAGACGAGGATTGCTTTCCCACATTTCTAATACAGGTATCCCCCGATTTACGCGTGTCCGATTTACGCATTTTCGCATATACGCGATTTTGTTTTTACGACCATTTTCCGATTTAGGTACACGTCGCGTATCCGCTTTAACGCGATCGATTTTATTCTTACGACCATTTATCAATATACACGTCGCGTATTTCATTTATGCGATTCGTTATGCGCACAGTATGTACTCTTAATAGATTTTTATTTCTTAAATATTTCATAGATTCTTGCCCGTCTACTATTTACCTTTATCGTCCCTGCATTTATACCATCCATTGCATCGTACGACAGAGCAGGGTTCCCCGGTAGTTCCTACGGCAGTAGAATCTCTTTTCTTATTTTCCTCTTTGCGCAAATAACGCACTTGAACCAATTTTTTTGTGCAAAAATATTCATAGTTGTGTGTGAGTATAGGAAGTTCACTGATCGAAGGAGCTTCGATAACTCTGTGATACATGGCAGAAACTTAACGAATAACAAAATTTAGGAATTGTAAAAGTGGACGCTGCACAGGACTCCATATCACGCTTATTAAATCAAATTTAAAGACGTTTATAAGTGGAAGATATCTGATCAGTAACGTAAACAACGCCTATTACATTATTTTCAATGGGAAAAATATTTTCGATTTGCGCGTTTTGCTGTACGCGACGATTTCCAGGAACGCAACTCTCGCGTAAATCGGGGAATGCCTGTAGTTCTTTTATGTCGATTGTATGCGCCAATCCATACTGCGTTGGGCGCCGGTTAAGATTTCGCCATTATTAGGAACACCATCGGGAGATCGCTACTCGGTGAAATTCCTATTCTTCTGATGGAACGAAAACCATTTCAATGTCACTTCGTGACATGTGGTCCGCAAGAGCATTTTGTGTGACCCGCTAAGCTGTGAAGGTAAAGCAGAGCGTGAATTTGAACATACAATTCATATTCTTAAATTAAAATTATTGTATTAACATATTTCCTGGCAATACTTTTACGCTAATACATTATGTAGACTTGATTATGATTAACATATCATTACAGAACCTATAGGCAACGTCCGATAACACATGATCATTTCCCAATCTAAATTGAAAAAGATTGGAAAGTCATTTGTCTTATATTTCGATCATTCCTAATAATGTACTTTTAATTACATCAGTTTTTACTTTGAGAAAAATATTTCCAAATTTTCGTATGCGACTACCAGATTAAAGTATGAAAATTATTCCTAATGTAAAATGAGTCTGTATTATCGTACGCATGAAAAAGCCGTATCAAAACATTTTTAGCACTAAAACCATAAAATAAGGAATATTTTGATCTTAATATGATTATGGTATCTTCAACATAAAATATTTTAGTTGGCGTAACAAAAACTTCTTGGAGTGGAAAAAAATTCTTCGCCTGCGATTCTTTATGTTTTGACGAAAAAAAATACCTCTCGTTTACAAAATATGTAAAACTCTTGTTTAAACGTCATTATTGTATTCCTCTCCGTAAGAAAAACGGATCGAACGTGTGAATGAATGACTTGCCTCGTTGGAATTATGAGCGTTAAATATGTATCTAATGTTCCAAATACACATTCAAGCTTATTATCAAGAATAAGAACTTAAAATTCGAGTGTACATTAAGTCTATGAATTGAATGGAGAGAGAAATGAAAGAACGGTTGGATCTTTTGGGACCGAGTTCAAAGAAACGCCTGCAACATCGTAGGAAGTACTTGCCAAGCCATGATCCGAGATTGTAGTCCTCCTCAAGTCCTCCGGCAACGAATTGATAAGCTGCAAGTGAGGCGAACTGGCGTGGCGTGCCTCCCAGAGGAGAGCGAGTAGTGCGGGGTGGATGGCGGGTGGGGGAGCGCCGCGCATCAGCGGCGGTGGCGCGGTTGGGGTTCCTCCAGGTGGGACGAGCAGAATCGGAGGAAGCATCGCGGCCTCCAGGTCGCGGTCTGCGAAGGCCCTCCGTTTCCGCATTCTGTCGCAGAGGAGCGGGGGCAGCACCATCGCGTCCGCAACGCGAGACAGCCGCTGTCTGCAGCCTGAGAAATGGCGTAGGCATTCTTCTCGATTTATCAAGCAAATAATTCAAGAATAATATAGCTTAAATCTAAGACGCTAAAAGAGAAGAAAAACGTTATGGGCTTGACTGGATACCGAACCCAGGCCTGTCACCATTGAGCCATGATCATACTACTCGCGAGTAAAAGACTCGGGTGCGGACTCCGGTCAATACCAGACATTTTATCCATTCCTCTGTTGGATTTTAGCCTAGCTCAGGGATTCCTAAACTTTTCACTGTGAAGAGCAGCATGTTAACTTATGAACCATTAAGCGACTCCAATATACTTTTGTAAAAATTAGGAATGGCCATAAATTAAAAAAAACAATGTCAACGCTATTGCCAATGTTTTCATATATTTAGTTGGCAAATAAATTTATAAATTAAATTCTTGAAGCTTTAGAGAAGAGCACTGTCAGGCTACTTAAGAATATAACGGTGCTCGCGAGCACCAGTTTGGGGACTCCTATATGGTCCCATGAAAATCAAATCAAAATAATTAACTTTTCACTCAACGGGCAATTTATTTATCAGAATGAATGGACGCATGTGAAAATATCGTCACCTCGTTGGATGCTAACAGATACAAAGATCCAATGAAAAATTACAAAATCACTGAGAAAGACGAATGCTAAAGAAAGAAAGAAAGGCAAAGGTAAATAAGCTCGATCCAGGTCATTCAGTTATGTGGTGTTATAAATAAACGATTTTGCTAGACAAGAAGGAATAAGAAAGTAAAAAGGATTTTTTTCAAATAGGAATTTTAAAAGTATTAATTAGTAAGTTTTTGTTTTTTTTTTTAATGTATCCATCGTTCGGCGAAAGCGCGTAACTACGACATTGCATACAATTCTTTGACGGACACGCCGCTAAAGATTTCACTCCTAGCAATAAATGCAGTTATGGTTATAGCCAGCATAAAGTTCAACATAGAGAGCTATATTTTAATTTATGGGCAAAGCAAACGCATATATTTATGAAAATGTATGAGATAGCCAAATTTAATTTTATTAGTTGTAAATCTTGCATTATGGTTTCTAAATTCATAATTCAATGAAATTTAAGACTATTCTCAAATATAAGTTGCGATGCAATATAAGGCTCTTTGCTGAAAGATGCCTGATGCCTCAAAGTAAAAAATAAGAATCCTTCATGAAGAAAAATCCTTTATCTTCTCCAAAGGATCATTCAGCTAGAAGCTCAAAGATATGGCGACGGGTAATGTACCCGTAAATCAATGGTCGTAAAGAATAACTGGATACTGCTAATTAATTTTAACTTGCTGTGTTAAATTATATGTAGGGAATATATTTTACGGGTTTTACCCGATTTTGCCGGTTTTTTACCTCTTGATTCGATATTTAAAAATTTGGGTAAAACCCGAATAAACCAGAAAATGCTACACTAGTAATAAAATAATTAATATTAAATTAGGGGCTTGGAACTTTCGGACAAGATTTTAATGTGCAAACGCTTTACAATTTCAGATCACGTGCGCATTTGATATAAATAACCTTAATTTATTTGGCTGCGATTTATTTAAAATCTTGAGTTCATCACTTAATTATAACTATTTTAAAAACGCAGAGTTATTGGCAGAAATGGAGACGTAATTAATCCATGTGGACAGTACATCTGGCAGAGAATAACACGGACAAAAATTTTCTACAAGACAAAACTTTATCGTTTGCACATATTTCATTTACATGCCACACGGCACAATATCGCAGTCTTCGCTGTTTGCTAGACTGATTGAATAACAGCAACTTTTAGACATTGCTGTAGCTTACCAGTTTACATGTGTAATCAATTCAGGCGCAAAATTATATCTCAGCAGTCGGCCGAATCTTAATTATTCTGAACACAACTTGTGACAATTTTTGGTAATAATGCAATACTTTGTCTTCTAGTCTTTAGTCAATTGTGGCATGCATACATCTTCTAAAGTTTGGTTGGCTAGAGGTCCTATACTTCACATACGTTGCGTTATCTTTATATTTAGTATTTACTAGTATTTTTATTATGGGTCGGAAAAGAAAAAGCGCTTCGGATTGAGTTTCAGAATATCCAGACTTCAAAGTTTTTAAATGTGGCGAAAACAACAGCGATGAAAATTCTGTAGTGTGTAAATACTGCTGTGTAAAATTTTCAGTGGAACCAGGTAAAAAGCCCTAAGAAAGAATAAAAGAACGTCTTGCTTGGAAAATTACGTGATGCAGATGCCAGACCTTCAACTTCATGCCAACAGCCAACACTGATTAAGATGCAAGTAAGGCAAAAAGAGAAGGAAAAGAAGCAAGAAGGTGCAATTCATGGTTTTGTTTGTGCTATGTGTTATGCTGGTTTAAGTTTAAAGACATGTGATGGTCCGGTGGGTGAATTTGTAAAACAATACTTTACTGCAAAAATATGCCAAGGTATGTCATGCTATTAAAAAAATTTTTGCCTCAAGTATTCAACAAAGACTTTGACGCAGTGAGATTGCCAATGAAATGCGTCAAAACTAGTTTCATTATTGATTAAACTAGCGATGTAGTTAAGCCGTGAAGCAGTTGACCGAATAAAATCCGAACCTGCAGCCTATTTATAAGAGTCCTCACCAGAAAGTAAAGACTTGAATATTTGGTATTTTTAGATGGACTGTTATGTATGCCTACATGTAGCTGTGGTGTGAAAGGATAGCTTAGCCATTTGCGTCATTTACAAACTCCAGAGAGAAATAGAGCAACAGAAGATACCTTCCGCATGCAGATGATGATGTCAGGGTTTCCTAAACTTTGTTTCGCGGAACCCTTGTTTTCCGCGAAAGCTTTCACGAAGTTACATTGAATAATAAGAATGAGAGTCCAAGGGTTCCGTGGCTTCAGATAGTTTGGGAAACCCTGCTCTATGTAGACAATAAACTGAAGTAGAATCTGTTTTTTACTGTACGATGTGTAGGAGAATATAACGTGTACTGATTAAAAAATTTATTTCTATTAAACCTGTTTTAGCCCGAATTCTTGAAAAATATAATTGCTTTGCTTTCATTAAAACCCGATTCCACCCTATCTGTTAAAAAATTGTATAAATTTATAACTATCCCCCCTGCGATTTTATTTTTAACCCAAAAAATATATACCCTAATTATATGTCCTTCATTTGGTGAGTGAATATTTCATATGGCATTATGGAAAGCGACTATCACTAACGGGAAATTTAATGGAAACAAGTAGTGATTGTGTACACGTAATTTAGACGAGTTGATTAAGGATGAAATAATTTATAAAAGATTGTCGATGATACGCAAATTAAACTCGGCTGTCACCTTTTGTGGAGATGAGGAACACGGAAACCTGTCTAGTGTTTTGATTTTATGGCATATGGTAATGTTGCTACATGCCTAGGTACCTACAATTAAAAGCAATTATGAAATTTCGTACACAATTTCTATCTTCTTATTCAAAATTAGATATCTCTACTTAGGCCAAATTCTGTGGATAGGGGCATATACTGAAATTACGATTTATGAATATAGAAAGAAAATCCCGAATCGCGAATCAGGTCTGATTTCAATAGAAGATTTTATAGGAAATGAAGATAACAAATATTTAAAGGAGCCAATGAGATGACAATTATTATTGAGCGGAGTCTCACCCTGTAATATGTCTGCCGCGAGCGAGTTCTGGTGTTGTAAGCTCCGAAGATGCTTTTGGTAGAGCCTCTTCTGGGCGAGCAGCGCTTCTGCAGAGCGGAGGCGCTCGTTGCGGGCGTTGGCGTCTCGTCCGGGTCTTCCGTTTGACGACGAAGAGGGCGCGCCGTCGTCGCTAGACTGCTGCCTTGGGAAAGAGAGAGATTCGACGGACATCAACATCTGCAATCGACTTCAATTCGATACGAAGGAATAGTTATTCGGTATCTTATTGGTGAAGTTGAAAGTTAAGAATAGTCGATCAGTGATATTCAACGCGGGCGCTATTGCTCCACGAGTGACCTTTTAAGAATCTTTGTGGATTCTGGAAGAAGGGAGATCTAAGGAGGACATGCGATATTCAATTGAATATACTGAGTCTAAGGGCTTTCCATATCGTATATTTCATTTATAAGCCATGTATCTAAATCACTTCACGTGTAGAACAATTGAAACAATAGATTTATAAATAATAGAACTTTAGCTACACCAAAATGTATTCATTTATACATCTATAAAATTTAATTTATATGTTATTTTATTTACTTATATTCATGAAACAAATATTCTTCAATTAAAGAGAAAGTTATTCTAGAAAGAAGTAGAGATCAGTACAAAATTAGATATTCGAACCAAAATCTATTCTATTCTATTGGTCAAGAAAGCTATCTCGCTAGTATTCCTTTCTTTTTGACAAATTTCTATTGCTAATCTTTTCTTCCATTGAGGTTTTATATTCGGAGATTAGAACACACCTATTTGAGGGATACCGAACCGGTCTATTCTATGCTTCGGTTTTCTTTGAACAATAATTCCACGTTATATTTAACTGTACTTTACCGAGAATTTAGTGGTTATTCAATAAACAAATGAGTGTATTGAGGGAAAAGATGCAGCTTCTTGATCACGATCCTTTACACAAATAAGATCTCTCCCCTATACCATAGTGTAGATCTTCGATTACCCAGCCGTGTCCATCGTTTCAGTCTGATCCGAAAATTTTCACAAAATAAGATCCTAGTCTCCAGATTGTAAAATTTGGTATTGGAGAACCTTAAAAAAATGCTATTGTGTTCTATTCTCTAGTAATCGAACATCAAAGTAGAAAAATATTATTCGCGCCATTAAAATGCAAGACAACGACAAGAATACTATCGGAAAGAAAAACCCTCTTTGGCTAATTGAAATTTTGAGTTTTTCATGTTTGCCCATTTAATTAGTTGGGTTAGTTTTATAAATTATTTAATCTCCGAAGAATATAACTCGATCTGATACATGGAACGAAAATAATTAGGTAAACAATTTTGCCCTCGACACATGAGAATTATGAAGTCGTCAAGGAGAGCCGCCACACCGGCACAAAAGACGAAACACTCCGAAAGCTGTCAGAAGCTTTGCCCTTTCTGCTCACCTCCTCAGCGCCACCTGTGCGGCCATCACCCGCTGCCTCTCCACCACCAATCTGCAGCTGGTGCACGCGCATTCCCTCCATCGGCACAACCTTTTGTGGCCTTTGAGGCCCGATATGACTCCATGGTTTCGGCAACGCGCGCATTTGGGCCGTCTCTGCTGTTGACTGGCGCTTTGCTGCCGCTGGTTTCCACCGTCACCGCCCTGTTGTTGGTTCGCCCCCACGCTTCGACCCTTTGGGGCACGCTCTTTGCCCTCGCCCATGATAGTTTCACCCCAACGGGAAAATCCTTAGTCCACGGTCGGTTTGAAGGACGGATAAGTTCGTTATGAAATACAATCGGGGTATTCGAGTAATATTCCAGAAGATTGATAAGAAGGCAGGAGTTGGTTAAATGCGAGCAAACGGTATGCTCCGGATGGATTTTACGACGCAATACGTGATAATTTAAGTTTCCCTCGTACACTTCCTGCACTAGTCGCTGATACCGGAAAACCATAAGTCGCCAAGTTTCACATAAATTATCCGTACAGTTTTTTTTTCGTCGACCAGATAACACGAATCGCTTTTGACAATTCCTCTCTTCTGCACACGGTCACTCCTCGTTCGCGCGAATAATAAAATAAAAAAACAATCCTTTCGTCTCGATCGATCGAATAATCACCACGCACGAAAATTTTCAAAAAAGTATTTCCCAGAGCTCGCGCGGATTTTCCCCTCTTTACTCATTCGGGAGAAGAGAAACACTCGCGCACGGTTAATGAGAAGCACTCATCCCGCCGCAGGACATTTCGAAACACGCCTTTCATCGGACAGCCTTAACACGTTTTAAGTGACTTAGCACGCACACCACGAGGGAGATGGAGTAGGACTGGACGAAGGAGGGATGAGAGGTGGATGGATGGAGGGAGGAGGAGGGAGGGGGAGGGAAAGGAAGGGGAATGGAAAGGGAGGGGTAGGGAAAGGGAGGAGGGGGAGAGAAAGAAGATGGGGTGGAGCGTCTTGGGAGGCTGTGCGTGGAACAGGAGGCGAAGTGTGTGGGAGGAAGAAAGAAGAGAAGAAAGGAGAGGCAAGAGATGGGGGCGAGAGAGAGAGAGAGAGAGGCGGAGCGGGAGGGGGAAGAGAGTTCTGGAAAGGCGTGAATATTTCTATCTTTCCATTCTCCTCATTGGCTGGGGATGAGAGATGGCCTCTTGGGATTGGTGGACGATTCGGAGAGCGTTGGCGTAGGAGGTTGTCCGCGAAATGACGCGTGGGTACCACGATGAATTAATTGGACCGAGTGATTATTACGAAAGATGACGAAATGTGATCGGTGACCACAACGGTTGGTGGAAATCCATCTAGGCAAACGTTGGTAGCCAAATTCTAGTAGCAGATGTATCGCCGAGAATGATTGGTAAGGCTGATTGCTTCCACGAGATGACTTTGTGATTGATTCACTTGGGTGTAGCCGAAACTATTTCGTGGTGAAAGAAAGTATAAAGCAAAACTTAACGGTATTTTGGGTTTGATAACTTGAAGGACGGACATATAATGGATCAATTCCTATGTCTTTTCGTTGGTTTTGCTGGAACCCAAAGAATTTCGAAAACATTAACGTGAATGAGAACGTGGATTCAGCGTCGACGCTCAGGTATATTATGCCGAGAACGATTTTGTTAGGGACAGAACGGTAAAAAGTGCTGAGGGCAATTAACACGAACATCCCGCAAAATCCGCGACAGAGCTCAATGAACGAAGAGGATTTAAAGCGAATTTAGTGGATTGCGGGAGCCATAAAACTCATTCCGTTCCATGATTCTCTTGATTTGTATTGAATTCCTGCGTGCGGAATTTAAAGCTCGCATTCAATTGACTCATAATTTTAAAACGACTGATTGCATAAACAACATACTGGAATACCTGTGGATTACATTATGAATGCCATAAACGTGCATAAATACGTTCCTGAGAGATTTTGGTGTGCTGAAATAAACCACGTCTGACATGTGACCAACAGTTGTGGTTCGCACGTCAGTCTCTATTTAGATTAAACGAGGTTCAAAATTTTTTATACAAATACAGTAAATCCATAGAGTTTTCATTAATTTTATCAACATAATAATCACATACATTATTCTGAAAATATTTCGGTCGCTGAATGCTGAACGATAGATAAATGACGAAATACTCGAAGGATAAAAAACTGAGAAAATAAATCATAACGCATGCCATAAAATTGGCTCGTACGATAATATTATTGGACCGGCTGTATGATGCCAAAGATGAATTTTAATTCTTTCAGACTAAAACTAACATTTTTCGAAGTGACGGTAACATCGCCCAAATGAGTCAAGATGGAATAGCATTAATTCTCCATGACCGAAAACATAATTATCCATCGCGAGGTCGAATTACCGCTCCAAAAGTTCCCCGAAAATAAAATCTATAATTAAGGTCTTAGCAACACTTATTTTCATCTGCTACGAAATGCCAAGTATAATAATCCATTCTCATACCGCCGTAAAGTTCCAGTAAAAACGCGTATATCATTTCTCAAAAATCTGTTTTTATCCTCAAATCGGGGGAGCCTTATCTAAAATGGATCACTCTCGTTCTCCTTTCGCTTAATTTTCACGGGCCGTCCTAATCACAAATTAATCCTTATTTACTTTTCCTGCATCTCGTGGAACCATTCCAACTCTCCGAATGATCTTTGGAAGAGATCAAACGAATCCACACCGAAAAGACTGTTGACTTTCAACGCTCCGAGGCAAAATAAAACATATGACTGTTGAATCTCGTCGGGTGTTTAAAAAACCATAGGCCCTCTCGTGGCAGGAAACCGCGAAATCCATCCCAGAGACTCATAACGCCTCTTCCATTAAGTGTCAGGGACCGTTAAAAAGGGGTCTTCTCTCTTCTCTTACCCTCTCCCCTTCTCTCGCCCCCTTCCCTCTCTCCCCACCTCTTCACCCCGCCTTCCCCACCCCAACCCCTTCTCCAGAATGGATGTTTACGCCAGCCTCCCTTGCCTTTTCCGCCGCTTCCTGCTGCCTTAGCTTCTGCTCGGCACATCGCTCGAGCACCATACGCGTACACACGGCGGAGGAGGAAGAACGGCCAAGCACTTAAGTTTCCAAAGAGGAGAAGGCCAGCCACCCACAGCGGAGGAGGGGACGAAGTAAGGGGGGGGGGATTAAGGGAATGGGGCGAGGAACGGATGGATGTATTGCGGAAGGAACGGGGGCTGATGCGGCGGGTGGGATAAAATCCGGCCGCATATTGCTGCGAATGTGCGCGTATGGAATTCAAACTAACGGATTTTTTGCGAGTTGGGGACGATAATCGAAAAACGATCGACGCGATTTTAGTCACGTGACGGGATTTTTCGTTCGTTAATTAGCGTTTTATTCGTTAATATTAATCGTATGGTAGAATTATGCCAGTGATGAAGATGTTAGGTATCGGAGACGGAATCCACCGGATGTCGAAGCGAAATATATATTCTAGATATCAGAATCGCTGGCTTATGTCAAGAGGAAAATGATCGGTCTCAGATGGATCTCTCTGCGTCGAATTTCTCTTTCGCTAATTACTGCCGCCTACTCGTCTTTGCAGGAAAAAATAATTACAATCAGATCGAAGAAATTTAATCCCTGGAAGCTAACAACAAACGAAAGGCAGAGGCTTCAAAATTTAAACAGATTAAAGTAAATTCTAAGAATATTTTGAGAAATTCCTCTCGTTTATCGAATTACTAAATTTGTAAATAACTTAAAGTTTTTGAAATACCACAACACAGAAACTTCTTCGATTAATAACACAACGCATCCATAAAGTCTGGAGACAGAGAAATGATCCAAATCTGTTTTTTAATGCAGGTAGGTAATTGATGCTTTAAAGATGGAAATGACGAAAGAAGGAGTGCAATCACCTTCAAAACTGTATTGAAGCAGCAGAAGAAAACATTGGACAATTTTAGCTTCTATATAGAACTTATTTTTTAATTGCACAATGTCTCCAGATTTTATATAATATGCAAGGATTTATTCTAATTTTAAGACCCCATTTAAAATTCATTTTTATTGTCAGCGTAAATCTGGTTCTTTCAATCCTGTGCACAAACGGCAATTTATAATTTTTATTTGCTTGAGAAGCAACTAGATGAATGAATTAAAAAAAATTCAACTAAATCGTAGTCAATATAGCGTGTCGCAAGAGACTTTTGATTAGTGCCACCGAAAAAATAATTACAGACGAAGTGTAGAAGAAGAACAAGGTTGATATCGGATGCTGCAGATTTGTATCTCTTTTAGCCTCCAGTGTTGCTCGCCTCGGAATTGCTTTTTCCTCCTCAATTGATTTCCTGAAACCGGATATCTCGCTGACCAACTGAGTTATATCGATTGTCATCCTTGATTTCAACTTACGTCGTCCGAACCCTGCGCTCGGGGGTGCAAAAATCCGATATCCTGTGACTCCCGCCGCCCAACTAGTCAGAGCGCGATAACATCGGAGGTAATGAATAAAACAAAGCGGGGGAGAGAGGAGATGGAGAGAGAGAGAGGGGGGGGGGGGGTAAGGCGAGAAAATAACCTCAATTGCCATTTAGAACAGAATGCGATATTACAAAGGAGTTTTTCTGAAAATTGATTATGGAATTAATTTAATATTTTCAATGATTTTTTCCACGCTGTCTGTTATTAATCTTAGAAACTTTATTTTTAACAACATTGTTGCAATGCGAATAAAAATTGCGAAAAATACAAAAATCCCAGTCGTAAAAAATTAAACTTCGGCCTTGGCTCACATATTTTGTGCTTTATGCCATTGAAAGTTTAATCTATCTGATAAATTTCGTTTTATGCCATTCAATCTATAATTTTTATCGTGTATCAGCATTTAAATATCACTATCATGAGTACAAATTAAGGTATTCAAATATCTCTCATGAGTAAAAATTATTATTATTTTCTTAGCAGTTGAATCATAAAATAATCAAGAAGATTCCAGGAATAGTGTGATATACATTGATAAAAGTTCATTTCTCTGTGTAATTTAGTTTTAATATTTCTCCTCCAGCCTTCTATTTTTGTCAAAATATGGATATCCATAATATTTGATCAACTCAAATAATTCCAAATAATGTTTTCAAACCCAAATACGGAGAGAAAATATTTAAAACGTATATTCAAAGCGGGCTTTATAGGGAGCATAATTGTTATGTAATTATTATAAATATATAGGGTGTATAATAGTATGTAATTTTCATCTGAAGCAAATTTGAAGTTTGAGAAAATGTAACAAAAAATCATCTTTGGCTGTTCAACTCTGCGACAAGAACTATAAATACTATATTTGAGCTTGCTACGAGCTTACAGATTTCATCAACAGTTTGTTTACAAGATGAAAACCACAGATTTCGATATTTTTTTGTTATTCTAGCAGAGGACGCACGAAAAAACAAATAAGCACAAGGAAAGTTCAACAGTAAGTCGCAAATTTTCTAGAGCATTCCCTAGCAAATTATTGAGACAACAAGTCTCACTAAACACTTACACCATCCGAACGAGGTAGTAAATTCTAATGTGCACCCGTAAATAACACTTTAGAAAAAATTTCAGACCTTAATACCTCCAAACAGCTAATATATTTTTATCGCGCTAAATAATGCCGAAATTTATTTCTGGTAATGATAAACGGCTACCTTAAGGAGGAGAAGGAAAAGCAGTAAGTTGAAACTCTCATCCACTTTGTTTCACTTAAGGTCGTGCAGAATGTTTGTGTTCTTACGTGCGGTCTGAATGGCGAGGGGAAGAGAGGCGGAGGCAACGGAAGCGGTTCATTAGCCAAAAGAGTAGGAGGGGAGGGGAGGGCGAGGAAGTGAGGAGGGGGAGGGGGAGTGAGAAGAGATTTAGAGGAAAGGAGGGGGAGAGAAGAAGGGGGGACGTGACAACGGAGGAGGAAATTGGAGGAAATACAGGAGGAAGAAAGGACAAATAAAATAGGCAAAGTACGGGAAAGCATGTCCACCGAGAGAGTGGGGATGCCAGAGAAAAATCCCCGGGGCCCGAGCCCATGGGGGATCCCGGAAGAGAGGAAATTTAAAAATATTAATAAACTAACTGATCATGTAACAGAAAATATACGTGATAAACAGATTTTATGGAGATCATCATTTGTTGCCGTCTTGCCAACATCCACAGTGTTGAACGTAAATGCAAAAATGCATTTATGCAGTTAGCACGTAGAAATATTAATAATCACAGTTACGCATCACTTGAATTTCAACTAATCTATAAGAACATACACCTATCTTATGTTTCGATACGTAATTTTATAAAATTCTTTGTTCGATTGCTTATGTTTTTCATGTCACGTGGTGTCCCCCAGGGAAGAGGGGGGCCATCCTTCCCCAGGGCCCGTGTAAGCTCTTGGCGGCCATGCAGGAAAGGGAGTGGTGAGAAAGGAAGGAGAAGGAAGATATGTAGGAGGAAATAGGAGAAATGGAGAAAGGGATGAAAGTATGAGATGCATAGTGTAAGAAGGAGAGAGGGTACGAGGGTGAGAGAGAAAACGAGACGTGGAGGGAGAAAGCGGAGGGGGAGTGAGAGAGGAGAGAGAGTGAGAGGAAGAGAGAGGGAGGAGGAAGGGTGAGAAAGGAGAGGAGGGTTAAGAGTCTAGGGTGGCATAAATCATACGGGGAGAAAACGTATCCCACACTTAAATATAGAAGCATGGAAAACAAATGAAAGGAACTTTGAGGAAATAGATCTGTCATAAGGCGAAACGGAATATTACGATGTCACAAAGGAAATGGTTTGAAGGAAAGTATGGTCGTTAAATTTCAAAGCTGTTGAGCGCGTTTTTCGTTCTCTCAATGAGCATGTATGGTTCTCGCGAACAATTGCTCCGTTGATAATTCTGATGAAGTATTTATAGCTCAGTTCGCGAGCCTCCCTGGTGAATCAGTCGTCAAATTACAATTTGCGATATGGACGTGAACGCTTGATTCCACATTCGCTAACCTGAGGAATGTTCTCTGTATACTTCTTAAATTCTCTGTAGCTGTTATTGATTTAAAAACCAATGGAATGTAATCGTTATCGCCAGGGAATTCATTTTGAACATTTTTTTCAATTCTGAAATAATTTGAATTTTATATAAACAAATAAAACATTTTATGTATAGACAAATCCACTTATAGTGCAGGGAATATTCAAGTGTTCATCGAATGAAAAAATGGAATCTCAATATTAGGCTGAATAGATAGAAGTAATAATTCAAAGTAGTTTACATGGCGACATGACCACATAATATCTTGATTATCGACAAAATTATATAAAACAAAATGCTATATTTTATTAGTGAGTCTCGAACTTAATAGGCAAAAGCAAAACAATATTCATAAGACAGGCATAATTTACGCTGTTCGTTGAAACCAATAAACCCACGGTTAGCTTACTGTCACGGTCTCAAAGGAGTTGCCTTGGTGCTCTAGAGGTGAAGGCATTTAGCGAAGGAACAGCATCCATCCACGAGGCTATTGACCAAAATGATGGACCTTCAGCAAGCACTCGAACACATTTGAGTTATTTTGCTGTTAGAGTATGCCTAATACGCTTGGATAATATACACAGTGCGCTATTCTATCGAGCAAATCGGTTGAATTCCAATTAGCGTTAACTCTCATTACAAGCAGCAATGAAAATGCCGCACACTATTTTTTCAAAGAGGGATTACTCCCTATGAAATTAACTTTGGCTTAAAATCGTTTAAAGCAAACCACTTGCATCATAGTATAAATGGAGATGCGTTCCAGAATATTACGTACTTTTTCTCACTAACCGACCAGCAAACAAATAATACGTCAAAATATAGTGGATACAGATCAAAAAGACATTTTATGTGTGAAGTAGAAGACGACAGTGGGGTAGGATGGAGATGACGAGGATGAGGTGAAACATTACTCCATATGGGATCGACAAGACGTCATCACGCAACGGAAAATTCACGTTGTTAGGAGAAGAAGGCATTTTTCTTCAAAACACCGGGCTGAGTTGGTCTGTTTAACTGAAACCTATTTCTCCGAATTTTTATATAAGGCAACCACTTTGTTCTTGCCAAATTGTTTAGCTCTTCATCATACCGTTTATATCGCACATTTGGTGTAAATAAACAAATATTTTAACTTATAAGTCGTTTGAAGCGAGGATATGCTCTAAATAGAAGTTTGGATAAGAGGGTTACAGTAAAACCCCAATTTAGTACCACCGTTTGTCCATCATTGACATTGGCGTTAAAGCGGGGGTAACGATAACTCTAGGTATATGCTTGCTCTATGTGTCTATGTAATCATAAGATGGAAGTTCTGTTCGCAACGATCCATGGGCGGTATACGGGGGTGACACTATATAGGGGGAGTTAAATCGGGTTTTGACTGTACTTTATTCCCATATGACAAATGACAAATTTTTATCCGATATTGCTTTATATCGTATAGATATAGAGCAACAACGATAAATATGTAACGAGGCCTGAATAATGCATTCACCTCATGGTATTCTAAGAAAAGTATTTCTCTTGATATACTGATCACAAATTGAACTGTATATTTAATTACATTTGAAATTGTGCAACCTCACATCCCGTCTCGATTTAAATGAGTGATTGGATTCAATATTTACTGTTTTAAAATCAGATATAATTGCCTTATCTATCTAGTAAATTGATTCAAATGTAAATAATGTCTTGGCAGCAGAAAATTGAATCTAAAGGAAACTTGGAAAAATGAAAGTATGAAATACCAATCGTACAAAAGACTTGAAGCACTAACATTAACTTCGTGTGAGGAATATTAACGGGTGGAAACGCACATCCAAAAATAAAGAAAATGTGGCAATCAAGTAGACAGCTTTCCTATGAGCTCTGGTAAGAGAATTGGAGATTTGAATGGAGTAATCGCGACGGCGTCTCCCTGTTTTGAGGTTGGTGCGCAGAACTTTTACTTGATGTTCATTCAATCAGCAATAGAAGGGACTCAGTCCGTTGGGGTTTACCCTAAATTAAAATAATATAAATTTAATGTAACGACATATTGAGATTGATTTTTAAAAATGAATCATTCAGTGCAATTTACAATCCACCAAATTCGCGGGCCGCATTAAGGCACCGTACCAAGTCCGTGGGCCACATTCCATAACTTCCCGGTTCTCATACCTTTTCGTATTCTTTGAAGATTCGCCCTTCCGTTCCATACGGGAGGAATCACTCTATAACGTGGTCTTAAACCCATTCATTACGTCGAGGGTTCGGCTACGCAAAAATGTTGGCAGAGGGATGAGCATTCATCTGAAACCCAACTGTGCAGGGAGTTATAAATGGGAATGAGAAATAAACCGCGGATATTTGAAAAGTGCTGATTTGATACAATTCATAAAATTATTAGATTATTATCAAATAATTGCGTGAAATATTGTACAAGAAATGAATATGAGTTTGGGTCATGTAGTATATAAAACAAATTAGTTCGCGAGCCGCTTAAACGAACCACTCGGGTCGCGAGTTGGAGATGCCTATACTAGCGGGTTCGAAACAGTAAAAGCATACAAAAAAAATCGTTTGGTTACGTTTTTCATTACGACCAAAAAATTATGTCGTTTTTTGTTACGTTTTTCGTTCCGCTCAAATTTAAATTTCATTTTTCGTTACGTTTAACGTTATAACGAAAAATGTTACTACAGATTAATGAATTTGAGTTAATTGCTCTTTCATGTATATGTTTCGAGAAATGCTACACTTTAATAATTACATTAATTTATAACAAAAATCATCGAGGGTTCGGTTCCACCGGTATATATTAAGACGAACGCTTCCCAATCCGAAGGTGGAACACAGTGAACGTGAGGAGGAACCAAAAACACTTCGACTAATCTATCCAACCCGGTGGGGCTGAGTAAAATTTGCCTTCATGTTCATATTTAGTTTAGTTATGCACATTTACCACGAAATTTACACATTTACCGGACAACGCACATTTACCGTGCTTCTAAACTGCAACAGATGTTCGCGACGCCGCCAAATTGTGTCCTGTGTTGCGACGTTTATCCACATTTACCAGTGACACTAGGTAAATGTGTACACTTTCCCAATCCAATCGGTATGTTATACTTACATTTACCGAACTTGGTGGTAAATGTGCACATTAACCGGGAAATGTACACATTTACCGTGACATATATATATATATATATATATATATATATATATATATATATATATATATATATATATATCCAGCGCCGTAACTAGCTATTTTAGCACCAAGGGCAAACTAACAAATATTGATATTGTTTACATTCTCATTTTATGGACTAACATTATGTAATAAATTTTTACTTAAAAATATTAATGTAAATGAAGTAATTAACTCTTTCGTGGATTGACACAGTCTAACAAAAATACAATGAAGTTTTAAATAAATGACTGCTAGTTTGTACCTAAATGGTATGTACATCTTACTAGAGGAGGTACCTAAATAATCTTAAGATGTTATAAACAGTTTTTTAACACAAACCTGTTGAGTAGATGCCTACTAATAAATCGAGAGATGGTCGCGTTTTCTTGATTGTGTAAAACCGAAACCGTGCTCAACAAGTCCATGTAAATCGAGAGATGGTCGTATTTTCTTGACCCTGTAAGACAGAAACCCTGTACATCAAGCACCGTGTAAATCGAGGGATAGGTGTATATATCTACCGTGCAAAGTCAGTATCCATTGATTGCCTAGGACTGGTTCTGTACGCAATCACACCGTGAGAATATCGAAATAACGGTTTTTGTTTTTCCATGTTTCGATACGTTTTTCGTTAAACTTATTTTGAAAATTTCTTTAACGTTTTTCATTACGTTATTCAAAAATCATTGTGTTATTTCGTTGCGTTACGCGTAACGTTTTTCATCACTGGTTTGAAATGATTAACGCTTAGCAAATCTCCGAGAGACAGTGAATTAAAAATCAACTCACGGAATGGCAAGGAAAAACGCTAAGCACTTTCCGTTATTGCGTCGCCAAAAAATAAGGGAAAAATTTGCTATCTAGACACCTAAAAAGTTGTATTAAAATACAAAAATTATTCAGGAGGTGGAAAAACTTTTCTACAAGCGGTTAAGAGCTCGATGCTATTTGCTCAATGAATTTTACAAGATGTAAAATGCGATCTTATTTTAGAATCTAAGCAAATTCAACCATTATAAATACTACATGGCTTCAATATTTTGGCATAAAATAGATTAAAATATTTTTTATTAAACAAATTAATCTCTACAGTATATGGTTTAAGGAGGAAATATCCGTCAAATTTTTAGAAACTTACGCAAGGCGTCTCTCAGGAAAAACCTTCATTTCATCCTAGGAACACAAACGGAAACCTCGGTGAATCTGCGTTGGATTGGAATAACTCAACTTTGGAATAATCGGAGACAGGGCAAGGAGAAAGAGGAGAGGATAAGGTCAGCAGAGAAGAAGCACGAACATCAGGTGACCACGAAAATAACTGATAGGATTATAACAATGTATTTTTGCGGGAGTATGAATATAAGGGTGAGGCGAGCGAGCGACGAGGGTTAGGAGAGGGAGGGGGAGAAGGGAAGCAGGTGGACGCAGGCCGGGCCTCCTACTTTTGTGGGGAGGAGGAGGGGAAGGAAGGAAGGAAGGAAAGGGGAGGGAGGGAGGAGAGGAGGCAGTTGTGGAAACAAGCGGAGAGGAGGAAGTGGTCTGGAGCGAAGGGATTGAAAGAGGAGAAGGGAAGCAAGAGGAGATTCTATTGGAGAATATTACCCGTTGTTTATTTAGCGCTCGCCAGCTCATAAATGAGTAATGCGAAAAAGGTGATACACTGATGTAAAATTAACACGAATTGAAACCTTATTTCGTCAATATAAGTTGAACAGAGTAGGGCTGGTTAACCAATTTGTTAAGTCACTCGAAGTTAATTCTCAAGATCATCGCTAGAAAATCACGTTCGTATTTTGCATCGAAATTGACGGTGGCATTCGGGGCGTTTTTTATATTCGATTTTTAGTTCACATCAGTCTGCAACATCGTCAATAACTATTTTTCAGTCTTCAAAGTTAAGTTTAGATAGGTAAACGTCAACGAGAATATTCTACACAGTTTAAGAAAGCGAATTTGCATAACTTTTATCAATGTTATTCAGCACTTGCTAGTATGACATCAGTAGTATTTAAATCAGGGACTCCTTAATGACGTAAAGTGGTTAGGGGGGAAAAACAATACACACGCATACAGATCAGAAGCGCCATATTCACGCGCAGGATTACGGGAAGTTACTCCTCGGCAGGGTCCAGACTATTCACGCACCATGAACACACAGGTTTAAGGGTGTTTAAACCTCGCCAGGAATCCAGTCGCAAACACATTCTCATCATTTTTCCCCGTAATAAACTGCAGAGAAAATTCCACTTCACTCAAGGAGATGCTCTCGTGCATGGTAATTTAAGAAAATAGAAAACACTCGTCTCATTAAAAAGCGTCGCATTCTTTATAACGAAAGCTATTCATAATAGACTGAACGAGCGGCAGATTTTGAGAGGAACCGTTACTAAACAAATCAAATAAAACACGCAATTCATATAATAGGCATGAAATTTAAAGCTCGGAACAGGAATTTCTCCTTCTTTATCCAATTCTCAGGATTGGAAAGAGAAGAAAAGGAGTCCTTGCAGATCTTTCCATACCACTTTTTATTAATTTTAGGTTCGATCCTCAATAGTGACGAGAAATTCTGCTGAGAATTTGATTCCACCGTCTGGAAAGCTGTGTGACGCAAATGAATATAAAGATGGAATATTCCACCAAAATTATCAATGAAATGAACAAAAAAAAAGGTTTTGAATCCAATTTGGCCTTTGGAGTTAAAAAATTCGCAAGACAAAAATGTATAAAAATAATTAGCAAGTTTAAAAAAACTGCAAAAGCAGATTCCAAAAGAGCTTTTTTAGAATGTTCACGTAAATTTTTGAAATCTTCGACATCTTCCTCAAAAACGTAAAACCCAAATCAATCAAAAGTTATTTAAAACATACCACATCGCAGTTAAACAGTTTTAATATGATTTCATATATTTTCAAAAGTAAGTTGAACGTATTTACGATTCGCTTTTATTGTTGTAGCAACATATCGTAAACAACACGAAACTTTACAATGGTAACAGACCCGTACACATACTTCATAAGGTTTTTTTTAAAAACGCTGTTAAAAGCAAACGGACCCCAAAATCAATAGGGTTCATGTCTGCCACCAGCCAAAACTATCTTGAATATCTTAGCTTCAAAGTTCTTTTCGTTGCTTCAAAATTTTGCTCACGGACGGACGGGTAAAGAGGAAACATGGAATTTTTTAAAGCAATAAAAATACACCAGACGAAAATTATGCACGTTATAATGATGAGGAAATAATTCAGCATTATAAATGGCTGAATTTTGTGTACAAGCAATAAGAGCTGTGATACAGAAGAGAGGAAATCAATTAAAATTAGTTACATGGTCATGGAATTAATTGACAAGAGTTTACGGAGATGCGGATTGATTTGTAACAAGAGAGGAAAGACGCATGCATCATGGGTGCATACGTGCAATGCAGAGGCGTTCTTTACGAATTATATAAACATGTTAAGAAAGGAACAATATTAATGGCTTGTATATAATGCCAACGCATTGCAAAACGATGCATCAGAATTGAGGCAAAAGAGCAATCAAATTTTAGTCAATAAAAAATTGGTTATGTGATCCATATCTTTTTCATATTGCCCATGCCTAAAAGGTCCTTAGTACAAAATTTAATGACAATTCATCCAATAATTTTTCAGACTGACGGACACGACTCGACGGTGAGGGGTTTAATTTGTTTACTTGTAAAGAACGTCTAATTGTGGAAGAATCGAACCGCTTGGAAACAGAACATTGAGATTAATTTATCACGTATCCAGCTGACACCATAACAACGATGAGGGAGAGATGCATCATGGTCTTACCAAAATAGAGTTATTCATCACCATAGTCCACATATGACAACCATTAATTCAGTCTCATCAACCCAAGATGCGAAATGAATCTCGTGTTCCTTTTTTTGCCTTTTCCGCGAGAGAACAGAAGGTTTTCGGTTTCTCCGCCGCATCGGAGAGACAAATTCACGTCGCTTTTCCGATCGCCATCCGCCTGTTGAGTTCCAGAGATTCCGCCGAATTAATATTCACGGAGCGCGATCCATTTCCCCAAGTTTATCGCCGAGAATCGAAACAAGGGGTAAATAATGTGAGTTAGTCGTGAAATTATTCATCGGGTACGTTCAGAAGGGAGAAAGAAAGAGAGGGAGAAGAAGAAGAGAGAGAGAGGGAGGGAGAGAGGCTAAAATAAATAGGTGGGAGCGTATGGGTGGTCCGTAAGAAACGGATGAAAGAAGATCCTAAGAGGCACTCAATTTCTTAAAAGAGAACCTCCCGTCTGCGGCGCTAAAGGGGAACAAGGTGTGGTTAAAGGGGGGGGAGGTTGCGAAGGGGAGGAGGAGATGGGGAGGGGGGGATATCGAGTAAGGGAGGAAAGAATGAGGAGAAAAGGTGAAATAGAAAGAAAAGGATGGGTTAACCTAAGGATAGACCCGAAATATATCTGGATCTAAAATATTTGTTTTCTTCCCGTCAGGATAAGAGTATCAAACTCGACCGTGTTTTTAAGCTACGAGGATATATTTTTTGTAAATTTCATATTGAGTGAATGAAGGGGAAATTATCTCAGGAGAGGAGGTTGCGAGGGGGAAGTGGAAGAGGAGAATGGGCATTGAATCGAGAGTCGGGGAGGAAAGAATAGGAGGAAAAGGTGAAATAGAAAGAAAAGGATGGATAGACCTAAGGATAGGTCCGAAATACATCTGGACGTTAAATATTTGTTATCTGCTCTTCAGGGTAAGGTTATAAAACGCCGCCGTGATTTTTGAGTACGAGGATATACTTTGTAAATTTCAAATACAATGAATGAAAGAGGAATTCTATCAGTTTCCTACTCAGTTATTGAAATATTTTGTGAATTTGCCTGTCCTGGTGAATTATGAAAATTTTATGTGCTTATTCCATTGCTCTAAAACTAATCCTTTTTTTCGATTTTGTAACTCAAATTTTTCAGATTTGTTTTATGTTTCTCTTGTCTCCTCTTTCAAGCAAAATTGTTAATGTGGTTATCTTGGAATTGTTGTTAATACTGGTTCCTGAATGAATGATAAGTAGCTTAGCGTGAATGATAGTGAATCGGCCAATTGGAATTTGATAAGCCATGAATTTGTAAGGAATGAAACTTCGTTTAAAAACAGAAGTCTTACTTTCAAAACAACAGAGTTGGAGAGAGAAAGAGAGGAATACACAAAGTAAAGTATATTTTCAAAGAGATTTGCTGCCGTATTGTCGTAATACTTTAAGTTAATCTAAGATTAAAGATGCTACAATGCAATTTTAATAAACTTTTTGGAAGTGAAACATTCTATTTAAAACATTTCTTCTTGAAGGCCATCCAATTTATCCAATTCACTTAGCCAAAATTGAATTTTTTATAAAGATTCAGGCAACTTTTCTTAAGAAGTGCCACGGACATTTATTTTTAGAAAAAGTCAAGATTAGAAAAACTAACCCGAATATCTTTTGAGAACAGATATGGGATAACGAATAAACAATTAATTAATTTTTCACAAATAAATTTATTTTATATGTTCAAACACAATAAATACCGATAACATGAATAAGATAATGCTTATATATATAGTTATATATACATTAATGCCGATGGAAGTAATGGTACCGTTCCAATAACGAACGGTATTCCATTTCAGTCAAACATTAAGATATGAATTATATAAAGTGCATGACTAGAGAGTATCCCGGATGCAGTAGTGTCAAAAATAACAGAACAACGGGATTTTAGCTTCCATCAACAACCACAGAAAATAAAATAGAAACAAATAAATATATTGCATTTACAACAATAGTTTAAATAACAAAAATCGAATTTCGACTCACAATTTACATTTCACAAAATTTCCTCTTTGAGCAATCTGACATTCCAATTAGTAAACATCTGGATCGTTTAATCTGTACGAACTAGCCCAGGATACTGCATGAAAAGGATATAAACGATATGTTATTCTATCGCCAAAAATAGTAATTTACCAGTAATTTAGCACGCGATGCGTTTTTCTCAAGAAGAGAAATCAACAAGATGAACTAAAGGCAGTCGAAGATTTCTTTTCGTGAAGTCGTCCTCGGTAAACAGTGCTTACGGCAAACGATCCAGATTACTAAAAAGAGTTAACCAATGGATAATGTATTTTGTTACATTTAAACTTCAAGGCGAAATGCACCGTTACAAAAAATAAGTTATGCGATTCTCCTTACTAATGAATATGTACGAGTACGAAGTTTAGGCGTAATATAAAGGGATTCACCTTTTTCATTCCGTTTAGCCCATAAATATTATGGATATAATGTGTTAGAACTCGCAATCGTGATTTACATATGACGATCACGCAGATGTTCTCTTAGGCAACAGTTTTAAACAACGAGAACGTATAAAAGTTTTACGCAATGCTTTTTTAAGTCTCTTAAAACAGAAACCATATCTCTCGTAATAGAAAGGAAAGCCTTCAGACGAAAATCCTTATTTATAAAATAAGAGCCAACCGTATTTTAAGCCGATTCATTTAAGACGCCTATATCACCTCGGCGACAGATTCCACCGTTTAAACCACCGAAAAAAATACAACCGAAAGCGGGTGGCCATTATTTACTAGTCGCTCCGAGTGGTATCAAATAGCACGTGGCGGTGCATCGGAGGACATCTCGCTTCCCTATCGTCTCGCCAGAGGGAAGAGGGATAAGTGACCATTTAATGTCTCTCAAAACTGATGTCAACACTCATTCCACAACCGGCGTTTTAAGTGTCTCACCTACTTATGCCGTTTGGCCGCATTTCGTTTGCGTAACTGAAAAGCTGAGGGCATTTCAGCTGTACTCGCCGTGTTCGATGCTATCGACAAGTGACAGGCGACCGTAAGCAATCCGAATCGGGGATGTTTAAGGGTGGAATGCAATCAGGAGCGGTTTTTTCCAACAGCCATCAGCTTAAATTAATGTATATCATGGGAATAGTTTCCTCGGTTTGTTGTAATGGGGCGTTCATAAAAATTTAAAAAATATTTGCTTAGAAGCATATGCGTCAAAAAGACGTTCTGCTTGACATTGAAGGCACTTTGCGCACTCTCTATACGTTCTTATTACGCAACGCGCTAAATTTCAGCGAAGCTAAAAATCGTACTCTATGATTCAATTTAATTATCATTCCCTTAGCTCAATGCGTGCACGTCGAATTTTCGTCAAATTAAATTTTCTCGTGCCTGGACTAATTTAGATGGAATAATATAAAATGATTATCAGTCACTCATACATAAATATAATAAATAAATAGGAATAAAATAAACAATGCGTAACAGGACCATTTCACAGCCTCACTTGCTTGCGTCGCTAATTCCGCACACTCAGACAGTTGTTTTTTTGCCGCAATAGTAGTTTGTTTATGTCTCACCAGTCGGCGCTTTATCTCTCTAGCTTTTCCATGTCATCCGGAACATCTCCTCCATCTTCCGATCACAAAAGGGACGCTTCCTAGAAGAGTTAACGAGACGTTTCCACAGCCGACTGCTGCAAGTTTTCCTCTATCCAGTCCATGTATTCGGAGATTCTGGTGTATAATCCGGGAAGCTTGGGGCGTGCGCAGCCGATTCCCGTGGAGACGACTCCTACCACGACCACAGGACCGTTGTGTCCATCGACCATGAGTGGCCCACCACTGTCAGCCTGGGCGAAGAAAAAGAAACATCGGTAAACATATGATTCGCATAATAAGCAATGGAGAAAAATTGTAAGGTGACAATGATAACGAAATTTAATTGTAACCGATTCGGAATTCAAGCTATTATAATTGGTTTAAGTGACTACATAGTAAAGTATTTGAAATTGTGTTTATACGAACTTCTTCGACCGCGATTAAAATCAAAGTTTTCTGTATTTAACATCACATTCAATACTCTAAATCAGATTTATAACGGTAGCCAGTTGCTTATTCGGGCCTTACATTGGCGTAATCGATACTTGTTACCTCAATTTCTCCTTTTATTTTAATGATAAGGGCCTTCGATTTAATCAGTCTAGATGGTTTGCACGAAAAAAACGTCCCTCGGTTCGTTAAGTGGGCGAGCTATCGAACAAACCGCCATCAATCACCGATTGCACCTCGTGGGATTCCGCAAACGCTATCAAACTCCAAAAGGAGAGCATAAACACGTCTCGTCGTTTATTACGATTTGTTTAGGAATTGGAGCACGTGACACGCCCATTCGAATTTTAGTGTTACCACACTTATAATACCTTCGATAACGTCTTCATAATTTTTGACGATTTCGAAAATGGAATCGCGAGTAATGGGGGTATGGTGCCTCCATTGGCGGCTGCGTAACTTTTAAAAACAAACTACAAAAAAACAGAAGCGGGATGAGAGGGAGTGAGAACGGAGTGGGATGAGAGTGAACTGGTTAAGGGCGGTAGGGTGCTGCAGCTGGGGGTGGCGAGGGGGAGGAGAGAGAGAGCGAGCGAGAGAGAGAGAGAGGGAGAGTAGGAAAAAGACGGGGGGAAATGGAAAATTGTAAAAAAAAGCGAGAGAAATCAAAATAAAAAAACACAAAACAGAAAACACGTGCGCCAGTTTAGGAAGTGGCGACGCAGATCTCAGAAATGGGGGTCAACAAATAGACATGCAATTGCCCGTTGTTTTTATTTTTTATTGTTATCCTCCACCCACCGTCGTTAAACACAGGCAGCCGAAAGTGGGGCACGGTGGAAAGAATGCTTGCACTAATCTGATCCTGATCGTCCCGGGCGGAGCGGGAGAAAGGGGGAGAGAGAGTGAAAGCAAAAGGGGGCGGGGGAGGCGGGAAAAAGGAGAGGGAACACAGGGAACGGGATGCGAGTGTCGTAAAGGGGTCGGGTAGGAGGCGGGGGGGGAGGGAGATATGGGGGGGGCGCGCAGAAGACAAGGAGGGGCGTGCAGAATACCAGGGGGGCGTGCAAGAGACGAGGGGGGAGGCGTGCAGGGATGATAGGAAGGGGAGGAGGGCTCCATTTGAGGTCGTCCGTCCTTGAGTCGCAAGGGAGAGAGGGCGCTGAGGTGACGCAACGCCTTTTGGTTAGTTGTGAATGGGTGAAGAGGTGGGTTCCCGTGTGTGTGGGCGGAGGGGTATTGCGTGTGTGTGCGTTCGTTTGTGAGCGCGTGCTTGCGTGATGCAGGGAAGCAGGAGATGGCGTAGCGTAAAACCGAGGACGGGTAGCGGTTTGATGATTTGCACGTGCACGACGAATGTAAACAAAGGGATGGAGAAGCTCGTATCGTCGCTCCCCGATCGCTTTATATCGTGATATCACGCCTCTTCTAGCGACTGGATGATTTCTTAGAAGGGGAAGGCAAAAACTTACTTTAATTCTCAATTTAACCTAATTGATGTACATTACTCATTAGAAACCGCGTAGTTACCCTAACGATGGCTATTCATTTTCATCATAAAACAGAATAAGCAATAATCATGTCCTACAGAATTTATTGACAGGTAATTTCCCAGCATCGTATGAGGAGAGAGGGCAAATAAATAAAACAAAATAATTTTGATTTCCAAAATAATTGGACGCGTCAATTGATTTGGCGGGAAACATTAGCGATTATTTATCCAGAGAATAGTTTCGAATTCTATTTCGATCGATACCAATGAACGATAGCTGTTGAATCTCCCCCTCTGGCACACACCGCCCTTACTGCAAACTTTGAATAATGTAAATCGTACTCCCTAAGAGGAGTCCCAAATATTCGGAAAATATACTCAATTCCATTTGATTTTAAATCTTTGAAACTATCTCTGCGGTATCTGTGCCGTATTTCCTCGCGGGAAAATTTAATTTTTGCGAGTTTTCGTTGATCGAATAGGGTTTGAGACTCACCCAGCAAGAATCCCTTCCTCCGCTCTCGTGACCGGCGCACATCTGAGAGTCCAAGATCTTGATCTTCTTCCCCTGCGAGTGATACCAGTCCAAGCACTGCTCGTTGTCCACGATGACCACCTGAACCTTTTGGAGCTTGTCTGCCCTTCCTCCCTTCGAGGAACTCTCGTGGAGCCAACCCCATCCGGCTGCTGTGGCTTCCCATTGGATGTACCTGAGGTGAGACGAAAGCAATGCGGTGAGCCTCGTTACGGGAAAATCCGAAAAGTCGACCGATTTGGGTCGCACGCTGCGGACGCGGAGCGACTCCTATTTTGCAATCGCCCTTCCCCCGAGAGCAGAGCACGTGTGAAGTGCGCTCGCAAGATTCGCCTATGAAAACGCTCTCCGAGTTACGAGAGTCTCGCGAAAACTTTGAAAAAGTAGCTGACGTAAAGTAGCAAAGATGGAATTTGGTTTGATTTTGAGAAAGAAACGCAAAAATAAGAAAAGAGGCGATTTTTCAAATAATTTCTAATTTACTCAAGATATCTGGGTTGTGCATTGATATTTTGGAACATATGAAGTACAATTCCGAGTTATTTAGTTAACTACAGGAAATGAGTTGCATATTAAACCAACGATAGAAAAAATAAATTCAAATAGAGAATTCCTTGATCAACAACAAGGCGGAATTTATTTTAATAATACTATCAGTTCGCAATCAAGCATTACCCTTACGAAGTCTCAGGCAAAGCAAAATGACAATGTGAAGTTGTATCTGGAATGTCTCAACACGTTCGAGATATAGCCAAAACTATTTGGTAAATTATAAAACCGATTGATATGTGGAAGATCTGGTGATTGATGTTGCTGTACTCACCTCTCGCCCCTTCCTTTCTCTCCATTCGCTCTGGATTGCAAGGCGGCCGCCCTATTGTCCAGCTCCAGGCCAACCTTTCCCAGCCCGGTAGGTTCGGGGAGGCATGCCGGCCATGCAGATTCCGACCACACGATTGGCTCCTTGAGTCTCAAGAGGGCGATGTCGTGCGTGTATCCAGGGCACTCGTAAGCGGGATGCAGGACAGCCTCGGCAACGGGGACCTCTTGTTTCCTCACGTTTTTGTCTTTGTTTGTCAGGTCGTACTCCCCCACGGTGACCTTTATTTGAGTGATCGGGAGACGAACCGGACCGCTGCGATAAACGAGAAAGAAATGATAGGTCGTGATTAACTTTTGGTGGCATCTCTCACATATCTGAATTTGCTACGTCGACGTATAGATTGGTTTAAAACCAAAAATAATGAGGAAGTCAGAACAAGACGGCGGAAATCAAAGGGATTTAAAGGGGAATTTACTATTTTCGGCATTGCTCTGAGGCTACGGACTAACGGGGGTGGACTGATGTTCCTAATCAGAGTCAGTACTCACCTGCAGAGGCAGTGGGCGGCCGTGAGGACCCAATCTTTGTTGAGCAGCGTTCCTCCGCAGAAGTGTCCTCCTCGTCGCGTAATGGACACGAGCCAAGGGAATTCTCCCTTCTCGGCCGTCACGCCTCCGACTATTCTAGCGGCCCTCTTGTTCCGCCGCCCACACGGAACGTCTGCCACTGGAGAAGAAAATGACACGCGTGAATCAACAATTCCTTTCGAAGATTCGGATATAACCCTCGTAATCCTCGGACCTTTACAGAGTCGAAGGAACTACGAGGCGCCAGAAAAGTGAGTTAGTTTGGCTATACGAGATGGTTACCAAACTACCATTCTTTAACAAAGATTACGGTTCCGGATGAACGGAAAATTTCAAGTTAATTTACAAATATGTAAAGATTCTTGACAATAATTTAACGATACCTGATTCTACAATAGAAATGATAAATGACTAAATGCTTAAATTGAATGATGAGTAAATTTGTATCATTCCAATGATTTACGCCTCGATGGAATCCTTTTAAGGCGTTTATTATATTATGGGAATAACGCATACGAAAGAATTTTCGCTGATTCAATTGGGCCATCCCTCCACCTCATCGATAAACACTTGTCATTCATGCGTAGCGAAAGTGCGATATGATACATCGCTCATCGTGTGTCATTTCAATAGCCTGCACATCGAGCATGATTGACTTATTCGAGTCTAAATTAATGTAGTAGATAATTTTCGTCCTGGATAGAAAGTGTGTCATGTCTCGAGGTGAGATGACGTCTCAAATTACTACGTACCATAGAGTAAGCTGATTAAGTCACCCCATTGTCTCCAGCCTCACGCTGGCACATACACACGCTTCCTTCAGACCGTATTCATAACAATGATACCCGCAATTCCGCTTTCTCGTTTTTTTACAACCGACTCGATTTTAAACAAGTTGCCATTGAATTCAACAGAGCTTTAACGTAAGAGAAAACCAAAATGGTGTCGACTGCTTAAACACGCGCTTTTATGAAAAGGTGTCGTTTTAAAGATACCATCGTGCGCTTTTGTTTATAAATATGCATACACAATTACAAAGATGCAAATTTACGCTAAGGTAATATCGAAACCGACGAAAAAAACAACTGCCACCGAATTGAACTACTCCGTCATTAATATGAAAGAAAGATCCCCAAAGAAGAATGCGAGAATTATTTCGTGAGGGTTATAATATTTGTACTTACTGTTTTTTGCTGATTGCGCGGCGTCCATCACACACGCAAGGATCAGAAAGAAAGCCGTTAAACGGTGTGTTGACCACATGTTTGTCGGATTAGCGAACTGATTCTCCTTCGACGATCCAACAGGTGCCTTTATCACTTTCCCTTTCGGAGATCGATCCTTATCGTATTCTGTCACTCTCCCTTTCTCCACTCTTGTTACGCGATCTTCTCTTCCTCTCGCCTTCTAACACGCTAACGCCCTCAGATGCTTATTGGATGCCGTGCGGTGGCGGCGGCTACAACTGCCCCGGTGGTGCGGGCTAGTCCGAACTGCGGCTCTCGGTGAGGACGAGTGCTTGCCTCTCTAACTTACACCCGCTATTTAACTGACGGCCCTCAAGGACGGGACCTACACCTTTTCCCGATACCGCGAGGGACCCATCCCCCGCCTCCGACCCGCGAGGATCCACCTCCCCTCCCCCACCCTACTAGTCGGGCAACCTCGGAAGGCGCACGGGGAACGCGCGTCCTCTTCCCCCTCCTCCCTTCCTGCATCGGTCCCCTGCTGCTAGGAAGAGAGGGAAAGTGAAAAGGCGAATCCCCACCCAGCTCATACGGACCGCTCGCGCCGGCGCCTCCCACGCTCTCCCCCTTCTCCTCCCCCCCTCTTTCCCCCACCCTGCCTCAGGCGGTCCTTTTAGTGGGTCTAGTTCAGGCTGAGGTCGCGCGCAGAGGTGCAGCGGCGGAGGAGCTTAGCAGCCTTTGTCGGCGGGTTGCATCGGGAGGGGACGGTGCGCCTCTCGCGGCGGGACGGCGCAATACGACAGACGCTCTCCGAGGTACACGTTATGTGGAACGAACCCGCTGCGCTTTGCAAGAGCCGTGCACCATCAGAAGTGGCCTTCTTGGTTGTCTCACGGAAAAAATGGAGACGAAGTTGCCTTAGAAATGAGCTGCACCTGCATTTTTTTACTAGTGGATTTATTATGATAATATGGTAATGCATATTAATAAAAATAGAATCAACATAATAGAGGTTCATCCGCCTAGTTTCGTATGTTTTGATGCTGTTATCCTTCTATATATGTAGTAGGTATACTTCTATAATGTTGCCATAGTTTAATTAATCCATTATTAGAAATGTGTACGTTGATATTTAGAGAATTTTCTTTTGCTGGAGAGTTAATTTATTTGCTTTGAATATTAAACAGAAAGCAATGCAACTGCATAGCGTGATTATCGACGGCTTTCTCCAACGTAACCGTGGCAAATATTTACACTGAAGTTTTTGAAATGGAAGCCAGAGATCAAAGAACATCGCACCATGTTACACTGTACACAAAGAGTTTTCCTCATTGCTCACACCAGTGCCGTTAGCTGCACAATAAGACGCCAATAAAATAATGGTACAATGTGGAAATAGCTCGAATTAACATCATGAAAAATTGAGCAAACTAGAAGCGGTAGAAATCATTCATAAACTTTCACGTTAAAAATAAACAAGACCGGGACGACTCCGATTGGAAGATGGAGAAAGCAGTAGCTCTTTGAAATTTTCTTTATGTTCCGTTCATATCTCTGCGACTTTCACATTTCGTTATCACTCTCGTTTTCGGAGTCTCGATTGATATCTATTTGCATTTTTCGAATATGAAGTCAAATAAGACACCAGAAATCATTATATTTTACATCACACTCATTTAAAATTATTATTCTGTTCTATTTATTATGGATATTATCATCCTAATGCGAATATGAAACAATTCGAAAGCGTATTAAAATTATTTTAATTACAGGAAGTGTTATCCATGAACATGGATAAAATTAGCGCGTTTTTTATTTTTCATGCAAATTTGGTCACTTGAGTCTCGTTTGTATTATAACGAGAGGTACCACATGGTGAGGTAAGCGTTTAAATGATAGAGACTTAATAGTTAAGTTAGCGTTATATTACGAATAATAATTCTAAATAAACATATATTTCATATTAAAATATACGTTTTTGGATAATTGATACTTCCAAAATGACACTTAAGATTAGAACGCAATCCGCATCTGTAAAATTTTCAAAACTCAAACTTTTCAAGAATAAGTGGCATCAGTGTAGAAATGTATACTCCAAGTTTCAGCTTTCCGTCTTTTACACCAGGGGTGGTCAACTTGTTTCTTGTCGCGATCGACTCTTTTATATAAAAAATAGTCACGAGCTACCATGACGAAAGACTTTTTAATGCAATTATTAAATACGAGTATAAAGGGAAAATAAAAACTACTCATTTCAAAATATACAAGTTTTGATAGAACAAAGTTTATTGAATCTATTTAATAAACGAAGAACACTTCAAAATAAACATTTTGACATTAAACATTTTGAAATATAAATATACAAAAAATGAAGATAACTTTTAATTTTAATTAATGAGAAGTTTGTGTCTTCATATCTTCTGCTAATCTTTCATAGTGGGGCGTGTACCTCGACAAGGACAATCTTAAGGCATCTTCAGTATGGGAATCGGTAAGCAAGGAACGATGCTTCGTCTTCGTTAGCTTTAAATATGAAAACGCCCATTCACATAAGTATGTGGATCCAAAACAAGAATGGATATATTCACTACATTTTCTAATGTTTGAATATTTTTTCCCGACTAACTTACTTCCAAAAGCCTTCTTCTGACTCCCTAGCTCATAAGAATAGATCGGATTGCAGTGTTATAATTTCGTTTTCAAGTATAGTTTTTCCATGTGGAAAATGTCAGCATTTTTTTCCGCAATATGCTTTGTATTTAAATCAGCTTTAAATGGAAAAGAAAGATACTGAACAACATCTTCGATTTTTAAAAAATCATTGAATCTGACATTAAAGCCCTCCATAACGCTTTTAATTTCTACTATCTATTTTTCAGGCGTAAAAATAAAACTAGGATATTTTTGCAAATGGTCTTTCATATTTGGAAAGTGATCAAAGTTTTGTTTTTGGAGATCGCTGATCAACATTGGAAATTGATTTTTATAAGCGTTAACATTACTAATCATCTCACTTATGGTCTTATTTCTTCCTTGCAGTTCAAATGTCAAAACGCTCAATTTACCTGTAAAATCTGTTAGAAGCGCTAGATCACAGAGCCAGCTTCCATCATACAAATTCTTGTATTCATCGTTTCTTTGTTGAAGAAAATTTATTATTTCACTCAACAAATTACGAAATTACGGAAATTGCGAACACTGCCGCGATCGACCGAAAATGGCTCCGCGATCGACCTGTTGGCCACCCCTGTTTTATACCTTCGGAGGTGTAAGTAAAACAATCGAGAATTATTTTAAACAAATCTCACTTGAGCGATTGTAACAATCTTTACGTTCCAGTTCATTATTTAGTCGTAAATTATCCATTCTTTTCCGCTTACAAAGCGCTTTGTGAGCTCCGAAGGGAACTTAATGTATTTACGTTCCTTTGTTCCTCGTAGATAATTCATTTCTTTTCATTTACTATGTCCTGTGTGCAGTGACGTAACCTGGAAGATATGGCGCCTATGGCAACGTTTTAGGAAACGCCTTGATTATGTAGAATATTTTTTCCCGCGTTTTAATAAAGTATAATAGCATTTGTGTCAACAATAACTTTAACATTGGAGTATTAAATAAATACTTATTTATGAGAAAATAAACTTTTTCCATCTGTTGCGGGAATTAGCGCCTTTTGCAAGCGGCGCCTATGGCAAATGCCACCTTCTCCATACCCTAATTACGGCACTGCCTGTGTGCACACGAAAGGAAATTAAACCTATTTACATATCTGTAGTAGAACTTATTTACTTCAGTTGGTACGAAGTTTGTTTTCATTGACAACAATTAATATAACCGTATAAGAAATTTTCCAAGTTCAAAATAAATTACGACTTTCTTGTTGAATTCTTCTCAAACTTTTCAAGAATAAGTGGAATTAATGTGAAAATGTACGCTCAAATTTTCAGCTTTTTATCTTTTACATCTTTGGGGATATTTAAAAAAACAAGATTTTAAATGGACCCCAATCAGAACTTTTATATTTTCAAAACTCAAATCTAAGGAAAAAAACGACAGCAGTACAAAAATCTATCCTCCAAGTATCTATCCTCAGCTCTCTATTGTTTTGTCACAATATATTTCAATTTAAGCAAGCGCACAGAGAGTCAGACAGACAGACGCCAAAGTGAAACTACTAGCACATTTTTTTTTAAATGCGCTAAATGCTAATTTGGAAAATTTAGTATATAATCTGCTAGGGAATATTATTCAGATTGTTAAAGTACATGTTCTTCGACTGTATCGTATAAACTAAAATTCACGATGTTTATAAAACGAAAATATAGTTTAGATAGCGATTTTATTATAAGGAAATAGGAAACATCTTTTAGGCGAGGCGATATGATTTTGAAATTTCTTATTACTAAATTTTCAGTTGAATCTGAATTTTAATAACTTTTATCGTAATTCATAAAATGAAATATTGATGACAATAAAATATTGAAGAGCTAAATTACCATAATTTCGCGATAAACGAATTCGTCTAAAGCTTAATATGAAGGTGATGAATAACAACGCATTTTTGAATGAAGTTAAAAGCAAAATCATGAATTCAGTACATTAAATTTGAGCTTATTTATAAACTCGGTTATGAATAATACATTTTTAGTTTAATCTTTCATAAAAGTGTTATCATACATTCATTATTGATTCTTAAGTGAGAATTAATTCGTCAAGCAAATCTTAACAACATAAAAATATATTTAGAATTTGAATAATATTTTGCATTACAATAGTTTCTAGCGTATTCCCGGCTTTAATTACTTTTAAGATGTCTTATGGGTGCGACCTTAGATGCTTTGGTATCGCATCTTTTCATTTCATAGTAAGAGGAATAAAATGTATTCGGCCCTTACACCCAGGCCTAATATTCATCTCTGAAATAAAACTCACTTTGTTTGGCCATTGTTCTGTTTTCTACGAAAGAAACTTCAATTAAAAAAAAACGAATATAAATTGCTTTGGTATCCTTCTATTACATGTAATATATCAGATTATTGGATCATCCAACTCAGTAATCCATTATTAGGCTTTCTTTACAAAAAGTAACAAGAGAGGAAAGATACACACATCATGCGTGCATATGTGCGAGGCAGAGGCATTTTTTTATGATTCTCGGAATCATATCAAAAAAGATAAGATTTATTTCCTAATCGATTGCACTTAATGAAACAATCGACGATTATTTAAAACTTAGTTTACTAGAATAGTAGTCATGTAATCTTTATGTTCACGTTCATTTCTTCGTCGTAGATTACCCATTATAGACGTGTTCATTTCTCCGTCGTAGATAATCCATTCCCCTTCATTTACTAATTGTTGCGTGCCCACGATAGAAAATTAAATTAACCCTGGATTGCATACGTGAATTTGGCATTCATAGTTGCATACAGGGGCGCTGTGGAACCCCATATTTTTATTTTATAATAAAACAAGTAATTTTGTTTTGAAACTTATTTTAATAGTAATGGAAAAATGGAAGTATACGTAAACAATTATTTAGGCATCATAATATGGCATTATAATTATAGGTAATAAAAAAATTAAATGCAATTGTTACACATGTCATGTTTATGTTCGCCGCACACAAACTGGCGACACTTGCTGCAAATGGTCTTGGATTTTCTTTGTTACGAGGACAAATGGTACACCTTCCCTGCTTCGGCCCACTGGTTGCGGGTTCAACATTTTCTGGTGGAGATTCGATTCCTGCCCCTTTTTCAATGAGCGTCTTCAGGGTGCGGGGTATAATTTTATTGAAAGAACGATATTATAGATAGGGGTTTTCAAGCTGAATTCCGAGATTTTGAGGAAATGTGCGTCTCACAATTTTGTCAACCTTGTTTGCTGCCTGATATAAGACAATTGAATTCACTCCAGCTTGATCTAATATACCATAAAAAAGCGGAGAGGTCATCTTCGAGCTTTTCGTGCTGCCGAACACGTATGAACCAGTTGATCGAAAGTGTCCACTCACCCCTTAGTCTAATTATAGAAATGAATCGCCTAAGGGTTTTTAGTCTCGAAAAATAATTCAAAATTAAAAACACAGCCTTTAAAAAATGGCACTCACTATTGCATGTGTGGGGTGCTACGAAACCGCAACTGTATAATTACTCGAAAGGCTTATAACGTAAGACGTCACCCGTGTGCACACGCTGAAAATCATTTGAGAACTTTTTTGTTATAAGTGATATTGTGAGAGATATGAAGAAAAGTTGATTTTTTGTTAGCAGTAAAGAGGTACTCCCGATTAGGTCACGTAAACCATTTATATCATTCACTTAGTTTCTTTGCCCCTACGTCCTAAATACCAAATTTCATCAACATCTGCCCAGTAGCTTCTGAGATAAAACATGCGGACGGACGGAAGGACACGACCTGACTATAAGGCGTTCTTTTTTTACTTATTGTAAAGAACGCCTAAATAGGCTTACAGGAAGTTGGTTTTCCCATTGATTCATTCTTTTTTCAACGAAAAGCTGATAGATATGGAATTTATACAAGCACTCATATTCAGCACCCCGTACTTAAAATATTTCAAAACGTTTTATTAGGTGGACGAATCGACAACTTTTCACGGCTAGGTTCCATTTATAGACTTCTATGTTAGAATCTTTCCAAATTAAAGAAGCCTACATTATTGTATCTATGTACTAAGGTCACAAACTTCTGGTTAGCGCGTTTTATTCTATAAACGCTCTTATGCTTTCGCTCTGTTTGTCCGTATTTGTTATAAATTAAACTACAATAGCAAATAAACGGTATGAGGTACAAGACTGAAATTTGCAGGGTATGTGATATATGATGCCCTTCATTACGATGCCATAGAATGTTTTTGGAGAAATCGCTGGGCGATAGGGAGACCCTTCAAAATCTTAAAATTAAGATTATCAGCAAATAGTTATAAATACATCTACATGATACCCTGCAGGTCACCTTTTCGGTGGATGGCAGGGGGTGTAGTGCACATAAAGTTTCTAGTTTTTCTACGTTATCTTTTTCTATTATGTTCTCTTACCGTCCTAGGGAAAAACAATATATGGGGATTTTGATAAGATCTACCATCTCATTCGCTAGTCCCTCCAACATATATTTTTCCAACATTTGAAATCTAGCCTGCAGTCTACGGTTCTCTAAAGAAGCACATTTCAGATTCCCTATTAATGACGTTACGCTTTGTTTACTATCGTAATTTATCTATATGAATTTAGCTGCCCTGCGCTACACCTTTTATATCTACTTACTGCAAGGGTGGACAAACTTTTTACGTGGCGGGTCGCATTAACAGTTGCTGCTTCTTAGGCGGGTCGCATCAACAGATGACTATGCTTCGGCGAACCACGTAGGGGTTCACATCGGAAGTGATTTGAGATAATGCGAGGGATCCTGTTAGTGAAAATCAATAATAAATAATGTTTTCCTCGTAACATCACTGGAAAAGTCTTCCGGCCATAATTTTAAGCTACAAATATGAAATTATCTGTATTTTATATTATGGATCGCTTTCAAAATGGCATCGCGGGCCACATAAAATTTCCTCGCGGGACACATATGGCCCGCGGGCCGTAGATTGCCCACCCCTGCCTTAGCGAGTCCCTTATCGTAGGGATCCAACACAGCTGACGCATATTCGACCTGCGGTCTAACCAAGGATAAATAACAATTCCTTCACTTTTTCATAGCTTCTTCGAACTATTCTCCCTAAAAGACCAACTTTTTGTTTGCGGCATTTATCACTCGGCAAATGTGGGTGTCCCATGAGAGATCACGATGGACCGTGACTCTTAGATATTTAGCCGAATCTGAAGTTGAAATCCTTACTCCATCGAAAGAGTAATTAACATTAAGCGAGATATTTTTGGTTCTCCAGAAATTGATGATGCAGCTTTTTTATTGGTTGATTTCTGACTGCCATTCCTTACACCACGCAGAAATATCTTCTAGATCGTTTTGGAGATACTGATGGTCTTCCGGATTGCTTATTTCTCTATAAATGACGGTGTTGTCCGCGAAAAGTCTAATGTTACTTCTAATTACTGTGCTGATATCGTTTATAAAAATTAGAAATAACTGCGGACCAAGTACACTGCCCTAGGTAGTTAACATTTTAAAATTAATTATTGAATAAATTACAGTCATAAATATATTAATGAATATATAAAGAATTTTAAGTTTGCAATAAATAAATGAAACTCACTTTTTCATATTGCTTCAGAAAATGAAGTTCCCAATTTTTGCGTTTAAAACAAAAATCGCTTATGTATTTAGTTTGTCTGTCCGTCCGTCTCTCTGGGCAATAGCTCTGGAATTCTGAAACTTGGATAGGCATTAATTTAGCAGGATAAGACGGACTATATTAGGTATGGATATGGTCGAAATTCGTTGAATCTAGGATCAGCTGGTGGAGAGTAATCGTTGTCTTTTTCCGACCCGAAAATGACACGCGTGGCTCAACACTTCCTGTCAAAAATTCGGATATATATCCCTCGTAATCCTGCAACTTGGATATGCATAATTTTCAGGATAAGATGGTCTAAATGAGGTATGGACATGGCCGAAATTCGGTGGATATAGGATCAACTGGTAATCGTTGTATTTTCCCGACCCCTATGTTTTATTTCTACCCCTATAAGAAAAGCATGATATCGGCGCAGGGCATTATAAATTTGCATTTTTAAATTACTTAAAATTAAGTTGTAAGCTCGAGATATGACCAGTTCCTTAGTTGAAAGACTGAAGTTTATATTTTTAGAAAATAGAATTAAAAACCATGTCAAATGCGAGCGAACAATTGTTTTTAATCATAATGAAAGAGGGAACTAGTCCACAGTTTTTTAATGGAAAACATATTATTGCATATCATTGATATAATAATGCTTTTAAAGGGATTATAGATTATTTCACGAGGCCGTCGATCTCAACCAAAGACGTAATCTTACGATGACGTCATAATCCTAAAACAAGGGGAAAAGCGCCTTATGTAATTTGCTCTACGATTCTTCCCTCGCTTATTTTAATTGCAGTCACTAGATAATTCCATTTAAAAGGTGCATTTTAGTCCAGCAAATGTATGGAAATGCACTGCCAACAGAACGAAATGAGAACAGAGGTTTGAGAACACTGCTATGCAGCACAATTCGAGGTATGCCACCACAAGAAAGTGTTGAGAAATTTTCTCCTCTCATTTTTACTAGAAATATGCATCAAAACAAAGAGATGTTATCGTAATGCGCTATAAACCACGGTTATTTTAGCAATGTCTTTTTTATTTTTTTTATCCATTTACGTATATTCTCAATTCATTTCTTACTAATAAGTGAGTGTCACTCTCCATTTACTTTTTGTAACAACACGAATTAGAAACAAATAACCAATAAATTGTATTACTTTTTAAAATAACACTGAAAACGCCAAAGTTGCGTAAAACTATCAATTTGTTGCCTATCTTGCAATTTTTACCTTGAAAAGAAGCAATTCAATTTGATATGCTTAAATTTCAAATCATACTTTCAGAATAAGTCGAATCGTTGTTGTATAACAATTTTGGAGTGATAAAATCACAACGAATACTAATGTCTAAGCAACCTATGCGAATAAAAATGCGGGAATATATCATTGCCACTCGATGAGCTTAGCATAAATAATTAATCGAGGAAAATTACTATAAATATAATTTATAAATGGAATTAACGGGATTTCACATATTATATAACATCTTTTAATTAATTTCAATTCATTGCGAATAGATATAATATTCTGTTTGATTTTACTCTAAAGACTTTTTTTATGGAGCCGCTTCTCCTCCTCTCATTTCGCTGCATTCTTATCGCTTAAATTTCACCGACCAATAACTCATTAGCTTCACACATAATTATGCGACCATTTTCTATAATTTTTTCAAATATATTTTACCCAACGAAAGTTAATATGAATTCGATCAGACGATTAAAATAATAATGAATAAATAATTTTGCAGTTTACCTGGGATTCGGATTATTTTTGTAATTTAAAATTTACTGTTTGAAAAAGAATCGGAATTTCATGACCGTACATGGATTATGCTCCGATGAGAATTGATTAATTATCAATTCCTTTTATAAATGCAACTAGCACTCCAAATACCTAAAATTTAGCACTTATTTTAGGTAAATAATTATTTATACAGTAAAAAGCAATGTGACGCAAAATGTTAAGAGATTTTTGCGTTTTATCGAAAGTTTTGTATGTTAAGTAAATAAAAACTGGAGAGAAGCATGTCCATAGTGATTTCGTGTAAGTACTTCACAAAATACGTTAGAGAAAGTAGACCATTTTATCATAGCTACGATTTGATACATATAAATAAAGTGGCCTATGCATGCGTAATTATAGGTTTTTGTAAGAAATGTTCACTCATAATTGCTTGTGGACTTAATAATTGTGGCAACAAATCACATCCCACCCCAACACGACTTCAATAATCGACAAAACATTTTCATGATGTTGTACATTATATCCAACAATTTATAGCACCCAAAAATTATACATACACCAAAAGTATTCAGGATAAAGTTAAGAATGACAAATTATAAAAGCGAAGAAAGTAAATAAACCATGTCCAGCACATTTATTATATTTAGCACATTTCAAGGCAATAATTTAAGCGTATTTTTTCGTAGCGAAATGGTTACGCATATAGCGGGCACATCCGAGGTACTGGTAATTAAAAGAATTAAGGCCAGTCCTGGGAATCTCTAAATCTGTTACAAGGAATACCGTACGAATAATTGATCGAGCGAGTGAGTGAGGATGGGAGTGGGGAGGCAGGAGGAGGGAGCGAGATAGTGCCATGTGGCGCAAAGACAAAGGCGCAGCGAGGAGCCTGACCCACCTCCGCTGCGTTATCCAGGAAAGTGGTACAAATGGGTGGGCAAAGGAGAGTGCAGCGAATCGGGAGCGAACGAGCGCAGTGAGCGAGCTGTCGGGGTTGTGAGCGGGGGAGGGGGCGCGTGCGGGGGCGGGGGAGGGAATGAGGGACGGGAGGGAGAGAGAGAGAGTTAAAGGGATTTATGCAACAAGCGGCAAGAGTTGCTTCAGCCGCCTCCTTCCCCTCTCCTCCCATCCTCCATCCCTCCCCGCCCTCGCTTGTTAGCTCTCCCCAATCCCATTCTCTCCCATTCCCACTCTCTCCTCCTATTACTCCCCCTTCCCGCTGGCTTGCATCGGCACTTGCTTGGGGGTCGGGCTGGGGAAGACCGAGATGGGGGCCCGAACAGCCCCCTCCCATCTCTTTCCCTCCTCCCCCGCGCTAAAATCGGCTTGTTGTAGTCTGAGTCACCCAGATCCTAAAAAAAAACATTAGACTAATGATTTGGAAACGATGGAAATTAAAAGGCGTTGACAATTTCGCGAATAAGTGGCAAATGAGAGAAAGTGATGAACGAATCAAGTCATCCGGAATCTTGAATAATTTTGGTCCATAATATTTTTATCAGAACTGGTTATGTTTATGTTAATTACTGATACAATGATAAAGAAGAACATATTAACATGCGTTCTTCATCGTTTCCCTCAATTGTCTAATAGAATATTTATCGAATTTAAAATGTATTACGTTACAATTAAATGGTGGAGTAATCATTAAAGAAATCATGTCAAAGATAGGAAGGTACATGGCACCAATCAATGCTTAAGTTCCACGTAGAATTTGCGTTGCAATAGCGAGGAGCGTCTGGAGAGCGGCTTAGTGCGTAATGACGCTAAATAAATTAACAGGTGTGTCTTGACAGTAGACTGCAAGAAGGTGGCAGACGGAGCTGCGAGGGAGTTAGAGAGAAGCTTGCGAAATAAAAACCTCTTTCGTTTCACTGTGCTCTCTCGTCCTCGTGACTGGTGTCTGTCTACTGAGATAGATCACCAAGAGCGCCGTTCTTGAATTGTATTCATTTCATCAATCTCCAGTTCATACATTCTTACTTAACGATGATCAAATACATTCCATATCATCCTATGCTTCTCAGAAAAGATGCAAAAAATATAAAAATTATGCCATCTGACCCAAATTATACCTTCTTGTTCGAGTGATTTTTGGAAATTTGGAATGGAAAAAATGAGTTGTAATTTGAAAATGTTTCATGTGTAAGTCGTTCATGAAGTAAAATGAGAAAAAAATTCATAAAGCAAGAAGCATAAATAATCAATTTTCGCATAGTAGTATTCTTTCTCTACTCAGTGCTGTTAAATAAATTGTATGACATTTATAATCAATGAAAAGTTATAAAAATTCCGGCGCTCATTTAATTTGCATCATAAAATCAAACTTCGCCCGAGTTAAAATAATTCTATAAAATATTATAAGAAGCAACAATTACATCTCCCTCAAGACTTAAAAGCAGTTCTAGAATGAATGAGGGTAAATGTAAAAGTAACAAAATATTTTTAATATTTCAATCGAACGAGATATGGTGAATCTCATATTGCAAAGTGGAGAAAAAGGGATAGGAGACACGTGGCCCCTCTCCCTTCCCATCTATCTGGTTCACTCTCTGCATAAGAGGATAAGGAAAATAAACGGCGCAATATAAATCGCACAAACATTCTCATATACGTATATACGTTTGATCTCACTACACATTTTGCCCCGAAATTAACTCTTCCCTCTGACGCGTGCGCTGAGCGACTTGTACAGAATTAATGCCACTGGACAATATATAGTAACTTTTTGAGACATACGGCTTAATTAGTATTATTTTTGACATCAGAATGTACGGTTGGATGGATTTTAAACGAAATTCTTAGAGCTATTTTTGAGTAAATCGAATTTTGTTTCAAAATATCCAAGAATGATATACCCTTAATTGTGGCGCAAGACCGCTTATCTCATCTGTCTTTTATGAATGATATTATCCATAAATATGAGATATCTTTCGATTTAGTTTAACCGTAAGGCTGTAGTAAGAGTTTGAATGGATCGTGGGGGAGGCGTGACGTCATAAGGCTTAGGTAAGGTAGCTTAGCGTACATTGTAATGTCACTGGACAGCATATAAAGTGTTCAACAGATATATGGCTTACGTAGTATTATTTGTGACATCAAGCTCTACAATTGGTATGATTTTAATTAAATTCTCTGAAGCCATTTTTGAGTAAACAAAATTTTTCAAAAACTCGCCAAGAATAAACTACCCTTTATTTTTGTGCAATATAATTTTTATGAAAAAAAGATCTGCAAAAGATGATATATTGCACAAATACGAGATATCATTCGATTTTATATATGTGTTTGGGCCCTAGATCGGCGAACAGACCGACAGACAGACGGCATGACGAAAACCTTTTTTATGGACTCAGGGACACCTAAAACGTGTATTTCCATCAAAATCTCGAAGTCGAATTTTTTTACGATAACAATACTTTCTCAATATACTACGTATATGAGAAAGTAAAAAAGGTAGAGTAAAAGAGAGAGGGAGAGGAGAAAGAGGAGGAAATGGGGGAAGGGGAGGGAAGAGAGTGTGAGGAAGGGGGATGGAATGGGTAGAAAAAGTTGGGAGAGGGACGAAAGGGAGAATTAGGGGAAAGAAAAGGGAGGAAAGGGCTGAAGGTCAGGATAACAATTGAAGGAATCTGAGGGAGAGAGAGAATTGAGAGAGGTCGCGGAGACAAGAGGAAGAGAGAAGTGGAAGAGGATTTATATAAGAAGTGGAGGAGAGCGTGGGTGGGTAAAAGACGGAAGAAACTCTGGAGAGGAATGAGGGGGCATGGGCGTAAGGAGGGAATCGGAAGGGAAGAAAATACACAAGCGCACAAATAAATATATAAGTACTTGAATAAATACATACACGCACACACATGTACATAATAGGATGGGTGGGGAGAAGTGAGGGTCTGAAGAAGGGAGTTTCGAAGATACGGAGCGAAGTTTGGAAGGTTGGAACGGGTGTGTGTCAGGAGAAAGTTGGAGAAGGCGGGGAAGGGGAAGAAGTTAGTGTGGGGGCGGAGAGGGGGAGGGAAGGGAGGGAGGCGTCGGAAGGAGTGAAGGGAGACGTGGGACGAAATTTGGGAAAAGTTTGTCTCGGGAGAAAGGGGTGAGGGAATGGGAAAGAAAGGAGGGATGAATGCTGTTATAAGAAAGGGGAGAAGGACAAAAAGGGGGAAAGAGAGTGTAATGAGGGGGAAAGGAGTATAATCCGGGGATATAAGGCGAGAGGAAGTGAAGGGGGAAGCGGGTTGTTTTATTTTTTCTTTGTTTGTTTATATAAGCGGTACATCAGCACAAAGGCCAATGGAGGAATTAGAGTGCGTTTATGGTGTGGAGAGAGTAGATATAGTGGATAGGGGTAGTGGGCGGAGAGGGGAAGGGAGCGGAGGAAGGAAATAGGAAATGGGGGAGAGAGGGGAAAGGAGGGTTTGGGGAAGTTAGACAAGGGCAGGAGACCCGCATGTGATCGCGAACGGGAGGAAGGGGGAAGAAGAGGAGTGGGGTGGCGGAAGGGGAGAGAGGGGGAGGGGGAGTGTGTGCATTGGCGGTAGCAAAGAAAAGACGCAAATGCCAGGAACAGCTGGAAATAACGCGGATCCGCGAATTGGCGCATGTGTCGGTTAAATGTGTCAGGTAACACATTGTAAGACCAGTAGATTCCAGGGCAAAAAACACAAAACGATAACAGAAACTTTGGCAGTAATTTTATGGAAAGTTGTTCCGAGTCGTATATTGAAAACGATTTCTCAAATTGTCTTTTAGTTTCAGCGAAGATTGCGAGAATCAGCCCAAAGATAGTTTGCAAGTAAGTGAAATTTATTCTAACGTTTCACTCTTTAAAGTAGTGGAATTAAATAAGTCATGACTGGATGAATGAATTCTATGAATTATTCGTATCAGTTGGAAAGAATAGACAATTAAAATTGGTTTCCAAATCTACACAGCAAAAAGCGTTTAAAACGCACGATGGAAACCAATTTTATGTGGTCGTAAGAAAGTATTTCATTTTTATTTATTATACAATTATTTAATTTTAATTCAAGAAACGAATTCATTGTAGTCATTAAATTTCAGAGAGAGGAGTGTATTTTTCGGATTAGTAATAAAATACTTATCTATAGTGAGGATACAGCCTAAATAGATCTTGTGAAGTGATTTTCATTGTGAATTGCCACTGCAACATAATTAATGACACGCAATGCATAACTTAAAATTATGTAAGCTTTTAAACAGAAGCTTCAGAATTGATTAGGAAAGTAATTCCCATATCAAAAAAGCGTTCAGTAAAACCTTATGTGTATTTCATTTGCAAAGCAGCCTCTTTAGCGGCCACATTTTCTTTTCAGTATTAACGATCGGTGGGTCAACAATGAGGACGATTGCTTTGAAGCTGAAATGCGCATCAGTTTTTAACCAACCGTTTCATAGTTACCAAAATTACCTTCATCAACAATTGGAGCTCAATATTTCCACTTTTGAGAGATAAGAACGGATCTTAAGTAAATAAGAGGGTAAATTCACCGCATGTTTATTTATTGACCCTCATAATACTGAAGTTTTCGTAATAGTTTGTACGCTTCATGACGAACTTTCACCGCATCTAAACATGCATAGATATGAGTATAACGTATACCTTTCAAAATAAAGTTTGCTGTCGCTATTTACTATTGAAACCACGAAAATTAAAAAAACCTTAACACGGATTTTACCTAAGCACTTCGTTTCGCTAACATTTGTCTCTGAAGTTTACATTAAACAGATAACTTAGAGGACAAACAACACGCCCCTTTCGTTTTTCGGCATCGTTTATCAACAAGAGGTTAGCATAATTGCTGCTGACCGTCAGAAGATGAGGGTACAATTATAGGTTATAAACTCTTGGGATGAGGAATCCTCGTTAGATTATTTTACGCTATAATTTCAATATTTACGTCTGAATGGTTACGTGATAACATCCCATTTAGTTTTTCAACTGATTGAGAACATATTGTTTAAACTATCTACATAACCAAAATGTCCTTTGTGGCCATTTAAGTACGCAAAAATGATGGCTCAAGGTTTATAAAAAAATCCGTCTATAATTGGCATAATTGAAATTTCTTTAGATAAAAAGCTGAATGACATTAATATATTACGTTAACACTCCCCTCCGCGGTAATGGCCGAAATTTTCGGCACATTAAGTTTTCGTCAATGCATATTATTAGCCGTCTTGTATAACATCACCAATGCCGAATAAGTGAAAATGTTAGAAAAGAGCTGGTGCATCAATTTGTGCATTTTTAAGCAAACTGCTAGATTATTCTAATGCAAATTTAGCAACAAACAAACTAAACGCATATAACATCATAAATTATTGTACTGCAAGACTTTTCCATAAGCTGAATAAACTTTAAATTATGTAGAAGATGAAATTGTTGACTAAAGGCATTTTGGAGTTATTTAAAGTAGCGCTACATTTTAAAACTTTTTTGCAGGGGAAAAATGAGTAAAATATATTACCCCTAAAACATTTTTCAAATAGTCTGACATATATTGTCATTTGAAATAAATTAATTTTAGCCCTTATTTTTAACTGTTTTATAGTTTATGTTCGACATTCGATTTTTCGCACTAACTTCTTTCATATTATTTCATAATTATGGTGTCGTAAGATGTTTTCGGAAAATAAACAGAGAAACTTGAATTGGACGCGAATAATCAAATGAAAGAAAACATCTCACATATAATATTATATAGTTATATTAAATTTTAGCCATTTGTACAAATATGCATACGATTCTTTATTAACAATAAGTTGGTTTACAGTTGGGATAAACACCTTAAAATTATAATAAATTGTAAGTTGAAACGAGGCAGTGATGCTACTGAGAGCGGAATCTGCGAACCCGTGTTGGTACTAAATGTTAACAGAGAAGCCACTCTTTAGCACCGAGGTGCGACTCTTTTAGGAGGTGTGTGGGTGGTGTGATAACATTATCTCTTAAATATTTCAATATGCATTTTATGAGGCTCTTTTCCTCGCCTATTCAAACCCAAAAGCGGTAGGAAGAGAGTGGAGAGAGTGAGAGAAAGGGGAAAGAAACAGTAAGAGAGTAGTGTGTAAGGAAGAGGGAAATAGTGTTAATCGAGATTTCCAGATGCCGCAGCCACGAAATCTATGCGCCACCCTATACTGGTTTTCGCGAAGGTTTTAACTAAGCACCGTGTAATATAAATCAAGAATGTGTGCCCTATTAATAATCTCTTCGGTCTACTCAAAATTTGTACTTCTGGATGCGTATACGATGGAAAAAAAGAAGCCTGATACTCATACCTTTTGGTAAAAGAAAACGAAGTTATGAAAATTTCCTAAACAGTTCGTTCCTGATCATGTTACTGCAAGTTAGCTGATTTCTTTTTTAAATATGATGACAATTTTTACATAGCTTCTCTTAATAGTAATGGTTCTTTTCAATGCTGCCTTCCAAAATGTCGCCTGCGGTTTTGAAACTATCGCTTAGTCTAATTAAAACTTCTTCCTCCTTCTGTTATGAAATTTCTTTACACTGCATAATTCGCAAGCACGTGTTACTTTCATTTATAAAATAGTTTTCTACATGCTGTTGTTGTTATTGAAAGCCATTTATGCTTTTGTTGAGATTTTTCTTCATTTGTTTGGACCATTATGGAGCCAAGATTACATGCTTTCACTTTGAAATGCAAATTCACTACTTTTAGTTAAACCCTCTGAATATATATTTTCGGTATATCATTTTACTTTGATTGACAATATCCACTTGGTTCACGGAGAATCATGTTTATTAATGCAGATTCCAAATAAAACTGAGTGTGATAATGCGCCAATGTTCTTTCAAATAATAAAAGTCTATTTTTATGGACCAACAAATGTCTCCATGATTTTTTCATGGCTTATTTTCTTACAGATAGAGTACTGAATTATAATAATATACCGTGGAAGAAGTATTGGCGATTTATCTATTAAAAATTCTCTATGTATTACATGAGAAGTTGCAAACTTTCATCTTAGAAAGCCTAAAGAAGATTTCATAATCAATTCTTTCACCCTTTATAAGGTTAAGATTATTCTTCCACCTCTGTAAATTATAATGGGCAATCTTTCTTTTAAATTATAAAAGCATGTGGAAACCATACGAGAGAAATGTTTGCGACGTTGACGGATTGGGATTGCGCGGGGAAGAGACGTATTGGCGAAACAATAACGAGTCACGGGTCTTCTAGGTAAACTGTGAATGGGCGAATTCAGCGAAGAAAGCGAGAGAAATATATTAGGACTGACAATTATGTAGGTCGAAGCGATGACAAGATAAGGAAGATCAACAGGGTATCCCTTTCGACGGAGAGCGCTTTCCGTGAGGGTAACGGGATTGAAAGGGGAAGTTCGCCGCCGCCAACGCTCGCTTGGTATAGCCGCGTTCTCTGCCGCGGTGTGACCTTGCACCCGCAATGATGAATTTTTGAGCGCAACATATATGCGGTGAAGAACGGAATATTTGCACTGCAGTGTCTCGTCCTCATTTGCTTTGTTAAGCTTAGAATGTTAATCCCGTGTAAAGGTAACCACCGCACGTAACTACCTATTTTGAAGACGTATATTTATTTAAAAAACGAGAGAAATGAATTTAAATGTCCTAATTTGTATATTTTAAACATAAAAACGTTGATAACATTTTTATAATTTAATTTGCAGAATAATGAAAGCTTGCGCGTCGAAAAATCGCCTTTTTACGTGTTATCTTACGGGAAACAGAAATTATGTCTCGGAATCGAATCCAAGTCTTTCATCGGGACTTTTTTCGCCTATGAATTTTAATGCGCGATTGGAGTATTCCTGCCAAATTTCAATCTTCTACCTATAGTCGAGATATTTGTCAATACACGTTAAAAAACGTTATACACGGACAGAATAAGCGTTTTATATTGAGAATGCAAGAATGGATGAAAAAGACGAGGAAAACGTCTTTTCGCTATCATGCTACCCAATATATCGCCATCAAATGAAAAGTAACAAACTGAAATAAAATATACATACATCGATGGTAAAAGTTGTATGTAATAGCTGTACCAACAAGGAGAATTAAAAAAAATAGGAAAAATTATACAAGAAAAGAATACACAAATTCTATTCTGCACGATAATTTGAAGTAAAGATATAAACTCAAAGGCACAAAAACCATTATTACCCCACCAAACATCAATGTGATCGGAGCCAAATATTAGACCAACAAAATAAAAATAAGGTTACAAAAATAAAAAAAGCTAAATTCATTCCCTAAAATTATAGGAAATATATAATATATAACGAAACTACGCTATCCAATCCAACGCCAGTTACATGAGAGCTAAATGCAAGAGTCGCATAATAAAAATAAGGTTGCGAATGTAAAACGACACAAAATTTTATCCTGCGGAATAATTTCAGATGAGCGTACAAACAGCCACAAATAATAATCCGATCGACTCCAATGAGACCGGAGCCGAATTCCGTTTCCATTCGATGTGCTAGTTCCAAATCGAAGGGCATTCTAATTTTGCGGATAGACCGCGGCACACATCCGGGATTGCAATTCTGAATCCTTCAAACGTCGCGCATTTCGACGCCCGATCGAATTTAGAGCGACCGGCCTCGGGAAACGAGCGGATTCTTTATTTTTTTTGTATGCGATTCTCCTCCCTCCATCTCTCTCTCTCTCTCTCTTTCACTCGCCGGGGAAGTGTCATAATTGGGCCGACTATCAAAGGTCGCTCGCTTTACGACCACTGAGCGCTTTAAGCGTTTTCATTGATGAAAGATTTTTTAGAACGGGCCGATCGCAATATCCCACGACCGTCTGAAGTTGAAGGATTTCGCGCCCATTGCCGAGCTCTTAATACGAATGAAAACAGTTTTCGGTGCTGATTAATCTCGAATACGCCCTCGATGGTGACAAACTAGTTCGGAGGAAAGAATTTATCGTGTCAACGCGGATGGATTCGCCTCCGAGCGAGGATAATTTCTATTGCAAAATCCTGCAGATTTTGAAAGCGGAATTCGGAAAGGGGTGTTGTCGAATCGGGACGGAGATACGCGATTAGGCTTAAGCAGTTAATTGCATTTTGAGCCAAATATATTTTTTTAAAGAGCCAATTCGTAGACGTCAGCCGCTTTAGAAATAATACAGTAATGCAAAATGCTGTATTAACGAAGTTATCTTTTGGTTGCATATCAGATATCGAATTATTAAATGGTTTATTTGCCAGTTACTGTGTTCCACTGAGAAAACGGAATACTTTTAATGTTATCCTTTTAGGACTAATTATGACAGAAATGATACTTTATATCATAATTTTTCTTCCGTCTTTTTTGATTGAAAACTTTCGATGAAACGCGCTTCCAGATCAACATACAATGACATTCTTAAATTTTAATAGGTTAAATAGAGCGCAAGGAATAGCGGGATGGTGGTTTAAAAGGCAAAGATTCTCAATTAGGTCACTTAGAATATTCCTTGCATATCTTCATAATATATAAATATAATTACGCAGTTATTCGCTTTGCAATTGCAGCAGCTGATTTTTTGTTACGCACCTTAAAGTTCTAGTTTTCATCCATAATTGTAAAGAAAACTCGCGTATACTGTTTGCAAGAAGTCTTCTTCTCCACGCCGGAGAAGATCCGAGGAACAAAATCAATTCGTCTCCCAACTGCGCACCCTTTAACAGCTGCAATTTATCAGTAGGTAACGTCAGGTTGTGACTTACGGCCATCTTGCACAACAAACCTGGGAAGCCGTTTTTGGCGAACGAGACGCCGGGATTCCTATTTTCGTAAATATGGACTCTCATTAGGTACTTACTATATGCATGAAACGTATTTGTAAAGAAGCTTCTTGCATCAGTCAATTGATGTTCAAAATTTCACTTTTGAACTTCCACATAAGAATATCATTTTTGAAGTCATTGGTAACTGGAATATTTTTTAGAAATCGAATATCAGCAATTAAAAGTGCGAGTTTAAAATATAAATTTGTGAGAACAACTTTGCATGAGATTCGCCTTCAGTCAGGGGAATTGGATAATTTTGTATTTCTTCTTGATAAGTACACGCATATAAAATCCTCAGTCGAACTTCTGATTCCAAAAATTGAAACATCGAACATACCTCATGGCCGAAATCCAATTTATGACAGAGATAACTCCGATAAGAATATAGCGGTTTGGAAAAGCATATGCTGATTTCAGCTTCAAAGCTCAGCGGTGGCCCACCGATCGATGATTCGAAAAAAGAACAAAGATGAATAATTTTTATAATCGCCAATCCGTGGATCGCAATAGAAATCGGCTGCTTCGTAACGTGCATGTTGTTTTCCGAGCCATTTTTCACTATTCGAGTAATCTTCATCATTAGTCATGTCTGACACTAAATTATTTGGAGGCCGTATTTTCCACATTTACTATCGTATTTACTCTCGTAATTTCCCCCATCGCGTTTTTTCCCTCTATCAATTAAGAGCAGGAAAACAAACGACATTTTGCTCCGCATGACGTTCCCATCATTACCATGACGCGACGTAATCGTAATTATGCGGCAACAAAAGTAAAATAAAACTTGCACATCGACATGTACAGTAATAAAATTAATGCTTACTTCTCGTTGGAAATTTCTACTTTTCTTAGTGGTGACCACCATTTTCATAATACCCGAATTAACCGAATAGTTTTAAATTAAAAATTTTTAAGTTAAAATATGAGCGAAGAAAGAGGAGAATTTATACGAGTAAATAAGGTATAATTTTAGGATGGAAAATTAGTATTTGAGGAATTTTTTTGCCACTTAAATAAACGGCATTAATTTCGTGTAAGAAAAAAACGTTGGTCAAACGTTGTGGCCGCAGGAAAAAGAGAAGCAGAGATAGTTGAAATGATTGAGTGCGAGTGGGGGAGAAATTGAAGAAGACAGGAAAGAGAACATGGACCGTTAGAGCGCTTTGTTGCTTCTTTTCGCCTCTCCGACTTTCTTTTCTTCGCCATCTTATCGTTCGAATGTAATCAGGTGAAAGCCGAGGGACTGACCTACCGCACGCTCGCCGTGGACGAATTCGACACACGTGCGCTCGCCTAATTATGCCGCGGCTCGTTTGAAAGGGGCGTGATGGTCTCCGTGTGACGTAGCGTCACGGCCGGAACAAGCGTGCTTTGCGCGAATACGGTGAGTAATCCGCTAGCGGGCAGGTGGAGGGGAAAAGTCTGGTGTCAAATTAGGGAGATGGATGAGGAGAGAGTCCCATTCGATCCGTATTACCTCATCATCTCATGAAGTCGCCTTTTTGAAAATTGGATCTTCATCGATGGATGGATTCTTCGAAACGCGGAATGGATTGATAAAATTAGAGTCGTAGAGCTATTTAGAAATCTCCCACCATGACGTCGAAAAATTTCGAAGATGAAAACCTGTTTATTATTTATCAATCCAGGGATCTTGCGACATTCCCCTTTCACAGACCATTTTCTGTTCATCTTCTCACTCTCGGTCTTGATTTGAGGAGCGAAGTGATCGATAAAAATACTTTTTCGGAATTAAGGTCCCTAACTTTTTTACGCTTAAATTCTTCCAAGATGGCCTTATAGCTTTTGAGCACAGTAAAAGACCATCAGCAGATAACGATATACTCCAATATCTGGAGATGACTACGTTGAGATCTGGTCGTGCTATTGAGTAATTGGAGTGGGATTTTTGCATGGTTTTTGTTGTATTATTTGTTCTCAAGTACGGAATTCCACAATATCAAGACTTCCTAGTGGATTATATTTAAAGTAAAGTGGAAATTAAAGTTGTTTAAGGTTAGTAATGCTACGGTTGAAACGTATTTATGAAATAAAATAAATATTTCGGCACAAAGGCACACGTGATTAATGAACTATTATTTAACGGGTGCATTTATCGTGTTCTTGTAAATATTTATAAATTGTGCAATTGCGAAGAAAATGTTATTGATTTCTGTCATTAAATACAAATAAGGAATTTATTTCACATTTTAAAGTATTTAAATTTAAATAAGAAATGTATTTCTTTAATCCGAAAGAACGGATAACGAACAAACAAAGAATTTATAGCGTAAATCATCGTTGTGTTAAAATTGAATGTTTCGAGGCATAAATACTTAAATCAACTATCATTAAATATAACACAACAAATATTTTGTCTTGCTTTACATTTTCTTTCTAAAATTGTCAGATGCTCTGCTATTACAATTTATTCTGGATAAAATAGAATATATGAAGTGTGCGAGGAAAAAGAACGGAAAACTATGAGGCCTGTGTCTCAGCACTCAGCTACTAATAATTTAAGCGAATGGCAATTTAATTAGATGACATATAAGGGAAATATTACATTCTTTATCAAATACGCACAAACTAAATTGCTTGTAACACTCCCGGAATCGTTATGAGTCTTCCGGAATAGGATTAGATCTAAAAGTTAAACTCTTCATTCTTTCATTTACAGAACTGTTTTTATCGCGAGTTCGTATTTCAATTTTAAGCAATTTAAAAAAGCATACTTAGAATGCTCTGCATTGAATCCCATGTTTTTCTTATGGTGTATCGAAATGAAAAAATGGAGTCGAACAAACCCTCCCAAAATGCAAATTTTTGAGATTTTTTCCCCGTTGGTTGTGACACATGACCGAGCACCGTGCCAAATTTCAGATCTGTAGCCCTTCGGGAAGTATCTCAGAATTATATATAAACCCAAAACATAAGGTATGAGACACATTGTATGTACGTACACAAGTTTTTTATATTATAGAGAGATATTTTGAAACTTAGGATTCTCGGAAAATTTTGGAATTCTTAATGTTTGAATATTTTAGAATTGTCATATTTTTGCAGTTTTTCATGTCATCGAAAATTTTCAAATATTTGGAAAATTGGAGATTTTTGACAATTTTGAGTTTTGAAATTTTTGGGAATTTTGAAATTTGGAAATTTTTGGAATTAAAAAAATTCGAATAACATTTTTGCGTTTTGAAATTTTTGTAAATTTTGAAGTAAAAAATGTGAAATTGTGACATTTAGAAACGTTGACAATTGTGGAATTTTTGGATTTTGAAATTTTTAAAATTTTTTGAAGTTTTTGGATATTTTGAATGTTTATAAAAAATGGAAATTTTGTTTTTCGAGATTTTCGTCAGAATATTTATTAACTTTGATTTTTTTTGAAATTTTGTAATTTTTGCTTTTTAAAATGTATTGGAATTTTGAAAATTCTGATTTTTGTATTTTTTTTTGAAAATCTTGTATTATTTCGAATTTTTAAAATTTTAAATTTTTGCAATATTTGAAATTTTGGATTGATAAATGTTCTTGGAAATTTTATTTAATTTATAAATTTGTAAGTTCTAAGTTTTTGGAATTGTAATTTTTATAATTTTTGGAATTTGGAACAGTTTTAACATTTTTAAAATTTTCGTTTAATTGGAATTTTGAACATTTCAAGATTTTTTGTTCTGAAAATTTCGATTTCTTTTAGTCAGGAAAATTTTAGTTTTGGAATTACAGACAATTTTAACATTATGAAATTTTTTAAAATTTTAGCTTTTTTTGAAGTTCTTGAAATTTATAATAGTGGTATTTTTTATATTTTTGCATTTTTTATTACAAAATATTTGAAATTTTTAAAAGTTTTTGAAAATTTTTGAATTTTATTTTTTTGCGATTTATGCAATTTTAGATTTTTTATAATTTTTGAAAATATTGAAATTTTAAGAAGTTATGAAATTTTGATGTTTTTAAAATTTTTAGTTTTTGTTTTGCAATATTGTAAAAAAATATTTATTTTTTAATTTTGTTGATTTAGAATATTTGACGTTCTTGCAATTTTTATCATTAAAATTATTGGGAATTTTTAATTTTTTGGAATATTTGGAATTCTTAGAATTTTTGAAAATTTTGAATTTTAAAGTTTTTGAATTTTACAAATTTTGGATTTTTTTAAAATTGTATTTTGGATAACTTTGGATGTTTTATTTTTTGGAGTTTTAAAGGTACTATAAATTTTGTAAGTATTTTAATTTTTCAAAACTTCAAAAATTTTATTTTAAAATCTTTGGATTTATAATTTATAGAATTTTTGAATTTTTAAATTTATTTTGAAAATTTCCGATTATTTCGAATTTTCGACATTTTTATTAATTACATTTTTTTAATTTTCGAAATTTTTTATTTTGTTGGAAATTTTGAAATTTTTGAAAATTTTAGATTAAAAAAACATTGAAGTTTTTTGTAAACTTAAATTTTTTGGATAATATTACATTTGTTCAATTTGTTGCGACAGAAATCATATAAAAAATTTATTCAATTCTGGCGAACTTGATGTAATGACTTTCATTTTACCCAGATGGTCATATCTCTGATTATTTAAGAAACTGATCATGGTAGAAATATATCTTTAAGCCGAAATAACGGTCACCTAAATTGATAAGAAATTCTAAAATATCTACAATTTTTGCAAAAGCATTTGATTTATTGGGTTTAAGAATCCATTCCACCTTTAAGTGAGGAAATATTTTGCAAATTTTATTGTACAATTTTACACGGAAATATTCAGCAGGATGGTAACAGCAAATTCAATTTTGAGACGTAAGCATTTATGTTGTGTTTATATAATTTGTCATGATATCGATTTTATGATCCAATAATATGACTCTATAATCATTTATAGTTTCAAAATTTTTTTATTAAATCATAAATTTCAACAAACGACTTCCGTAAGAATGTAGGTGTTTTGACGTAACACCGCAATTATTATCGCATAACTATCATCTTAAATCGAGGTCTTTTGAAAGGCCGTGCATATAGCGTACGCTGAATTAATTCCTCCTACGCATCCTTATGTCATTTATCAATGCTATTGCGACATTAGCCAACAAAACGACCTTCCCATAACAGTAGCCATGATTGCGACCGTGGCGCCACTCCGGTGAAATCGCTAAAGGGCGGAAACAATGGGGCGCGGTAGAAGGCAGTCGGCTCAAAATTTCGCTTCTGTATTCCTTCCGTTAATGGGAGGGAGTAATATAGAGTGAGGAGTGTATTAGGGAGGAGTGAGAGCCGTTTTGCTCTTCTCTTCCCCTCTTAACCTCCTGCGCCTAAAACGTCACGGGCCGGGAGGTGCCGCCGCCACCGGCCCTAGGTTCCCCGTTGGCGGAGTGGGCCATGAAACGTCACAGACAGAGGACTCAGGAGGAATTCTAATGACGGATGAATAGGGGTCGCTGCCACGGGGAAGGTCGACTCGGCAATGCCATTGATGTAATCGAATGCGGAAAAAAGTCCCATTTGCGATAAAAGGCCATGAAGAACGCCGTGGAAAGTGTGGACGAGTGATCGGTTGCCGAGTATTGAATAACTGATGACGGTCGATGCATGATAGAACGGCGGTGAATCATTCTGCGCGTAAAACTCATTGCTATCGGCTCCCAAGGAGAAATGATGATCTTGACGGCGAACATAAAACGGCAGAAGTAAGTATGAAAACGTGCTAAGCAACGGTATGCTGAAGCTGAATCACGATTTGATTGCGGCGAAGCCGCAACATAAATTGGAAGGATTGCTTCATTACATAAAACGGAATGATCACAGTTTGTTTCGAAAGGAAACACCGCTCAATATTTCTTAAGAGAAACGTTTTTACCGTCCACGTGATTTCTCGTAACTCGAATAAATATAAAAGTACCATTATTTGAAAAATTCTGAAAAGGAAAAAAATTATATAGGTACCTAAAATAATGCTTTGAATAAGTAGTGCAAAATGTAACGCTTACTGACGATATTTTCTGTATATCTCAAATACATGAAAAGTGAGAGAGAAATGACAAATTTCTGTCCAGAAATACAGCAGTACACGCGGACGGCATACGCTAGGTCCTTCAGACCGTATGCACACAGATTGGATTTGATTTGATAGAGAATTATTGAGCTCGTACTATGACTGAAAACGAATCCACGAAAAAATAATAACTTATCTTAGGTATCTCCAATTGCCAAACCTTGTTATGACTATTGGAGATACCTAAGATAAGTTCAAATTTTTCAAGTGATCATTCTTGAATTCTATCATTCAACAGCGTTAAAAACTTGTTAAACCGAGAAAATACTCGCCAACTGATGCATTGATTGATTTCATTCCATTGGATTTTTTATCCATTTAACGCCAGACCTTGCAATGCAGTTCATGAAATTGAGATTATTGCTAAATATAAAAGAATTAAATGTAAGAAAATATGTGCAAACTCATTTGATGAGAGAATAAAAAAAATAACTCAAAGTCGAAAGAGAGATCGGAGGCATTCTAAGTTTTTCATATATTGTAATGTTATGTCGAAATGAAGTCGTTCTCTTCGTTAGCCACTCCCTAAATTTCAAGGGCTTCATTTATGTGACGTGGTATAAATTAGGATTTCCCGTCCTCCCCTTCAGAGTGGGCGTTAAAGCCACAGATCGAATTCAAAAGACACGATTACTCTCCATCCTCTTACACGCGATTTACTCGGCCAAGGCCGCGCTAAACAATGCCTTACCTTGATCGTCGGAAAACAAACAAATAATATATCAACCGTCGTCAAGTTCAATGCCTTTCTCTTGGCTCGACCTCTCTTCGTCGAAAATCCTTCAATTCATACCTTAATTATAGATTTCTCAAACTATGATTTCATTGTGAATACCTTAGTGCCAAGTTTCTCTACCCCCTTTATACGAGTACTCATGTTTTTCCCACGATATTTCTATTGATATTGCAGTTTACCTTGACAGCTCTAATAATAATGGTATTTTTCGCACATAGAGTTGGATCAGGGGCGGCCATATCTTTCACGAGGCGGACCACATTAGATCAGGGTTGGGAAGATCTTTCCGAGGCGAGCCGCATTAGCAAGCATGCGACTGCTTCAGAAGGGCGCATTTGAGTTCACATCGGAAGTTACTTGAGAGATAGCGAGGAATCTAATTAGTGAAAATCAGTCATGAATAATTTTCTAGCATCATAAATTCACTGGAAAATGTTATCTGATTGTAATTTTAAGAAATAATCATCATATCATCCTTATTGAATTTTAGGATTTGCGGCCAAGATGACTTCATAGACCACATAATATACTCTCGCAGGCCTCATGCGGTCCGCGGGGCCATAGTTTGCTTAGTTATATATAATCACGAATGCTGCAGGTTGCAACGGAGTTTTATGTTTAGTAGCTAATTGTTTACATTTTGTACTTTACCTTTGTTGTTTTTACAGTGAAATCTATGAATAACAATTGAAATGGGAGTTGATGAGCGAGCATGGATGAAACCATGGATTAAGATTCTATGAGGACAAATACATAACATAGTGGTCTAATATTTCCTTTTTCTTAAAGAAATGAAAGGTTTGAAAGATTCTCAGTTAGCTACATGTTAAGAATAATTGACATTTATGTGGTTATTGGAAAGTGAGTAGATTGAAAGGGTTGTTGAAAATAATAGAAGAAAAGGGAAAAGAGGCAAGACAAATGTCCATATTTTGTTCGTCAATGAGAGTAAAAATCTCATTTTACATATAAACCCAATTGCGACATAATGCGAAACATACTGATCAACAATATAAAACAAATAATTTTGGAATTAAATTTGAAAATCCAGATACGAGAGAGGAAATTTATATTTAGACCACATTGAAAGAAAACTGTCGCAGTAAAGTTGTTGTGATAAGCATTGACGTCTCTAATTTGTATTTAAGACAAAAAGAATACACTGTATGCAGTGATTACAGTGTGATGAAGGTATGCATAACTCTACTAATAGAATATAATCTCATTTTCTCTCTGAATCTCTGTTGCTGTCTCATGTATATGGAGTTAATTAAAAAAAAAGAATGAGAAAACCTCATAACCCAAAAAAATTCCTTATTTTAGGATCAAACATTCAGGAATCACTCGGCAGCGCAACTTTTATATTTTAAACTGCTTGCCGTCAACATTGAAGTCATGGGTTCGATTCCAGGAGCATTAACTCTCCACTTCGTTAACACGAAATGCGAGTAGGATATTTATCATTCGTATATTAAAATTACTTAGAATCATCGTGTAAGTTCGAGACTTGAAACAACGAGCATCTAAATGCAGGGCCGTCGCGTGAGGTGAGCTTGTGAGGCACTTTTCTATGGCCGGTATTATAGCAGATTTTCATGCAATGGCCCTGTCATAAAGAACAAAATTTTGTTTTTCTGCCATTGATGTTTGAGTATGCGTCGAATCGATAAGCAAATTAGTTTTAACGCGAAAATTCGACCTATTCTTCCGTGAAAATCTTTCGTCGTCAAGATGTTTTGCATTGTTGCCGGTTTCGTGTAATTGGGTACGATTGACTTGGATAATAACTTTGCGTCGAGTCTATCGACATATTCACAAAATTTCGACGTTGTTTTGAAGTTTAAATAATACCTTGGTAGCGCCAGATGGGCTCCAAGGCAGCTTCCCCAGGAACAAAAAGACAATCATGTCAACTTGTGTGAAGCAATGCTCACACAACAAAATTGAGGTTATCCCACATCCTCCATACTTGCCTGACCTTGCACCCAGTGACTTTTGGTTGTTCCTGACAATGAAGGATGCTCTTCATGGCAGAAGATTTCCTAGCCGAAAAACAGCTGCTTCTGTCATTTACCAGTGGGCCGAACCCGCCTCCAAAAAAGGTTTGCCACGGCCTTCACAGCTTGGAAGAAAAGGTGTGAAAAATGTCTAGGAGACTATGTTGAAAATTGACTTAAGTTTCATTTCTGTATCTTGTGTACTTTATGAGAAATAAATTTGGAGACCTTATAACTTGAACGCACCTCGTGCAACGATTTGAGAAAGTAGGAAATCCACCAAATGGAAGAACCATCCATCATTTAACTTACAAATTCGCTGAGGCTAATAGTATTGTGCCTCTTATTAACAAATAATAAAAATGGCAGGCTCTGATTGAATAAATTTGTTTATGCGACGCGACCCGCAAATGTGTACACGCAAGGCCAAAGGCATTTTCACTTCATGCGGATGTGCCGGAAAAAAGTTAATGATTACTTCAAATTGCTCCAACCCGAATATAATAGTAATGACACAGACGAAGATAACTTTTGTGTATCATATGACCTTCATTACTATATTAATAATGGACCAAAATATGACTAAGTGAAATGTCTCATATGTCATCGCAGGATGCATGAGGGGTGTTCCTTTGGGAGCATGTGTAAATTATGGTTGAATGGAACAACATTTTGTATGCTAATAGTTTTGTTCGAAATTTATTACGAACTCGACTTTACTCAGTCCAGAGACATTCGCCAAATTGCGTGTTCGAAAAGAAGCATTGCTTAGGACCTTAAGCCAGATTATAGGCTCAAGCAAATTAAAAACATTGTCTTTTTCCATTAAGTTCTACGCATGTTCGATAATCCATTTTCATTTTGTTCCGATTACGTGTGCATATTAATACCATTGAATAGCAGGCGCCGACTGTGAAAAGACCTTCGTATTTTTATACGCACGTCTGCCTTACGTAATAAGTGTTGAATAATAAGAATTGGAGACAGAAATGCGGTGGACGATATGCGGAGAAAAAACATAATAAACCACCGAAACGCTGGAATTCATAAAAGTGCGGGGATTATTGGAATTTATGAAGTGCGAAAAAACGACCGAGAAGAATTCTGAATCAATATGGGACGAATAAATTAAAATGTTTCCAGGTGTAAAACGGAAGATACGGACCGTGAGTGGGAAATTCATTTAGGAAGCGTCGTCTGGCAGTGGAAAGCCTTATGGTGATGGCCGTATGCGCATATGCGGAGATCGTTTCGCAACGCGGCCGTTTTAGTTTCATTTTAATTTCATTTTGATGTCTTTTTTTATTTTATCGCGGAAGTTACTTTCCATTTATTTTCGCTTCGGTTTATACCCAGAATGAATCTTTTAATTCTCTTCTTTTCAAAATACTGGACCGTCGTTATTTTCCTGTGTTCAAGTTCCAAGTGAACTGTATGGTAACGATATTGCAAATACAGTACACACCCAATGGTTTAGATATATACTGTACAGTGTACGCCCATCCTCATTAGGGAATCACAACATATGTATACGGCTGGGTAAACATATTTTATTTTGGTGACCTAAATTTCAGCTTTTACTTGAATTTATTAATTCGAAAAAGTTATATGCACAAAATTTTTACCGCAGAAGGGTTAAATTAAGTTTGAACCATTTCTCTAGTGAAACCTAATTTAATACCGCGTGCCTCTTATTATGATACATTTTGAGCTATGACGAGTTTTGCTAATAATTTTTACGGAAAAGTAAAATACAACTGAATTCATTGGTGTACTGCAGAAACGTTATTCGAAAAAGTACTTCCAGAGCACGATGCAATCGGCAATATGGCTTCGTAATTAGATAAAAAAACAAACAGAAAGGAAGTGATAAGGGTTCCTTTTAATAATTTGTTTTAAACTCTACCTCTATTTACTACACTAAGGACAAATGAGTATGTATTTAAATTTTATAAGCCGAGACTCGGATTCGTTTCCGAGGTTGCTGAGAAGCATCTCAGTGGCATAAAGGAATATTTATTTTTAATTTGAAACGATTCTCGGGGTGGCGTTCCAGTCTACCTGTGGGCTCGAAGCGGAATAATATTATTATTTATTTCCAACACAAGCCGTGTAATGCGCCAAGTATCTATGTGATGCGTTCACGGAGTCGTGAAACTAACTCGGCGTGCATTTATAAGGGCCAAGAGAAATAAGTTGTGTAAATGTTTGAACGAATGAAAGAATAAACATCGCGTGATGCAACAAATGTGACGCGTCCTTTCGTATCTTCGATCTCGTTCCCCGGGGAAGTGGATTACAAAAAAGCTCGTTGTTTTTAGTTTTCGACAGACATCCAACGTTCGGAGAATAGAGGAAAATTTTTCTTTTGAAAGAAATTCCCCCGAGTGTTATTTAAACAATAAAATAATAATAGCTATATTAATATTATATTACATGCTCTAAAATGTATTTTTCCTACGTTTCCACTGAGTGTTAACAAATAAACGCTTTGTGTTAGCGACCAAACGATATTATTAAATATCTGACATAGATGTGTGAACGGAAAGGAAGTGTGACTAACTTTATTTCTGTTACATTTTTCTCTTTTAGAGACAAAATGACAATTAAAAATCGTCCATAAAGACGTGGGTAAATTTAAACACCATCAGACCTGAATTGTCGTTTAAATCACGGGAATGGAGGCTTAAATGGTTTGCTTGCTAAACAAAATCTGCCGATACATAAACCAAGGAGGCAAAAAATAATACTGCCAGAATGAGATGAGTTACGTTACTTTCATCATCAGACATACACCTAATTGGTCCGTTAAAGAATTAATTTCATGCGCAGCGCTTTGAAAAAAATTGTTAAATCCGTTGTTGAGAAATTGCTACTTTAGGATGACCTGTAGTCTGCTGAGTTTGAATGCAACTACTATTTCATCGCTGGAAAAACCTATCCAATTGGAAGGAAACTATGAAGCGGGTATCAAACAAGAGAGGAAAGATGCGCACCTCATCGGTGCATTCATGCGAGACAGAGATATTCTTTACGGTTCATGCAATCATGTCATGTCTAAGAACTAGTATGCCAAAGAAATATCGAATTTTCGATTCACCGATTTATTTCATAAACGGCTGTATTTAATAAAACAATCGACAATTATTTAAAAATTACCTCACTCGAATAGTAGTAATATAATATTTATGTTCACGTCCATTCCTTCTTCGTAAATTACCCATTTCTTCTCATTTACAAACGCTGCGTATACGAAAAAAATAGACGTATTTACGTTCAATTCTTCGTCATAAACTATCCATTTTCCTTCATTTACCAAATGTTACAAGTGCAAGGAAGAAAATTAAATGTAAATAGGTATTTATAGCAAATATTGTTTACTTCAGCTGCAGTGAAGATTGTTTTCGTTGACAACAAATATAAAACAAGAAAAATTTTCTAATTTCAAAGTGAATTACGACTTTCTCGTTTGATTTTCTTGAAACCGGGTACTCCTTTGATAAAAATGCACTGAACAAAACATACGCTATTTAACTAGTTTTATAAATAAGTTTAAAGATTTTTGTGTGAAAAGTGTTATTGTACGAGATATAAAGAAAAGTTCATTTTATGTCACCAGTAAAGTGGCACTCCCGATTAGGCTACGTAAACCATTTATATCATTTTATAATTTTATTTGCCCTTATGTCCGAATTACCAAATTTTATGAACATCCGCCCAATAGTTTTGCAGATGAAACATGCGAAAGGACAGATGGACGGACAGGACGGGACCATAAGGCGTTCTTTTTTACTTTTTGTAAAGAACGCTTAAAAATGTAATACCTATAACTAGGGGTATCATACACTGAGGGGAAAAAACGATTTCTGTAGATGAAAAGTCGGGTCATAACGGGAAGTGTCTTTTATTATTTGTTTGTTGCATAAACTTTAATGTGTTATAAACGAACTCCGCATAGATTATGTATTTCATATAGATTAGTAGAAATCCCGCAGTTCTACTGCGGGAAATTTTAAGAAACGTCAAAAAAATATTATTATAACAAACGATGAACGAACAGAAAAGAAGAATCAAAAGTCGGGAGAGAGTGGCAAAATGAGGGAAAAACAAATAAGAACGAAAAAAGAATCGCGAAGACAAACAATAATTATAAAAGCAATAACAAACGAAGAGCAAAACGAAAAAGAATAGTCAAACGTCGATAGAGTGTGACAAACCATTTAGTTACAATGCCTTACAACAAATAAATACATTTTCCACCTCCTTGTTTTCTCCCAATCTCTCCCTTCCTCCCATTCTCTCTCCCTCTCTCTTTTTTCTCCCCATTCTCCCGCCTCTTTCTCTCTCTTCCTCTATTCTCTCTCCCTCTCTCGCTTCCTCCCCCTCTCTCACTCTATTCCTCCTATTCTCTCTCCCTTCCTACCATTCTCTCTTCCTCTCTCTCTTCCTTCTCCTTGCTAGCCTTTCAATACCTATTTGAAATTGAAGAAATAGTTTGTTATGCCATCTCTTGTTTACTCGGATAATTAACTGACCTTTAATTAATTTCAATGTGATAGTCTTACGATATTGAGTTTGGCAACAATATCGGTCGCCATGGAGAGGAAAACTTTTCTATTATAAAACGCGACATTGTGTAGTTTAAAGCTGTTGGAAAAAATCGATCTCTATTGAAATTTCACCGTAGGAAAATAAAACTTTATAATTATCTTCGTCCTCGAGTTCAAGTGCTGTTTTGTACCATGATTTTTATTAATTTTAATGTACTAATGAAAAATAGTCTACACTCATCTCCATGTTTTTAAATGGAGAAAATGAAATCAGAAAGTATTTAAAAGATATAAATTGGTCGAATAAATCGGTCTAAAACCCAATTTACCACCCTATACACGTTACTACGGTTAAAATGACACATTTCACTTGTATCTACGTAAAGTAGTTTTTGAGTCATAGATACATACTTATACATGTCCGGACACCACCTCAGACAAAATTATTTTTATGTATAGTATGATATTAAATAATTTTACCAATTCGCTTAATACGATATAATTATAGTTAGACTTAACATCCTTTTAAACAACCAAACCGGGACTGCCGGAAGAATGAGGGGGAAGGGTAGGAGATGGTAATAAAAAATATCTAAAGGAAAAACTGAAATGTTTTATATTACAATATTAAATTTAAAATTCAATATTTTTACAGAAAAGAAATTATTTGACACTTGGAACTATAGTCAGACCCCGATTCGGCGCCCTCCCATATAGTGCCACTCCCGCAAACCGCCCGAATCGTTATGCATAGGACTTCCATCTTATGATTACGTAGAGCAAGCATATACCTCGATTTACCGGCATTCCCGCCATTGATGGACAAACGGTAGCGCTAAATCGGGGTTTGACTGTACATACTTTATTTACTCAGAGACATTAACATTTTTTTGCCGTTACCCATGACATTGACTCATATTTAATTTCCGGGAAAGAACAACAAACCGGCCGAGACAAGCCCTCGAAACCAGGACAATCCCGGTCAAACCGAGACGTATAGTAAGCCTACCCACAGTAAAAATATAAATGTTTAAAACAATTACAACTATAATGATCGACTTTGAATAATAGTTGCGCCATTATATTTTAATCGAGTACATTGAATTAAACCATTGCATAATGGCCACCTGCGCATTTCCAGACTGAAAAACTCGCTTTAAATTTACGACCATTACGCGAGCAATTAGGATATTAAACATTTATTTTGGAGAACCCTATCCTTTCCCCATCCTCGGCGACGCAGGTTTCAACTTTTGCCGTTGGATGTCGCCTCGTTCGCCCGTCCTTTCGTTTCCGTGGACCCTAATGGCACCCTAATTGGTGGTTCCTTGACGAAACCGCGGACCCGAGGAAACGGCCTCCGCCAGTACGTGTTCGGCGGGAACCAGCGGGTTCCGGAAAGCTAGAGGCGAGGAAAATTCCGCGTATCTGGGAAACGGGGTCAATGCCGCGGACAGACGGTTTGGCGCCGCTCAAACGATGCCGCCGCCTCAATACACCGCCCGAGTTCCTGGAGCTGTAACGACCGACGGAGGAAAATTAGCCTGAGGACCACTTCTCCCACGCCGCTCTGCCGTTTCGACACCGCGAGATGTCTGTCTCGCGAAGGGCACGCCAGTCTTCCCTGACTCCTAAATATTGCATTACGTATAACGCCCGCCCTGTATTTCCCAGAAAATCGACCATTAAGCGCAACACAATCTTTCGAGACCTTTAGACTTTCCAAGAAACATTATTTGGGATTTTCCTCTTGCCACAGCGATACAAATCACCTCAGGTTTGATTTATTTTAATTTTCATCGGCTTTATATTTGAGAAACATAACATTCTTGATTCTTCGAATATTCCATCATCGCGAACTCCCTCTTCCATAGTCTCCTTAGCAATGCACTCATTCACTCATTTGTTTATCCTCCATAACAACCACCCTCCATATTATCACTCCATTATCGGACATTTGTTCATGCTATCGCTGTTTCGAGCTCCTAATTTTTTACACCGTTTTGCGAGGCAATACTCGATATCCGCTATACTTGTGTTCTCATTCACTATCATTCCGAAAAGATAAAAGTGTTTCCTCATCTATCGTCTGTGTCTCAGTTTCCAATGTCTTCTCTCGGTCAATCGATGAAATAGCGGAAAATAAATCTAATCACAGAAATGCTTTTAACTAAGGAGGTTACAAACGGAGGAAGATCTGATGCCTCGTTATCGTCTTCCTCTGTATAGAAGTGGCCTCAATTCTCTGAATTCAAATTTATCTGAAAATAATCCTAAGGTAAAACAAAGGAAACTGGAGTAAGGATAAATATTTTCAAGGTTTGTTTTAATGTATCCAAATACGAAAATTTAATTATAGAGAGAAATAAACGTCTTAATTAAAAAAGGTGTAATTTTTAATGTGTTGAAAATTTCATAGCCTGTACCGTGCTGGTATAGGCTATGAAATTGGTAATAGCCCAAGAGGCTGATTCGCCAGACATCACATGCTCACACACACACATATTTACTATCATATACTCAATTTCTTTCTCTATAAACTATCTTAAGCCCGAAATCTATCAGATAGATGGAAAAGTTAAATAAACATATGGATATAAGGTAAGTGCGCCAAATAAGGCCACCCTATCTTTTGAAGCCATATTATTTTTAGTCTATTAAGTAGAAATTCCTGTGGAAAATTTACTATTAACTTCAATGTAACCTGCATTAATTCCTGGCATCAAACGCGGCAAATCTTTATTTGTATTTATCCTAAATATTCGATTGAAAAAACTTACATATTGGCCTTATTAGGCACACATGGTCCAAATAAGGCCAATGTGTGATTATTGATGAAAAGTAAACTCATTTATTATCTAAACTGTTTTAAATGTACATTATAACTTTAATACGGTTTACTGATGAGCAAAACTGACTTTATTTTACATAATCATACTATAGTTAGAATTTGATGCAATAAATCACTACGAAGATTAAATTAGAAAAAAGAATTTATTTACTCAGAATCTGACAAACATGAAGGACATCTAAAAAACTTGGGCTTGTCTTTTTTGTGATGCCAATGCATTTATCATGAACATAGGTCTTACATGTGGTGCAAAGGATCATGTCTGCAATTTTGTCCTCTTTACAAACGCCACAAAACCATACCTGGCCTTATTGGGCTATAGACGAAGAAAGAATGTGCAGTCACATTAAAACATCATTGCTTAATAAACTACATAAACCTATCGTATATAAATGGAACATTGATATTACTGCGAAGATATGGAAGTTATCGATAATTAAACGAAATTGCATACCTCAAAATTACATACGAGAATCGTTGGCGTCCTCTTCTTCGGATAAAGCATGATCATCTGAGCAATCGCATGGCTGCCGTACATATTTTTGTTCTTTTGCAGTCAGATGGTGCTTAGCTCCAGTAAGAAAAGACATCTAGCGATAACGATGTGAATTACTATGAAATACCAATATTGGTCTACATGGCCTTATTTGGCGCACTTACATTATATAATAAAATATCTAGATACTTCGAAAGTGTTAGAGATTTATAACTTTGGGGATGATACACAGATTCATCCAAATTCATCGGTGCTTAATTTAATGAGTAAAATTAATTAGTTGAAATTTAAATTTAGAAAACATTATTCGTCTTAATTTTCTATTTTTATTCTCATTTTAAGTTTAAATAACAGCGCTAACATCGATCCAGAAGAGGTATTTATGTAAGTTTTTTTTATTTTTAAGCATTAAATTTTATGATAATCTTTCTCAACTATCAAAAGGAATCGATTAAATATGTTTCAATGATATAATTCCCTTTATAAAATGTTTTTATAATTTATGCGATAAGAGGTAAGTTAATTTAAAAAGGCAGATATTTCTTACAATCCGCCACAAACTTGTTTTCAACCTTAATGGAGGACAATGAAACCAAAACAATTTTGCAAGCAAGCCCTTTCCTTAGTGCTTTTAATAACCTAAATTGTTTAGGTTCCCTTTTTGTAACATTATATCAGATTTTTATCATGTTTACCATTCAAGAATAAACACTTAATCGTCATGAATTGAAAAAATAGGTAGGTAACTTCATTAGCCATAACAAGGCAACGATAAAACCAGTCTGTGAAATTGTTATGACTATTAGAGATGCTTGAGATAAGTACTTTTTTCAATTTTTGTTATTTGAGCGCTTATTCTTGAATTTCTTTTCAGCCAAAGGACTATATCGATAATTCTGTAACGAACTTTAACCATCAATTCTGAAAAATAAAACTTTAACAACAACACGTCGCCTTGCAAGAAATTAACTCATTAACTAACATCTAAAGTGATCTGAATTTATCTTGGGTCAGTGGCGGATTTAGGGGGAGATCGCACATGGCGCGCACCAGGGGCCCCGTGAAGAGTATGGTGCCCCGAGGCGAATGGCAGTGCTTCTCAACTTGAGTTACGCAGAACCTTAGGGTTCCGCGAAAATGGAGGAAAAAGGCAAGATTTCTCCACCGCTCAATTACCCAAAATCTTGGATTTCTGCAATGGCGGACTTAAGGGGGGTTGCACTTGGCACGCGACAGGGACTCCTGGAAGTAATTGGCTCCGAAAAAAGTTCGTGTATGTAATCTCAGAAAAAATAAATGTCTCAATTTAAAAATCAGTAGAACCTCTCTATGATTCCATAGAAAACTGATCGTTAAGAAGTGTTATAAAAGAGGGTAGCCATTAGGGGCGGTTTCACTATATAATTAGATGGCAGGGTCTCTGACTGCTTAGCGGCAGGGGCCTCCAGATTTTTGTCGCCAGTGGTCCCAGGAGGCGTAAATCTTGGGTTAGTCTACTAATTCTCTTCTCTGGCAACATTACCGAAATATGCATTACATTTCCATATTTTCAGTTTCTCTGTATTAGTAGACTTCACCCTTCCACTTATTACTTTCTCAATACGTAGTACGTATAGAGAAAGTATTGTTTTCGTGAAAAAATCTAATTCAGAATTTCAACGATAATATGTTTTAAGGTCCCCAGATTACGTTTTCACAAATTTCTCCATAATGCCCGTGTGTGCGATAGGAAATTTGTGCGCACTAGAATTCAATAACTACTTAATGAATCAGTACAAAATTTTATATTTAAGATTTTTGCCTATATTGGTAAACCGGAAGAGGTTTATTCAGGTCATATTCCCGTTTTTTCCAAAATATCTCCTTTAGGATTTAAAATAGGTATACAAATATATGTTAATGTCAAAGTTGTAGGAAATATAATTTTCTACAACTTTAGTTTTTAAATCGTTTTCTAGAGATATTTCGATTATCCGTCTGAATTTCTTAAGTACGTCGCTAAGTGATACCTTTGCTTCCGTACCAATGATAAAATTTTCTAATCGCTGATAGCGATGACTACGCTGCCAAGAGTACTTTAAGTTGCAATAAAAGTCAACCGTAGCAACAGAGAGCAATTTTGTTTGCTTATAGTTTTTTCAATGCGAAAAGCGATTCAAAGTATTTTACACCCTGAAAATTATTGAAAGCGTTGAAAAAATATTCAAGAGTATAATTGCCGATAATTATTCGTGAGGACGTTGACGTCGAGAGGAACCTCTCATTACTATTGCAATCATATTCATTACCCTGTATGGTGAAAGTCATGTGCTGGACACAGTGCCGGAATAGGACAATTTTGCGCCCTTAGGCAAGGTTTCTCCTCTCGCTAATGAAGGTATACTGTACACAATTTTATCTCTAAGATAAGTAGTTTATTTACAATGTAGAAATAAAATATATAAAATATATTATATAATATAAAACGTTTCACTTAATAGTTCAAACTGTCATTCGTTGCGTCCCTGATTGTACTGATCCATAGGCGGATGCCCTTGTCACGGCTCTGGCTGGACACAACAGATTTTTTCTTTAGTTAATACCAGTGCTGGAAAACGTTACGCGTAACGTAACGAAATAACGGAATTATTTTGGATTAACATAACGAAAAACGTTAACGAAATTTTTCAAATTGCTGTAACGGATAACGTAACGAAAACGAAAAAATAAATTTCGTTAACAGATGGTAAAGGATTATGTTATAGTGAAATTCGTCTTCGTCTTCGTCTTGAGCAAGGAAAAGTGGCCTAAAATCCCTTTTCATGGTCTTGCTTGTCCTCGGTTGGGTCAGTTTTGCCGCCTTGTCGCGACAGAAACGCTGTCCTGACCACTACCGATTGTCCTTTGGGTTTCCCTTCCATTTGTGAAAAGAAAGGTTCCCTGGTGTTAATCCTTCTCCAGGAAGCACGAGATAAGGAGCGTGGAGGATGAGGAAGGAAGTTTCAATAAATGTGCCGCTTGTAGTTAAGGATCTCTACGATTCCTTATCCTCTCTCACAGTGCCTCGTATTTCGAAAACATTCTTTTAGATATTACACCGGAGTGGGTTTTTCTCTTTTAAAGGTCGATGCTTTGCAAGTTCCAATCCCAATAAATTTTAATATATTTTTAATTTAATTCTATTTTATGAAACCTCATACAATGTCTAAACTTTTAGGTTTCTGCTCGTTTTCCATTTCTCTCTAACCCACACGTCTTTCACCTGCAGTCTTACTCCTCCCTCAGTTTACATCACACATCCCCCATCCATTTCCTCTACCTTTCTTCCCATTCCTCTATCCCCTGTTTTTTATTTCAAACTTTTTCATATTTCTTGTACTTGCTGTAAATAAGGACAATTTTGGTCATTATAGTTTTCAAAGCTAGCATCAAAATAATGCTCTGAAAAAGCATTGAATTGTGCATTTTACCGTACTTTCCAGAATGAAAAATAGTCTCATTGTTTCGCCGTTCAGTTTTTATATCCCTCTATTAACTTTTGAACCGATTGACCGATTTTCATGGTATTTGGATACCTTAGACCACTTGGGACGCCCTGTCGAGGAAATGTTTTTTCTGATATTTGAAGGCGCGAGTTCGATTCCTCTCATTCAGTTTACATAAGAAATGCGAAATCCACCACGCAGTGCCTTTTTCTTCAAGTTGCAAAGGAAGGGAATCGTACTATTGGCGCGGAATTTGTACTATTTTCTGCGAAAAGAAATAAAGATTTCAATTTTATCGTAAAATTTTGCTTATCGAACGAATTTATTCAAATTCTACGTAAGCAAGCGCAAGTAGGAGCTAACTATTTTAGAAGAAAATGTTTCAATTTTAACATGTATATCTATTCAAATGCAAAATAAAAGAAGTATTAAAAACTAATGTATAAAGTATATTGCAGGTGACGTTGAGATGTGGTGTTCGCGACATAATATTGAACGTCTTTTAGTTATAGCGTGAGCGAGAGAGACAGTTACGTTGCTGAAACGCGGTGAGTGATCAAGAGATCACGAGCGCGCTGGTGAAAGCGAAATGAGATCGCTCTGGGATTTGCGATTTACGGCGAGGTTGTGGCGGTACGCGACAATATCCTTTATCCACGTTTTATTAAATATTATGTATTTTCCGATCCTAAAAATTTTATTCATAACTATCGAGCATAAGTCTTATCAAAATGATAATCTCTCTAATCAACTGAAATTAAAGAATTTTTTAAATTGGTAGTTCATTTTTATCAACAGCGTCGGAAATAGACTACAAACTAAAAAATTCATATGAAGGTAGTCAGATTCCACTGAAAGCATTAAATTAAAGATTTCACAATAATTTTGCAATTAAATAAAATTTAATGGTATTATTTTCGTCACGGCAGCAAATGAATACCCACGTTGTTAAGATTCCAAATTTTTCTATTTTATCCGAAAAATTACCTACATTCATGTTAATTTGGAGTGGTTTCAAATTTCGTCTTACAAATAATTTACTTTATTTTTTCATATACAAAATAATGCTATTCTCGGGTTAATATCTCAAATCTAACTAATCTTGAGATGTAATATTGTAAACCCATGCATGATTTCCATGTATTTCTTATGGGGATATGAAAAGAAAGAACGACATCAAAAATGAGCCCTAAAGATGACAAATACTGGAATTTGGATAATCTTTAATTATGGGTCCCTGGATACCAGTGTACTTTTTCTGTTACCTATAAAAAACTCTGATATAGGGCAAACCATTACAACCTTAATATTTAGTGTTAAATATGTGTTAAGTTTATTAAGTTGAATATAAAATTTTGAATATGAAAATCAGAATTTTTATAGATGATCATCAAAAACGAAAAATGCGCCGAATACTTTGAAATCTTAAAAACGTTCCTGATCTGCAGTATATATTTAGAAGTGCTTATAAATTAGTATTTTAAATGAGAAGCACATACTTAAGGTGGATACGTAACCTCTAAACAAAAATAAAAGAATAACTATACATAATTATTTTTTACCGAATTATTTCGTTATAAGTTAAATGTAGCGGTAAACGAAATTTTGATTTTAGCGTAACGAAAAACGAAATCGCTTTTTTGCCTATAATGAAAAACGTAACGAATCATTTTTTTCGTTTGCCAGCACTGGTTAATACCATAACAAAATCTATAGTTTCCAATCCTCAGTAATTTGTCTTTCTCAGAGAGAAATATCAGTCCACGCATAACGACCCATCTCTAATCATAAACCCAACCTTATCATCAAAGTCTCTTTTGCGTTTCCCATTCAAGTTATTTTCTCCCGAATTCTTCTCCCGCCCTGCACCTTTCCTCTAGTCTAAAATTACCTATTCGCCACTAGTACAAAAGCCCGTCAATATGACGAGTATGAGCGGATTAAATATTAAATTTAGGGCACTTTCCATTCTTCCACCTTTTCTTTCTTCCATTCTCCTCCCTCATATTTTAAGATAATATTCGATTTTTTCCGATTTTTCTACATTTCATAAAGAGGCCGATTGAAAATTTATGTGAAAAGTTTCATGTAAATTTGAAACAAATAAATACGTGGCGTAAAAACTTTAAGTCAGATACGACTTCAATGCATTGTAATGATGGACAACTCAACATTTCAAATGGGAAGATACTTCACGCGTACATTGAAAATATCTTTTCGTTTGCAAATTTTATTGGGCAGTTTAAAGCAAATTACTATATTAACAATGATTATGAGTAATTTCTTTCGATAATTAAGCAAGATATTTGACGGATGGCCGGTGCATTTATAGTGATTAAAAAAATATGTGAATTAAAAAAGCTACTTACCAAAGTCCTTTCGTCCTCAAGGTAAACAAAAAAAAGCCAATTAAAATATTAGCGGTCTTATGTTCGTTCGCATTTCTTCCACGCCTTAGAAATGGCACTGCAGTAAACAAATCTATCGTTCAAATTAAGCCATCATTACTTCTCTTTCCATTAAAATGCATTAAAAATATATAAGAAGAGTTCTCACAATTGATTTCAAATACAATATCAAAGTTCATATAATTGCTTTCAGATATAGATGTAATTTTGCTTGATCAGCAACAATGCCGTCGCCCTTGACGACGAAAGTTTTTCGTCTTAAATTTAGCAAAATTTTCGTGTTAATAACGAATTTATGGAACGATTCGATGCATATTCGAAAATCGATGGCTGGAAATGAATATCCGTTCTTTTAGTCGTCGTATGGTGCAAGTCCCGTATTCATATCGCAATTCTAAGTGGTTTTAAAATGCAAATGAAAAATGTATTGCAACTGTGCAAACACAGAAAGAAGGACAGAATTCTCTTTAATATATGTATTAGATTAGATATCATTTCTCTTATTGTTTTAATAATATTTAAGCTTGAGATTTCTCTCTGAAAACTATATAAATCACGTTTCAATCTTATTAGTTCTCATTTTTTTAAATAGCTTTTATATTAACTTCACATTTATATGTAATAAATATTTTAGAGTGTGTGTATGTATGTATGTATGTATGTATGTTCTTTATACGTTTTTACACCGTTGATGCTATCGAATTCAAAAGTTTCATGGGCCATCCTATGGACCGAAGGAAGAACTTGCTCTAGGTGTGCAGACCGTGGGGTCTCTTATACCCCATGGGGTCAACAAAATGCTATTTCCATAAGAATACATGGGAAATGGTGTGGAGAAGCCCCAAAATGCCATGCGGCCCTTCACTGATGTAGATATAAATATACCTATATATTAACTTACGATCACCGGAAATTGCTTATTTTATACATGAAAGACTGATTTTTTTAATGCTGTTCATGTTTTATCGTATTACATGTTAAATCGCTCGAAATTATCATTTAAGCGCAAAATGTATTAACATTTTCCAGGCGGAAACAAAGCAAAATTTTTTAATTATTGTCCTCTTCAAAGGGAGATAGCCACGTAAAGATTAATGCAAGGAAAATCCACGCCGTGGCGCGCCGTATAGGAAGAATAGCCAACGCCAAGATAAAGGGTACAAATGGATTCATGTCCAAAAATAATCTATGAATGCTTTTAAACTGAGTCAAATGATTTTTCAGGAATATTAGAACATTGTTATCCTTTACCATTAACATTTAAAGATTTATCGCAACATTAATCGATATATCTACTTATATTTGTTCGGTAACCAAGATGTTGTTTATTGTTTACGTTTTGGCTAATAGTATTGACATAATCTATATAATTTTATTGCTGCTTTAAAGACTTCGGTGCATCTATCCATGTGAATATTAAGTAAGACGTTAATGCGTAATTACATTAGTGGTAAAACTTTACAATACAATATATAAATCGGTAAATGTTAATATAAACATCGCTTGCGTAATTAAGGAATGGGGAACGTTTGGTAAACTTGGGATTCCCAACAGCGAATGTATGCAAACTTCGGAATTTATTGTATTAGTTTTATGGTAATATGACATCAATCATCAAAACTATTAATAAAAGCCTTAATCGGTTGGTTGGTTGGAACGCTATATGGGATTTCCCATAAGAGGGATCTTAAATATACCTCTTTCACACTTGCAGACATTTTCTTTTGCAAAATTAAATTGGATTAAATTTGATGAACGATCTTCGGATAAGAACCATTTGAAAGGAAATTAAATGAAGATTGTTATTCCGTTCGTCGATTTTTGTTTTCGAATCGAATTTGCTCATATTAGCTAAAATATTCGAAAATTTGTCAAAACTTTGCATTTTTATTGAAACGTTCCGTTGGCAATCAACGGCATTGTTCATACAGAAAATCAACATATCTGGTGAGTCCATAATAGCTAATTTTTTCGGAATAAAACGTTAAAGATATTGTTAACTTGGTTAAAAAATTGTATACTCTTATTGTCTTACTATTAAATATAAAAAATTATATTAAAGTGAAAACCTGTCCATTCATCTTATCTAATGTTCGTATAAGTGTCAGATTTAGCTCACTTCCTTTCAATATAGTTGAATATATTAATTAAGTTCCAATTTCCCGTTGAATTTTAACGGGCATTTACACTAGTAAAAATAATAAAAATAGTTTGCTACTAAAAAGAACTCTCCCGAGCGAAGCCGGGCCTTTCAGCTAGTCTTTTATAAATATCTGCTTCTGACGGAGGATAAATATATATCATTATATATAGACGTTCCTTACAGAGAAGTAACATCATTATATGGAGAGAGGAGAACGAAATAACATATAGGATATACATAGGAGGATACTAATGTCCAGCCCAAACTACGGGAGCTGAAAGTTTCAGTTTTTGTAGATATGATGGAGATACCTTCAGATAAAATAAGATTTCTTACCTAAGTGACATGACATGGGTTCGACTCCAGAAATTCCGAAAGTTGCGTTTTTTTCCATAAGAAAATCATTGCGTCATTTTTGTAAATTAATTTCTAGCACTTGCCCATAAGCTACAAAAACTAAATTTTCAGTGTAACTAAATGGCGGCAATATCTATTATGAATTATTGTTACTTTTGCTTACAGTGTTCTCGGTTCGACTCCAGATGCCCCGGAAAATCTCCCATAAGTTAGTATGGAAAAAAGTTATTCCAGTGTGTAGACCAATCTAATACGTTTAGGAAGCTGTCATTTTGCAAGATTATAGAACTTTTCTCATAACCAATTATTAAAATCGAAAATTTCAAAATTGTTAATTTTAGGGGTTTTTCTAAACCCAGTTGCACATTAAAGTTTAATAATTATCTTGGAAACTATAAGTAGTATATTCGAGTATTTTTCAGCATTTTGTAGCAAATTATACATAGCGAACTTTTTTTGGAAAAAGTTCAACAATGTGACCGCTATAAATTTGCAATTATTAAAAGATTTTTAAGGTTGTTGTATTTCCGAATTTGCAACGAAGCTGATATTATTTTTACTGGTAGACCTGGTAAAAAACGAAATAAGGATTATAGAAATGTTGATATTTAAATTTGTTTGGGGCTTAAAAATTCTTAAAGTTTAAACAAATAGATTGAGGTTTAGGTACCTCGGTGTAAGCTAGGAAGCAGAAGTTTTAAAGATATGTAGAGCTTAGTGCATTGAAACTAACAAACATTTGAAAATCTCCAGCAAAGTATTATTGCAGCCGTAATAAATTTTTAAAATTTAAACAATTTAATAAATATTACTTCACTTCTATACGTGCTACAACTTCAAAACTTGACAATAATGTGTGGAATTAGTACCGTACATTGAATAAAGTATAATATTTTTAAAATTGAAAATTTATGGCATTGTTTTATTCAAATATTGTTCAATAAGGAAAGATATAAATTGGGTGCAAAGGTGAAATCTTTTGAATTAAAAAAATATTTATAATAATGTTATATATCATAAAAATTAATGTTTATCAGGGTGAGATGAAATGCTTGCAGAAGCACCAACTACTTGTATAGCATACTAGTAGAAGGTGCTTGCATTCTGCACGCATATCATCTTACCTTGAAAAAAATTCATTTTTTCCCATTTTCTAGTCGGTTTTGCACAAAATCCTACCTAAGAAAAGAATTTCGAATCTCCAGCTCATCTGGAAGTGCCTAAACATTAGTATCCTCCTATCATTATATATCGACGTTTCTTACAGAGGAGGCTATATACAACAGGAGGATACTAATGTCCTGCCCAAAATACAAGAGCTAGAGAGCTGAAAGTTTTAGTTTTTGTAGATATAATAAAAAAACCTACAGATTAAATGAGACTTCTTACCTAAGTGACATGAGTTCGACTCCAGAAATTCCGAAATTTCCGTTTTTTCCCATAAGAAAAGCGTTGCGCCATTTTTGTAAATTAATTTTGGGCACTTTCCGGTAGGCTAGAAAAATGAAATTTTTAGTGTTGCTAGACGGCTGCAATATCTATTAGGAATTATTGTCACTTTTGCTTACAGTGTCTTGGATTCGACTCCAGAGACCCCGGAATATCTCCCATAAGTTAGCATGGGAAAACCCAATCCGGTGTGTAGACCAATCTAACAAGTTTAGGAAGCTGAAATTTTGCAAGATTATAGAACTTTTCTCATAACCAACTATAAAAATCAAAAAGTTTAAAATTGTTAATTTTTAGGGGTTGTTTTAACCCCATTCGAACCTTAAAGTATAATAATTTTTATCTTGAAAACTATATGCTGTAGGTTCGAGTTTTTGAAATCATTTTGTAGAAAATTAAACAGAAAAAAGAAAATTTTGAAAAAGTTCAAAAATTCGACTGCTAAAAATTCGCAATTGTTTAAACATATTTTTGAGGTTTGTGTATTATCGAATGTGCTACGAAGCTGAAATTTTTTTACCGGTAGATTTTGTGAAAAAACGAAATAAAAAGTTATAAAAATTTTGATATTTTAATTTCTTTGGCTGTTAAAAATTTTTTAAATTTAAACTAATAGATAAATGTTTAGGTACTTCGGGGCAAGCTAGGAAGCTGAAATTTTAAAGATAAGTAGAGCTCAGTGCATTTAAACTAACAAACATTTGAAAAGCTCCAACAAAGTGTTATTGCGGCCGTATTAAACTTTTAAAATTTTAACAACTAAATAAATATTATTTCACTTCTAGATGATCCTTTGAATTAAAGAAATATTTACCATGATGAAATATCTCTCTGAAAAATGAATGTTTTTTCAATGTGAGATGTCAAATGCTTGCAGTACGCAAGCACCTTCTACTAGTATGTTATATCCTCCTCCTCTGTAAGAAACGTCTATATATAATGATATATATATATATATCATCATCATCATAGGTAGTCTGTCCGTAGACAGGTCCGTGATTATTCATGGTTAAACCTGGTTCTCCATATACTCCTATTTTCCGCTGTCCTCTTTATATCTTGATAACTCTCTTTCCCTTTCAAATCGTCTATCAGCTGAAACCTTTTCCTACCTCTTTCCCTTTTCCCATCTAGTTTTCCTTCTAACACGTCTTTAATCATACTCTCTCTCCTCAGGTAATGTCCAACCCAGTTAGCCTTCCTCTTTCTGATAGTCTGTATAATCATTCGCTTCTCTCCTATTCTTCGTAGCACTTCATCGTTTTTCATCCTATCTGTCCATTTTATCTTCAGCATTCTCCTCCAAGTCCACATTTCAAAGCTTTCCAAGTATTTTATGTCATTTTTCCTTAGCGTCCATGTTTCTGCCCCATACAATGCTATACTCCATACGTAGCATTTTATCAACTTCTTGCGGATATCTTCCCTTATATTCCCTGTAAGTAGTTGTTTCTTTCTCCTGAAAGCCGCTTTTGCTTTTCCTATTCTAGTTTTGATCTCATCCGTACATTTTGCCTCTCGTGTTATGATACTTCCAAGGTATTTATATTCTGAAACTTGTTCTAATGGCTTTCCCCCAATAGTTATGTTCAGATTCTCTTCTTTACCCGATATTCGAATGACCTTGGATTTTTCTGTATTTATTTCCATACCGTATTTTCTACCTGTTATCACTAGTCTATTTATCATTTTTTGTAGCTCCTCTTCCTTTCTTGCTAGAAGTACTTGATCATCTGCGTATTTTACTGTTCTTATAATCCTTCCTCCAATTTTGAAATCCCCTGTGCCTTCTAAAGCTTCTTGCATTAGACTTTCTCCATATATATTGAATAGGGTTGGCGATAGGCAGCAGCCTTGTCTTACTCCTCTACCGATATTTATTCCGCAGGTGTCCACATTATCAAACCTGACCTTTACAACTTGATTCTCATATAGATTCCTAATCAGTCTCCTGTCTTGCCAGTCTACACCTATATCCTTTAATATCTTCATCAACTTTACCCAATTTACTCTATCAAAGGCCTTCTGCCAGTCTACGAAACATGCGCAGATATCTTGACTGTATTCTATTGCCCTTTCTGATATGATTCTAACTACTCCTATAGCATCTCTAGTTCCTCGTCCTTTTCTGAAACCGAATTGATCTTCCCCTATTATTTCTTCTGCCTTTTTCTCCAGCCTTTTATTAAGAATCCTCGTGATGATCTTCGATGTGTGTGACAGAAGGCTTATAGTTCTGTAATCTTTACACTGCTTTGCCTTTGGCTTCTTCTTTAGAGGGATCATTGTTACTTCTAGGAAATCCTGAGGCCACTCTCCCGTGTCGTAAATCTTATTAATTAATTTCGTGATCGCTTTTAGTCCTTCTGATCCTATGACTTTAAGTATCTCAGCCGGTATTCCATCGCTGCCCGTGGCTTTCCCCTTCTTTAGTTCCACTATCGCCTTTTCTACTTCGCTCTCCATAATACTTGGTCCTAAGTTGTCTTCTTCAATGTTTTCCTCATTTTCCAGTTCTATTTTTGCCGCTCCTGCCTGTTTGCTGTATAATTCCTTAATGTATTCTTCCCATACCTGTGCTACATCCTTTGTTTCTGAGACTATCTTCCCATCCGTATTCATAATTCCTTTACCACAAATTCCATTAGACTTCCTATCTTCTAATTCCAGTGCCCTAGCGTACATCATATCGTACCGTCCTAACTTCTCCATTTGTTCTATTTCATCACATTTTCCTTTTATCCAATTTTCTCTAGCTTTATCTGTTACCCTTCTCAACTCATTGTTTATACGCCTATAGTTGGCTCTACCTTTTTCACTGTTAACATTTTTCCATTTTCGTCTCTCATCCATTTTCTCCAGCATTTCCTTAGTGATCCATGGTTTTCTGATTTTCTTCTCTTGTTTTCCAATCTCTTTATCCAAGGTATCCTTGATACTGGTTTTAATTTCATCCCATTCTATATCAACGGTCTTCGGTTTGTTTTCCAACTTTCTTAGGTTATCTTCCAACTTCATGCTGACTACATCCTGCCTTTCTTTCAGTTTTTCTAGGTCCCAGGTCTGTCTTTCTCTTCTCGTTTTTCTTATTTGTTTGAGCTTTGTACTCACGTCAAGTATTAGAAGGCTGTGATCTGAATCAAAGTCTGCTCCTTGCAATGCCTTGGCGTTCTTTATGCTGTTCCTAAATCTTTGTTTTACAAGGATGTAATCTATTTGGCATCTCATTCTATCTCCTGGGCTTTTCCATGTGTATAACCTTCGTTTATGGTTTTTGAACCATGTATTAGTCACTACAAGGTCATTATTGATGCAGAATTCTACGAGTTTCTCCCCTCCTCGATTTCTCTTCCCAAGTCCGTATTGCCCGACAACATTTTCTTCCTGTCCTTCTCCGACTATGCTGTTCCAATCTCCCATTATTATGCAGTTTACCTTTCCTCTTCCGTCTTCTTCGTAAATTTCATTAATTTGCTCATAGATCTCATCTATTTCTTCATCGTCATGAGCTGACGTTGGCATATATACCTGGATTATCAGCATGTCCACTGGGACTGCTTTTAGCTTTATTGCCATCAGTCTATCGTTCGTTGCTATTATCTTTGTCACGCTTTTCATCATATCTTTCCTAAGTACCAGAGCTACTCCCCTTTCCCCACTATTTCCTCCAGAATAAACTACCGTGAATTCTTCCGAGTCGAACTGTCCTTCTCCCTCCCATCTAGTTTCGCTTAGCCCTATAATGTCAACTCTATTTCTTCTCATTTCTTCTTTCAAGTTCTCTAGCTTTCCTGCCTTTCTCATAGTTCTTACGTTCCAAGTCCCTATTCGTAATTTACTTTCGACAAATGTTTTCCTCAAGGCAGTCCCCGCCCGGAGATCCGATTGGGGGACTATTTTACCTCCGGATTGTTTTACCTCGAGAGAACTCATATTGTCCAACCATATAATCTTTACTAGGGATTGTAATGTGGTAGTTTCTCTCTTGCTTTCCACATCGCAGTACTGTAGCCGTTCAAATCGTCCTGATCACGCCTACAGCTGTATTGGATATAGACCCAACCAACATCATTTGTTTTCGGCTCTATACCATACTGACAGTACTGCTGCCTACTGCCAGGCACTGATGATAGTTTTTTTTTTTAAATAAATAAAACCTCCATTCGAGGGGTTTGAACCCCCGAACTTTGCAATAGAAAGCCGACACGCTAACCACTACACCACCAGTGCATATATATATATATATATATATATATATATATATATATATATATATATATATATATATATATATATCATTATATATATTCCATATGTAAGAAGCATCTATTTATAATGATGCTAGGGAGATGCCCGTAGAAATTGAACGAGAAAGTTTTTTGTGAAATAAAAGATGAACAAATAAATATACCTTGACTTACCTTTGATGCAAGAAAACAAAATTTCGTTATTTTAGGCGTTCGTTGTTTCAAGTCTCGAACTCCTTCGATGATTCTAAGCACCTAATTTTAATATGCAAATGATTAATGTTCTACATTCAAATGTATTCCTTCTCGTAAATAACGTAACGAATGTTGTTTACATTGGTTACTATGAAAAGAATTTCTCTTTTCTTCTCTTTCTCGTACTAATTGTAAGAGCATTCAAAGCACGCTTTCACCCATACAGATTGAAATAACAATAGAATTTCGAGGTAATTGGTTGGCATAGCAACATCCCGTTAAAATTGCAAGATTTCTCCAAAATATGTGAATTAAATGTTTAACATGAGAAATTTCGAACTGTAGGCGAAAATAGATGAACGGAATTAAAAACTTCATAGTGTTTTCTTTAAAATGGGTTAAATCCAAAGATCATAGTTTAGTTTTTTCTAATTTAGATCTCAAAAAGAATAATAGCCTACAAGTCAAAAAGTCGATTTTTACGTGTTATCATATGGGAAATATAAATACCTACCTCGGAGTCGAACCTATGACATTTTTCCACATTTCTTTTCGTCATCTTCTTACAATATGTGAGTCGATCATTCCTGCCAAATATGAAAAATGTACCTTGTTCCATTATTGAGTTATTCGTATTTTTATAGCGTGACAGAGGGAGCCACAAAGGGACAAAGGAACCAAGGGACAGAAGTAGCCTTTTATTATTGGTAGATATCCTATATATGTAAGAAGCAGCTCTTTATGATGATATATAGCCATGGATTGAAACAGCTACGACACGGTGAACGAACAATTGAGAAATCTATCTATATATATGTTGCTCAAGATCTATAAAATCGATAAAGAATCAAAATAGAAAATCTAAATTTGGCAAGAATGCTTTATTCAGATATTAAGAGTGATTGACGATAAAATATTTGGAAAAACTGCCCGGGTTCGACTCTAAGGAAGACATTTCCTTTTTCCATAAAATATCACGTAAACATCGACTTTTCGACGCGCAGGCTTTTATTATTTTTGAGATCTAAATTAGAAAGAATTAACCTACGATCTTCGGATATAAACCATTTTAAAGAAAAAAATATAAAGTATCTTATTCTGTTCATCTTTTTCCCGCCTACAGTTCGAAATCCCTCATGTTAAACGTTTAATTCACATATTTTGAGGAAATCTTGCCATTTTAACGGGATGTTGCCTTGCCAACGAGTTACATTGTTAAACCTCGAAATCCTATTGTTATTTCAATCCTTTTGGGTGAAAGCGTGATTCGAATGCTTTTAATACGAGAGAGAGAAAGAGAGAGAAGGAAGGAGAGGGAAATGAATAGTTGCGTTATATACGAGAAGGAATACATTAGAATGCACAACATTTATCATTCGCTTATTTAAATTACTTAGAAAGTCGAGACTTAAAACAACGAACGCCTAAAGGACGTCAGTTTTTTTTCCGGCCATCGATTTTTAAATACTCATCGAATCGATCGACAGATCAGTGTTTAATGCGAGAATTTTAAGCATTTTTAGTGATTTGCGTTGTTGCCGGTTTAGCGTAAAACTTTCCCGTAGAATTTCAACGGGCATCTCCCTAGTTAATTAATAGAGTTAAATTTTGAAGAATATAAAACATATTCATATATTTCACATTAAGACTAAAAAGAAAAAACAAATAAAAATAAAATTTTTAAGTTAATTACTTTCATAAAGCGCACAAAAAGTGTAAAAATAAAAGTATAATTATTTTGCTATTAATAATTTATAAGACGCACTGAATGAAAAAATAATTTAAATTATTGAATTAATAGAGACATTGAATATATAAAAGTAATGTTGCATCCTTTAAGACATATGAAATAATTATTAGAAATACAAAATAACTTTTATATATTAAATATCTCTATTAATTCAATAATTTAAATTATTTTTTCATTCAGTGCGTTTTATAAGTTATTAATAACAAAATAATTATATTTTTATTTTTACACTTTTTGTGCCCCTTATGAAATTTATTAACTTAAAAATTTTATTTATATTTATTTTTTATTATAATTACGCTTTTCCATTGGATACATCATCTGATGCGGAGTTTATCTTTTTAACAAACTGAAAACAGTTATCAAAATGCCTGTGCATTCTCCAATGCTTTGTTATTCATATCTTCAGCAATAAATTAAAGGATGCCGGAGAAATGGAACACAATTGCCTAATCTCTACTCATCTCTACCATGTCTCCACAAATAGTATTTGCAACATTCTTCTAAATATTTTAACAGCATCTTATAATATCACTTTTTACAACATTTTAGATAATTATTCTAGACATATTATTTAAAACACAAACGCAACACGTTTAACTTATGTTTTTTTGTCCGAAGGTTTTTAGTTATATTTTCCTGAGCCATTTCAAGTTTATGTTATAGTTGTCTTCATTACTTCTTGGTCCTTTTTTGACTGATAACCTTTTATTTTTCATCCAATTTATTCCCTTTCATCTGGGCCGGTCCGAGGTATTCTGGCGCCCCGGGCGAGAAACCGATTCAGCGCTCCCTTCCGTGAATTTTTGCTGCGATATTTTGAAAAGAACTTGTTAATTTATTCACTGACATTGACATTGAAAAAGAGAAAGTAGTTTCATCCTGATTCGTGACTGTTCCGCGATATAAATTGGTATCCAAAACTTATTCATTTATATGTAATGTATAGATAAATTATCGGGTTAGCGCCTCCAATACTTTGGCGCCCCGGGCGGCGCTCCGGCTCGCCCGTATCCCGGGCTGGCCCAGCCTTTCATAACAGTATACATTTAAAACTAAAAAACTCAACTGCTCCCTGTATTCCTCCAAATCTACTTCCATGCACACCTATGCCCTAGCGTAAGATATTAAATTTCGCTGTGGACCCGAATCACGTTAAAACAATTAGGGCTATGAATTTTTAAACTTATAATTCTAAAAATAATCCATTATCCGAAACGTATAACCAAGATGAAGTACCTAGTGGTCGCGTATAAAATTTCAGAGACGAATTAACATATAGACGTTTACGTGAATCACTACGCGGAAAATTTCTCCTGATACGTAAATTTAATATCTAATGTTGTGGAAGCAATAACCTATGCTATTGTTGGACGGTATGAACGTGATGGTGATAGCGCATGTGAAACTATGGATTTTATGTATCCTTATAATGCGTGTCCCTCAAAAAGAGAAACATTCTAGTTAGTTTAGTTAAAATTGAGATTACTGAGAGAATTACTAACAATAAGATTTTATACAATATACAGACAAACGCGTGGAAATTCTGGAAAAAATGCGAATTCTATAAATAAAGTTTTCCATGAAAGTGTACGATCAATAGCAAATATTGAAAACGTATTGCACTACTCTTACATTTCTAATGGGCAGTAATGCGGCTATAATGATATACTAAAATAGCTGAGCGATCAAATATTGCGACGAATCTGCTCCTATAAAATATCTGCCTCGTGCTTTTTTTGCATATACGCAAAACTTTATAGCAGTTGTCATATATGGTATCTTAATATAAGAGAAAGCTTCTGCGTTATATGATATTATATTTTTATAAATACCAACAGATATACAAATACCGATCACTTTGACTCTACATGGAAAGAAACTGAACAAATTTCAATTAATGTTTTGTGAAAAAATTAAGTTTAATTGAATTTCGTTTGTGAAAACTTTCAAACTGACTTCAATAACTTTTATTAAGTGGAAGTAATTGGAAAATCTGGTCAACAAATAAATGGGCAAATATAGAACAATGAGGTTTTAATGAATGACATCCTAAAATAAGGTCCAATTTATAAAAAAAGCAAAATAATTGACAATTCATAATCTTGTCATGACTATTGGTGATACCTAAGACAACTACTTGTTTTTTCAATTTTTTATACTTAAATTGTTATTATTAAAATTGTTTTTAACTATAAGATGAGCTCGATAATTCTTTAGTGAATTCAGCGATAGGAAAAATTGACCTGTTTTCGACTCTTTTAAGTGATGCTTGAGATAATAGTGACATCTATGACATGAATACTGCTTTCGAAGGGGAATCATCATTCAAATCGTTCCGAGTCTTTCCGCAAGGTGTCAGGAGCTGTTAAGCTACAGCAGCGCCACCTTCGTTTCTTATGATCAGGGTCAAGCCCAGACAGTTGGCCGCCTGAGGCAAATTATAATTCGGCGCCCCTTCAGTTTTTTTTACTGACAAGGATGAATGAAAATTTTATGAAAACACTGGAGGAGGAATTACAGAGCAAATTACATGAGGCGCTTTATTCTCTATTTGCTGTCTTTCTGCCGGAGCAAAGAATAGCAGATGCGATGCATTGCTGGTTGTCTACATCTCTAGCAGAATGTACTTTTTAACTATCGTTTCTGGTTAATCCCTAGCAGCAAATCCTACATCCAGTTAGTTTATACCATGTCTAACGCACATATAAAAAATCTATCCTGAAAATTTGGTTTCTCTAAATTGCAGGATTCCAGGACAGACAAACCGATTACATGAGGGATTTGTTAGAAAAAATGCACCTAATTTTGTTTTTTTTTTAAAATAAAAGTAATTATATGATATGAATAAATAAATTGTTATTTCGTATTTTCTACTTTTTTAACCTACGTCTAATTAAAAGAGCTCACAAGGAGAGGTTGCGAAAATTGGTAATCGGATTTTAATGAAACTTTTACAGATAAAAATTTATCAAAAATAAGCAGATACGTGTTTCGGATTTTTTTGCCTCGTTTACGAGAAATTAATATTTTTAAAACGTTATTTTACGCCGATTTCAATATTCAATATACACATAAGCCTAACGTATGAAAGTAATTCGTCTCGCTTTTAATTCTTCATAACTTTTAAACCATACGAGATAACAATGAAAATTGGCACGTACGTGCATTTAGCAAGCCGTAAGATTTTGGTGCTTTAAGATTTTTATCAAAGCCATCTAGTGTTTAAAAACGAAAAACATTTCCAATAGAAAATACATTAAAGATTGAGTTTTCATAGTGCAGGCTATCGTTCATTTGCTTATATAACTTCGACAAATTAACATAAAAACCTCGGACCTGCATAGTTTTAAAGAAGAATGATCAAGGTTTCTTATTATTGCAGTCTTTTATCGTCTTCGATTCGAAATCGCTCGCACTTCACGTTTATTCTCATTAATAGACAAAATTTGAAGTATTAACAATTAATACTTTGACGACAATGACATTGTTGAATCCCGAGGACTTCTTGTTGTTTTAATCCATGTTCCTTTCCCTCTTCCTCTCCCCTCGCTAGAAATACGTAATAAGATATTACCCTCCTAGATTTCCCGTTGAAATTCAACAGGATTTTACGCTGATATATTATATAAAAGGAAGTCCCCATTTTATGGCTAACGCTGTTGCCATCACCTCAAATGGCACACTGTCCTAATAGGTAGAATATTTAGATAGGGTAAAATCGACCCTCTGAAGTAAAATCGATCCGGGTTGGATAAAATTTACATTTATTTATACATATATTTAAGTACGGGACCAGATTGCGCTTTATTTACATGAAGAAAGTCATCTGTTGGACACATAAGATTTTTAAAACACGAATTTATGCCACTTTCAATAATTAGTCAATAATATACATTATCATAGGAAGAACATCGAGTTTATTGTGCTCCAGATTCGCGCACAGGTATAAAAAATTAAATTAAAATTACAAATAACACAATAAAATAATCACAATAATAAAAATTAAAATATGAACAAAAATAATTGCTCTCTTATAAATCCAAATACAAAACTGTTTATCATAATATCTGGTTTTAATTTATTAGCATGGATAACAGTATTTCATATCATAATATTTGGTTATAATTTATTAAAAATGGTTATTTACAACATAACATAATTAAATAAACCATTGAAACTTTCACATAATTCGGGGTGATAATCATCGTAAAAACCAACGAAACGAAAACTTTCTACACCAAGCACACTTTACAAAAGCCTGCCTGCCGCAGTTACATCTCTCTCTCGGTGTATTTTTTCAGGAAAGCAAACATCTTTTACGTTCATAAAAACACTGCGGTTGTTTATTACTCTGGCCGCATACCACGCGTACTCTATCATATCCTCAAATAATGGCGCTGATAACTGATTATGAATTAGAGCATCAATTTTAATAGCATCCTGCCTGTTATTGATTTCCCTACTTTCTTTGATTAAATAAGTACTGTTCTGTAGCCTACTAATATACAATTTCACTTGCCTATAAAAATAGACATCAAAAGGTTGACGGAAGGGTGTGCATCTCGGAGGAATGAATTTCACCTTACACAGACGATCTCCGTCTTTGTTAGTGAATTTGCTGTGAATGACGCCAATGTCCGTCTGACCTCCCCAAGAATCTAAAATTAACAAAAATTCCTTATTCCTGACATGTTTCTTAAGGACATTATCAAGGTAGGAATGGAAATGTCCGGCTGTCATTTTCCCAGATTTTGAAGCTGTTACAAATAAGTTCTTATGTTGATTCATCCAGCTCTCCACCTGTGTTTGAACTCGTGGTCCAAAGTCACCCTTTGGTTCCTGCACGCATAAAAATACATGCGGTAGAAACTTTCCTGGCGCAGTGATGGAAGAATGCGTGATTTTGTTTTTTTTTTCTCCAATATCTACTTCTACTACCTTTTCTCCCCTTTATGTTAAGGTACGATTTACATATCCCCTGTATACATATCCAGTTTGATCAATATTAATTACTAAATCGGGATGGTAACGTGCGATTAAATTATTCACGCATTTCTGAAAATTTGCAGCGATTTTCAACATTTCTTCCAAAGATATTTTACCTTTGTTTGTTACATACCGCGTAACTTTTAGTTGGCGAATTTTATGAAATTTATTAAATTTTATCACCCAACTTCGCGAAGCTGAAAATTGGAATGTTCACATAAATGTTGTAATGAAGCTGCCGATGTCCATTCTTTCAACATTCTTGTGGTAACCAGATATTTTCTCTCCCTCGCTTCATTAAACCTATCAAAGGTCCATTTTTTTAATCAACTTGGCGAGCCTCGTCCCACCTTTTTGAGCATCTTTGTTCCATGATATTAATTCGTCCTTTCTCTTCAACATGCCAGCTCCGTTATTCTGTAAGGTCCGTAAGCTCCAATTAGGATGTTCCCGCACCAACTTTGTGATTTTTAGTTTTACGTCCAGTGGGACAACTTCGAATTTTCTTTCATTATTGCTCTGCCCATGCCCTGTTCCTTAAGATGAAACTGTTGCAGATGTTGATGACTCCGCGAAATCCTCGTCAGATGATTCATCCAGTGCATATGTTTCTGGTTCGATTTCATCCACACGTAACAATACCTCCTCTTCCTCAAAGTAACTTTCGTCCAAAAGCTGTATTATTACATCTCTCATGGCATCGTCTAAAAGCGATGCTTTATGGGACATACTTTCACTGACAGTTTCTCCGATGATAGTCATTGCACGCAAAGATTGCAAACATTTAAGAAAGCCATTGGTAACTTTCTGTTTGGAGTACACAGAAATCTAAGATATGGTCCTCACTCAAAGGGCAAGCTCTTGTTAAACAGTTTGCCACTTGATCCATTTTCGTATTTCTATGGATTACAACAAATTATTTTATTATATACTGATAAATTTTAACACTTTAAAATCTAAAACTGATATAAATCAATAGTTTGTTTTACAAACTATTATTGTTAGTGTCAAAATTAACTATTGTTAGCGAGAGAGGTATTGTTGCGGTCCGCTTAAGAAAAATAAACGACATGATGAGTAAGAGTATTAGTTTAATAATAACATTGTAAGGTAGGAAGCGAAATGTTAACTTACAATTAGTAAATACTATATAATACCAATACTATTTCCTTTACGGTTCCGCAAAATAGTCTCGTGATTCATCAAGTACCTACGTATACCTCTTTTAAAATTATAAACGTCAAGGATTAATATAACTTGATTAGTTTATACAATAGCAAAATTTGTGAAGTATCTATTGCAGAAACTTTCTCATACTCGTATACTATGCATACTATTCATCTGGTCTTACTACACTCTTTGCTGACTGTAAAGAACTCTTACTAAAAAAATCGGGAAGTTATCTTTATTCCTAATATTTTTAAACTGACCAGCTGTTCATTGCACTATCTCTCAGATACCCATTGCGCGTAGGCCAGAGGGAATAAGCAGGTCGTAAAAAAAGAACTCTTACTGCTAAAAAACAACGTAACCGCTGAAAATGTCCTCTTTACGTAAATGGTATTAATATTTTGATTATGTGAATTGTGTGAAAATCAAACTTGATGCATAGTTATACCATACATAAATATCAAGTATTTATAGATTGACAAAGTCACATAGGCACTGAAGCATTATTGCTTGACGAAGATTGTTGAGAGAACTGGGGAGAGCTGGGTGGTAGCTGGACGTAAAAATCTATATCTTTATAAACAGCTGCTACTTACATATACGAATAGGATATAGAATATATATATATATATATATATATATATATATATATATATATATATATATATATATATATATATATATGAATATAGGTCATTGGTTATAACTTCTAGAAAAAATCCGAAATTTAAGACAAAGATATATTTAAGGGGTGTTTTTGACCCCAAAGTCCAATTTTAAGCACCAATAAAAAAGCATTGAAAACTGTGCCGGGATATATAAAATTGCTTTTTTAAATTATCTAAAATTAAGATACAAAGTCGAGACATGCACTGTACTATGGAAGAAGGAATGTAGTTTATTTTTCTTGAAGACAAAATTCAAATCCATGCTGAATTTGCGTAAAAATTTGATTTTATCATAAAATTACGAAAAGTTTTTCTGTTTTCAACAATGAAAAATGTTAACTGTCATAGCTAAGACTCCAATGACTTTCAATGGGAATGAATTTTCCATGCTTAAAGAGCATTGATTTTATGCTAACAAATAAGACTGCATTATAGTCCCTTCGATTTCAGCCAACGACGTATACATATTATGCCGTGATAATTTTAAATTAATTTTTTATCCGGATACATACTCAAATGCACGGATGATGATACCATATAATCCTAACACAAACAATATTCTAATTTTTACTTTCTCCATATGTAGTATAGGGGAAAGTATTGTTTTCATGAAAAAAATCGACTTCGAGATTTCAACGGAAATACACGTTTTGAGGTCCCCTGAACACGTTTTGACCATTTTCTCGATTATTTCTGTGACAGATTTTTTGTGGTTGCTCTAACTCAAATACTATTAATCAGGTCGACGCAAAATTTTGTATTTGACATTTTATGAAATTGACAAGAGTAGATTAATTTTTAGTAAAAATCGGTCAACCGGAAGTGAGTGTTTACTCTTGTCACTTATCCGTTATTTTGAAATATTTGCTTTAATATTCGATTAATGTAAAAACATACTGGAATAAATGTTGCAGGAAATTTTATTTTCTACAACATTTGTTTGAAATCTTTTTCTATATAATGCATTGTTTAAGAGATATCTTATATTTTTAGCTGCCACTACCACGCCACCTACCGACAGTTATTGTTAACAATTGACGCTTAGTTACGCCTTAGTAACGCTCCTTTTTCTTTTCTTAATTGTTGAAGCTTTGTGGTTATATCCAATATCAGAAGGCTATGGTTTGAGTTTATTTCTGTTCTTTGTTAAGTAAATTTTTCTCGGTTTCTTAAAATATTTATTATTATGTAGCCTATTTGGAATTTTTAGAAATTTTACAGATATGGAGAAAGTCATGTGGTGGCCTCATTAGATTTTTACATAAATTTTTGTATAACATATAGGCTATTGTCTTAATGATGATTATAGTTATTGCTGAAACGGCGATCTAAACCATGAAACCTGAAATTCCAAACTTAGACGCGAGCCAATTGCCAGAGAATCAAAAAATTTCGGATATATGATTTAATTTCGCAGAAAATGAAAATTATTGTCTTATCTTTATATATAATTACTCAATGTCTGTTCGTCTATCCGTCCGTCTGTCCGTTTATCCGTCTCGCTTTTATCTCCTTAACAATTTGTCATAGAGAAATGCTGTAAACGCCATTTTGTTTCTGCTAACTAGGAGACCCCAATAAAACTACTTTCGTTTACGGAAGCGTCCCGGATTCGACTCCGGGAGACGATTATATTTTTCCATATGTTTACACAGGTGCAAGGTTCATATATGGACCGAATTTCTCCGTTTTTCTTTCGACGGCCAAAAATATAAAATATCTTATTCTTGCGATGTTTTGATGTTACACGGAATAATTTCTCAGAAACGCAATTCTTTTCGGAATTTGATGGCTTTTTCGTACTCTTTCCGGGTGTTGTCAAGGCGATCCGCATTGTTGCCTCCGATTGAATTAGCGTCTATTAAGCCTTCAAATAGACAAAATAATTGTGTTATCCGCTTCGTGCTGTATATGAAGAATCGAAATTATTGTTGTAGCAATGTCAAACTAAATAGATTGCACGTTATAATGAAAGATTATTATTATTCAGTTAACTGCGTGTGAGCTCTGGGTATTTTTAACGAATGACCAAGAAAAAAATCTTCTTTCTTTATTTCAATACTGGAATGTGACCTTTTTCGTGTGGAAGAGACAATTAAAATTGCACGTTTAAATTATAAAAACAAATATGGCATTCAAAATGTCAGTTGTCTAATTTTATAAGGAGAAATGGGCTATTATTACTTTTAAACATGCAGATTTCTGACTGACTTCGCAAAGTTTTTGCGGGTACTACTAGTATATTATTACTACGCCATTTATTCGATTTTAAACGACGAATAAACATAGGATGACGTCATTATACTAACACACAAAATTTATTAAAACATAAAAAGTATTTTAATGTTGTGTTTCGTAGTTTTTGAGAAATTTTAACTCTTTTCAATTGTTAAATATAAGGGCGTCATACCTATTACCGCGATTTTTTAAATCCAAATACGTGCTAAAGGCATGGATGATGATGCTATAATCTTAACACAAAATATCCTAATTTCTCTATAATTTTATATATAGGGTACTGTCTTAATGATGATTATTCTCATTGGCCATGCAGGGCGATCTGAGACATAAAACTTGAAATGCGAAAACTTGGAAAAAGCCAATTGCCAGAGAATTTGAAATTACGAATAGTTGCCGTAATTACGCGGAAAATTACAAATATTCTGCTATAAATCGTGGAATTTATTATCTAATACATATAGGGTCCACGTGGCTGAAGTGCTGTTGCGCAGGAGATCGCGTTGGTTTATTTACGGGTTTAGATCTTGGTGTATGATGATTTTTTTACGCGCTTGCAATATGCAAGCACCGACAACTCGTATTACTATGTCCTAGACAACGGTACCCAATTACACGAAACTGGCAACAACGCAAATCACTAAGAATGCGTCAAATTCTCGCGTTAAAAACTGATCTGTTGATCGATTCGTTGCGTATTCAAAAACCTATGGTAGGAAAACAAACTTGCGCTCTTTTAGGCATTCGCTGTTTCAAGTTTCAAACTCCTACAATGATTATAAGTAATCATAATATGCGAATGATTAATCTTCTACATTCAAATGTATTCCTTCTCGTAAATAACGGGGAACGAATGTTGTTTACATTGGTCGCTATGAAAATCATTTTTACGGTACAGCTCCGACTCGATGCCCTGAAATGAATACTTAGTTCAAGGCCATCCAGCGCAGTGGTTCTTAAAGTTTCAATTGTCGCGGCCCCCTTGAATATCATAAATAAGAAACTTTAATACAAATGTCTTCATTATATATAACTATTAATAGTTTTTATAACATCGTATTTCCTATAATTCTCTGTTAAAGTTTGTTATACGTGGAAATTTTATTTTTTGGCATTTCATCTTATTTCCAAAATAATTTTTGGCCCCACTGGGAGGCTGCGGCGCATAGTTTGAGAAAAATTGCTCTAGCAAACTCGAACAAACGATCCATTGAAAGATGTTATCAGTTGGGGAGACCAAAAGAAACCGAATTGCGAAAATAAAAGAAGTCGGGTGTATACGAATTTGAAAGGGAAGGTATTTGAACCTTAGGGAACGGAAGGTTTATGGTCGGACGAGAGGGAGGAGGGAGAGTTTGTAGCCTGGGTTAAACCCGAAATACTTTTCTAAGAAGAAAATCATGTCAAGTGTTTTGCTAAGAAATATAACGAAGAGCATAGAATTGGACCGAGACTGTTGGTCTTGTTTCTAGTTTTGAAGATGTGTAAGCTCTACATTGCGTTGGTTTTTCGATTATTGGGTATTATTTATTCCAAATCGTGATTTTCACTGTGGTCAAACTGTGGCGCCCTTTGCGAGAGGCGCCTGAGACGGTCACCTTGCCTCGCCGGCCCGGCCCTGCTTATGATCACGTAACAGATGTTGAAAAGAAAATCTTGAATTCTGTTGCAATCTACAGATAAAAAATATGCATTTCAAGTATTCGATAGAAATGGCTAAATAATTTGTTAAAATTTATGTTAAGGAATAAATGTTTCATACTCTTTGATACACTGCCTTTTCAGCGGTTTGCGATAATGTTTTATTTAACTAAAACACTCAAAAAGAGTATCTGTACATGATTTTATCCGAATATTTTACAATTTAAAATGTACAATTACCAATAACTTATCAATAAATTTAAATTTGCTTATTCCGATAAGGTTTTTCGTCGATTTTCGTAATGATAGGGATTGATGTGATTTAGAGAGCAAGAAAATCACTGCTAATAAGTCCATTGCATATTTAAAGTTTAAAAGTTCACTTTTATGAAATCGTTAGAAAGTAATATACTGCTCATCTTGCTAGGAAAGAGCTGCATACATGATATTTTTCTGACAGATAAGACTGTTGAATAGTGTTAGTGAGCGAGGGATTGATTGATTTTATGGTAGATTGTATTTTTTAAATGGTTATTATTAACAAAATCTACTTGGAAAGGCTCCACTTTGTAGAAAGCTTCCATAATAGAAATGAAAAACGTAATTTCCACTAAAAACAAGTAAGGAAAGTGTACAGTGTGTCACAAATAGGCGCGTTTGGAACTATACTATATACGATATAATTTGACCGAACACACACCATAAAACAGCAAAACACCACGACCCGTCTGTTAAAAATTTCTCCTCCCCCCTTAGTTGGTTTATTAATTAACATATTACGTAATTTTAATGACTAAATACTGCAAAGCGATATATTAGAAATGATTCTAGGGAAACATTCCATTTATATTTAGTGATTTATTTTCTAATGTTTTAATCAACCGAACAATAGAAAATTATTTAAAACATACCTCACTTGAATTCAGTAGTTGTAGTATTTACGTTTATGTTCTTTTCTTCGCCGTAGATAATCCATTTCCTTCCATTAAAATTTTTTTTTCATGCACGCGTAAGGAATTAAATGTATTTTGTAATTATGGCAGATATTATTTACTTCAGTAACCAATAAGATTATTTACGTTGACAACAATTAGGTAGCTATGCATGAATTTTTCTAAGTTCAAAGCGAATTACGACTTTATTGTCCAATTTTCTTGATAACGGCTACTCCTACGATAAAAATGTATAGAAAAAGAAATACTTTACGTTACTAGTTCTACAAGTTTATTTAAAAACTATTTTAGTTTGACCAAACATTTACGAGATGTAACGGAAAGTTCATTTTTTGTCACCAGTAAAGTGGTACCCCTGATTGGCTTACGTGATTAATTTTAGTGATTTTCTTATTATCTTTGATTATAAGTCCTTAATATAAAATCCGTTTGGTAGAAGACGAGAACGAACATGCGGACGGACGGACAAACCGACGCTAATAGGCGCTTATGCTGGAAGCGAAACGTGCCTAAAAAGAGACTTACTCGACCGTTGTAAATGCTGTAAAAGGCGAATCCGTGCGAGTAAATCTCTTTTTTGGTGGAAATTACAATGTTTTATTTTTTATTATGGTTGTCATTGACGAATTCTATCAAGAAAACACATCGGTTAAACATTCCTCGATAAAGATTTTCTATACGGGCTGAGTAAATTGTTCGGGCTTAAAAGGAACCTAACCTTAACACTATAATTAATGGCAGGTAATGCAGGTCAGGCATATAACTTCCAGGTTAGGTTAGTGCTAAAGAGATATTTTATTTCAAGGAATAAATTTGCGAACACTTCATCATAAAGAAGGAACTGATAGCCAAGAAGAATGGATGGTTGATTTCGGATTTCCTTTTGATACCATTTTGCGCCGCAATGTCTGTAACGCACTCTTAAAAGAGGAAGGTAAACTTATAAATCGTGCGTTTGATCACGTCCACACTTTAGAAGTTGAAATTAGTTCGCCGAAGTTTCAATGGATAGTCTGGAATAACTCGCAAAATTCCAATATTAGCGGAGGGTCACGCCGAGGGCTGAGAAAAAAAGCGCGTCACTCCTTTGAAGTGAAAGAGAGTCGAGGGGAGGAGTGGGAGTATTATTCTCACTCCCTTACCTCTCTATCTCTCCTATAAAATCCACTTCCATCTCCACCCACTCCTTCCTCTCTCTCTCTCTCTCTCTTCCACTCTCTCACATGGAGATTTTTTGTCCCGCAGAACACGTACCAACGATTCTACCTTTCGAATTTGACCTCACGCCACGCCAATAATTAAATCTCTAAAATTAATCAGTCAATTATGGAAATGAAGTGATCCAAACTTTCTTATTTCCATCTTAAATTGAGAGGATGTTTGTTATAATAGCATTATCCATTTCCACAAGAAGGTACAAGGAGATTCAATAGCCATCGATGGACGTAAATTCATTTAATAATTTTTATTACTTTTATGTGGAAAAATAATCACTAATCTCAATCTTTCGATGTATTCCAAATATAAATTTTGATAGATCGGATCAGTATATACTTGAGTATATTTAAGTATATTTATAATTACTAGTGGTACCTGCAAAAACTATTGCGAAGTCAGACAGAAAGCTGCATGTTTAAAATCATCATCGTTAAAAATGCCCACAGCCCACCCGCAGTTTACTGAATAATAATAATCTTCAATTATTAACGTTGCAACGTTAGTTTGACATTAATACAACTATAATTACGGTGCTTCATAAAATCGCGAAGCGAATGACGCAATTCTTTTGTCTATTTGAAGACTTAATAAACGCTAATCCAATCGTAGGCAACAATGCGGGTCACTTTGGCAACACCAGGAAAGAGTACGAAAAAGCCATAAAATTTCGAAAAGAAACGCGTGTTTCTGAGAAATTCTTCCAAGTAACGTCTAAACATCGCAAGAATAAGATATTTTATAGTTTAAGCCGTCGAATAAAGTAAAAACGGAGAAATTCGGTCCATATTTACGTATTTCAATGAATGAAGGAAATAAACCTTGCACCTTGAAAATCGAAACTCATGTGTAAACATATGGGAAAATGTAATCGTCTCCCGGAGTCGAATCAGGGATACTTTTGTAAACGAAAATAGATTTCCCGGGGTCTCCTAGTTGGCAGAAACAAAATGGCGTTCACAGCATTTCTCTATGGCAAACTATTAAAGAGAGAAAAGGGGGGACGGACGGACGGACAGACATTGAGTATTAACATATAAAGATTTTAAATTACACAGTGGCATACATGAATACTATATAAAAGATTAAATGTCTGTTCTAAGATGCGAAGAAGACCTTGAATGAAACAAATTGGATTGAGCAAGCCAAAAACCATTCGAAAAGTTGAAAACCAATGGTGGAAATAACTCCGTGTAAGCACTGAAAAATTAAATCAAACGTTTTACTAAAATTCAGTAACTTGCATACTGCTATCTTATTTGTCATAAAAACCACGGACTATTGCGCGTACTTCTAAAGCTAAAAGTTCATCATTTGATTATACCATATTATTTAGCGAAAGTCATATTTCGCAAAAAATGTCTTTACCATTTTCTCCCCACTTTCCCGAATTTGAAACAAATGGTCAGCGTAACTTTGTTATAAAGGCGCTATCCCATCACAGTTTTAAATTCGAATACACCAGTTATTTATCGCAAGGAGAGAGCAGCCCCTCAAAACTAATTTAAGAAAAAAAGAGAGACGGAAGATAAGAAAACCATTTCGCAGTGAATCAGCTTAATGAGACGCTTTCGAGCAATATGGCGAACGCCGAGAGAACGTAATGGAAGGGAAGGGAGAGGAAAAAAGGCAATTAGGAAGATAAGGCGAACTGCCCCGCAAGCAATATAGAACTGCCCTTTTTTTTGCTGCCATCGAGTAGGCAATTGGTTTTTTTTCATCCCATTCCAATTGCCGCCATTAATCTCTTCCCTTCGATATCACAACTCAATACCCGAAAAGTGGTTCGGCAAACTAACTCTCATCATAGGCGAGCGAGAGAATAAAACTGGAACCAAAGGATTCCCGGGAATCGATCGTAGGGGAGGATGCGTTGGATATCCGATCGAATCCGGAGATGGAGAGAAGGGAAGGAAGAGAGGACAGAGAACCCTATCGTCTCCATATAGGACTGCACTGCCGAGTTTTAATTTAATTCCGATTATTTTCCCCTTCCCTCTCCTCTGGTAAAGCCGTCTCCACCTCTCATCCTCTCTTTGACGATGGGTCCGAGTGATTTCAATGGAGAGGGGGAAACGTTCTTGTGCGTCAAGGCATCGGCCGAATAATTGAGAGAGGGGGAATAGGGTGGAAAGGATTGAGATAGTGGAGCCGAGATGGAGGGGGATGAGATGAAGAGGGAAGAGGGTGGAATGGAGTAGGAGGGAGTGTGAGAGATTGGGAGGGAGAGGGTAATAGAAAAAAAAGAGGGAAAAAGAAATAAAGGAATGGGAGAGGGTAGTAGAGGGGGGGATGGAGGGGTAGAGAGGCAGATGAAGGGGAAGGGAGGTTTTGATGGAGAGATGTAGGGGGAGAGAGGGTAGAGAGAGAGGAAGGAGAAGGGGGGGTTATATGGGGAGAGGTAGGGGAAGGGAGGGTAGAGAGAGAGGAAGGGGAAGGGAGGGTTAGATCGGAAGGGGTAGGGGTATAGAGGCAGAGGTAGAGGGAGGGAGAGATAAGATAGGCAGAAGTAGAGAGTGGGGGAAATGCGAGGAAAAGAGAGAACCATAGGGAGGAGGGTGAGGGAGAGAGAGGGTATGGAAGGAGGCACGGGGCAGGGTGAATGAGTGGAAGACTAGTCAAAAGGGAGGTAGGAATAAATATAAGGCTAAGGAAGGGAAGTTGGAATATTTTGGGAAGAGGGGGTGAATCGGTGGATTAAGTGTGAAGATGGCTGGAGAGAATAGAAAACAGGAAGATAAAACGGGAAGAGTGGGCGAAAGGGGTGGGAGGATACTTTTACTGGGAGGAAGAAAAATAAGGAGACGAGAGGAGAGAAAGTGTAAGAGGGAAAAAGACTTTAAAAAGAGAGATAGAGGGGGTGTTGATAGGGAAGATAAGAGAATGGGAAAGAAATATATGGTAAAAGAGATGCTAGTATGTGGGTTGAGAGGTTGAATGGCGGGTGGGGGATGGCCGAGGGATAGATAGGGAGAGAGGTGAAGGGGGAAAGTGGCCCGTGGGCAAACGAAAGGGTGGATCTTCGCCGGGATACTGGAGTATAGATGGGGGGGGGTGTGAGAGGGGTGGAGTTGATACGGGAGAGAATGGGAATGGGGATAAGGGAAAGGGAAGGGGAAATGAAAGGGGGTTGGAAACCACTGAGAGAGAGAGAGAGGGGATAGCAGGTCGTGCCCTTTCCCTTTAGGGCCATACTGTCCGCTCTCATCCGAACCCTGACGGAAGAGAAGTAGATAAAAAATGCAACAATGATTTTTCCGCGGCCCCCATTTTCTGTCCATCTCACTGTAAATCAGCTCGAAAGAGATTATTTTTTTCGACAAATGTGGCGTTGGGGGCGCAGAGCCAGAGGCGGTTAATTCGAAACAGTTTTGCGATTTGAGGGTGAAAGTATTCGAAAAGTGCAAGAGATGATTCTCCTATCGGTAGCGGCTGGAAAGCGATGGTGAGGCGAAGAGCGTAAACGTCACGGCGCCTGGCAACATAATGATCAAAGAAACTTGCCTGTAGTGGTCTCTCTACCACGGGAACAATAATCCCGAGGTAAGCTGGGAGGGAGCATTTTTGGGGAGTCGGACTGTTAAATTATTCTGCCAATAACATGATATGTGCCCAGGGATAACAAAGCCATGTGTATTTGCATTATTTTTACCCTGAGCGTATAGCCCAACGGCTGTATATTACACCAGGCGGAAGTTGAAATGTGTATAATTTCTTGCCCAGTGTCGCGCTGAATTGCTACTTACTGGCGGTTGTATTTTTAAAATAACACCTGAAAAAATAAATTCAAATTCTAAACACGAAAATTTCCATTTAGTAAAAGAAAACTCGTTATTTCTTCGATTACTATAATCTCGAAAAACGTTTTTTTAAATGTCGTTATGAAGAAAACATCGTATAATAATTTAGCTAGACTGGATTGGATATTTTATGGAGCACCTTGAGATTAATTCCGCCTAAATAAGCAGCAGCTCAATGATAGTAACAATCACGCTCAACCCAGTGAACTTGAGAGTTGCATTAAAATATATCCACATTTATTAAAACAATTACTTAACTGTGAAATTACAGATGTTTCAAGCTAAAGAGCTAATAACTAGGAAATGTTTTCGAAAAAAGGGATTAAAACTAGCTAACAAAAACAAAAATAGAATTTTCAATAAACCCTTGAAATTAATCGATGAAAAAATAGTTTACTATAAACAGCCAATATAATGTTTATGAAGCATGTGGGTGAAAGTAAAAGTATAAATTGTTAGTTCCCAAATTTTTAGTCAATATTTTATACGAGGCGTTGCCAGGGAAATTATGAATGTTTTTTTATTTAATCTAATTCAATTTAATTGAATATCTTAATCTGTTTGCTTGAAGTCGGTTTTGCCTCTGTTCTCAATTTCCTGCTGCTGTGTATGCTGCCATTGTTTTAGTTTGATTTCTTTTTACCTAAACGTAAGTTATTCGAGGCATTATGACTGTTGATTTTTTTGTTTCTAGAGAGTTTAAAACTTTTGATCACAGTGAGACTTGAATATTATTTTTTTAGCTATTTAAATCGAACTTATTGTTAGACCCTTGGAACGGGATTTAAACAAGCATATTTATCTTCCTTTAGATATAAAAGAACGTCATGTCAAGTTTGGTCGTTGTAGCCCATTCCGTTTTCGAACATAAGACAGGCAAACTTTCGAATATATATAATAGAATTAAATTTTAGTACACAAGCAGCTTTTATTAAAATGTTATCCATAATGTTTTACTTTTAATGCTTAAAATATATTTTCTTAATTACACTAATTTGCGCTAATTATATTAATATCATAATATTATCGCTCTAATTATGGAAGGTCTCTGTTCGTTTGATGGGCTAAACCGAGTGACTGGCGAATCTTGTTTGAACAGAGAAGACTGAGAGGAAGCAAATCCCAAGAGCCTGATGACAAAACTAGCAGATTAGTGACCGCCAAGGGTTTTCTATACTGCTGAGGTGGGCTGCTTTACAGCCGAATGCGGTTCTGGTTAATCCAACCGTTTTATGGCTTACGAGAGTAATTTTGATCGTGAAATGATAGCAATTAGTTAACTACGCGATAACGAATCAAACCCGAGAAGACTAATTTAGACGAGGTGCACTTATGCGATTTTCCTGATCCGCCACTAATAAATTTAATACCTGTCCAACGGCACGAAACATTACACAGGCCTATTTTACGCAGGCGCATCGTAACGCGCCTCGGGATCCTCATTCGAGCGATTTTCGCTTTGACGGAGGAAAAGCGCGTCAAATTCGATTTCTCCCATTTCTATTCTAGCGAGTCAAAGCTCTCGTAAAAAAGAGACAATGCAACAGTTAAAGCGCTTAAAAATTCTGAAAATCGACTTAAATTCCAAAGCATTGGAGCAATACGGGCAGATATGAAACCCGAGCCTTCAATTTTCATCAAAATAGCGATGAGATCCGATTCGGGAGTATGCTGGTGCGTCTTCTTTTCGTATTCATCCTCTCGTAAAAACGTTGACCGTTCGGACGAAAGGGATGACCCAGTTCTGAATGCTATCTGTCGAAATGGTGAGATTCAGAGGGGGAGAGGAAAGGGACCAATCGATCCCTTGTCCAAGAATTATATGTTACGTGCTCGTTGAGCCATTCAAGAGATAGATTATGGCAGAAATATATTCGCGAGACCCTTTCACTCCGATGATCTGGGATCGAAATCCTGGCGGTAGAATATGTTTCTGCCGGAATATTCTCGAGCCTCCCTACTAGGGCAATTAAGTTTCTCCTCCAGAATAAGAAGAGAGGATATCAAGCGGATGGACGGCTTTTTTTTTGGATACAACCGAAGATGCTAAGAATCGAAATTTTCCCCCTCGCTCCGCATCACTAGTGATGGAATGCTAGCGGGGAATGGCTATTTCACGCAGCTTATAACAGATCCTATAATAATGGATTTTGCACGTATCGTATTCATTTAGGATTAATTGTATAAAAAATACATTCATAATGGATTAACCCTAAAGAAATCCCCGCCAAAATTTCTCAATTAAGTTTTCATTATAATGGATGGAATCGTTTAGCCATTGAACGAGTTCGAACAAACGGACAGTGTGATAATGAGAACGTCAAGATAATTGTACGCTATAATGGTCAGGGCTGAATCCAAAATTTGGGCATGGGAGTTTTAACGCTGAGAATTTCTCATAATGACAAACCGTTATTGGCAAACAGACTAGTTTATTATTTATCTACAACTTGTGGAGATGAAGAAAAAAGAAAAAGGTTACTGTGTAGTACTTTATTATTTTAAAATATAGCTTTCGCAGATAAATACTACAAGTAGCACTAAAGAGTTTAGCACAAAAATTATACGTGGCAAGGATACACTTTTATTGGTAAAAATATTAATATTTATTTATTTAAATTTATCTATTAAAATGGAGATAACCGGTTGGGTAATACCCCGGATCAGTGGAAAATCACTTTTCTCGCGTTCTCGAACGCAGCCGATCGAAATAGCTTAACGTGTAGAAATATGCATCATTTCAGCTAATCGGATAAATTTCCGAAAATTGCCATGGAACAAGGGTGGGCCGAAGGAGATGTTGAGTCCTCCCGCACAAGAGAGCCACTCTTGGTGGCTCACGACCACTGAATCGTGGGAAAGTTTTGCTTCGACTGCAGCACTTGAAGGAGAAATGTTGTTTCGTCGGCAGCCACCAGGAGCACTTCAATCAGAAGGAGATAATCGGATTAAGGGATTGAATAAGGACGATGGCCTTAAGAGAGAAGAGATTTTGTGTCTCTCGCTCCTCACCCAGCCATTCTTTCCTCACTTTTCTCCCTCTTATCTTCCTCGTCCCTTCTCCTCTATTTAATTTATCCTAGATAGCTAAAGTTAATCATTTGCCTCACTCGTCATTCGAGTGTTGCGGTGTTTTCAAGATGATTCTCACCTTACTGCGCAGAAGACGATTATTTTGTAGCTCGCGGAGTTTTTTATTTTATCCCTAAAATGCTAAACGCTCATATTCCCTATTCATTGAGATAACATTCAAAAATTACTACTTTCGTAGTCAACAAGAAATGAGTAAACTGGTAGCCAAATAGTAGTCGTACTCGTTTTCTTATGATCAGAGATAGAAGAATTGTCAACTGCTACGGCTACTTGGCAGTTTGTACGTCTAAGCTTTTAATCATAAATGATTATCGATCGGATTGAAGTTCTAAGATGAACTCGATAATTGATATTAAAATAAGAATTTTGTGGAAAAATACTTCTTTCGTCGGTTAATTCTAACAAAACACTGGTAATTTTCTAGAATCTCTAAATATACCCGTTCGTGATTTAATCGTTACAATTCTTCCAATCTGTGGAAAATCACAGCCAATCCCCAGGAAGGCATTTTATTATTTTTTAATTATTTTTCTTTATTTTCATTCATTTAATCAAAATGTATTTTTTCGTTTTCTCTTTTACACATTGTGATATTCCTCTGTTTATATACGATTACTGAATAACAGAGCATAGAATTTTTTCTCCCTCACCATCGCCTCTTCCGTTCTTTCCTTTCTTCCGGTTCTCCCTCCACTTCTCTTTTTATTTCCCCTCCTTCCTTATCTTCCCTGCATGCCTCCTCTCACCCCCTCTCTTCCTCACATGCATTCTCTCTCCCCTATTTCCTCGTTCAGATTTATTTTCGCCCCCAACCAACCCATCACTATCCTCTCTCTATCTCTCTTATCAATCCCATTATCATCCCTTACCTCTCTCTTCACACCCGAGAGGGAAAAGAGAATGACGACAGTTTCGGAAGAGCTATTTAGAAATTAAGGCAAAAGATAAGAAGTTTCAATCCCAAATCGAGAAACTGCTTATCTTTCAAAATAATAGAACCTGCGGAGGCGCATCCCGCAATTTTTATTTTCTTCCAAATCCTGACTTCGAATGTCCATCGCGATCTGTTCCATCGTTCGCCTCTTCCCCCTCTCCCATCTCCTCAAACCTTCTCATAACCCTTCTCCCATTCCCCAACCTCCTCGCCAAACACCTCCTCCATATCCTCTTCCTTTTCTTCCAACTCCTCTCCCCTCCACCCTCTCCCAACCCCTCTCCCCTCCTCTCCCCTCCCCAATCCCAACCCTCTCTCCTCTCCCCCATCCCAACCCCCTCTCCTCCACCCCAATCCCAACCCCCTCTCCTCCACCCCAACCCCCTCCCCCAATCTCTTCCTCCCCCCCAACCCAACCTCCTCTCCCCACCCACAGTTTCAACTCCCTCCCCAGCCTCATTCTTCTCCCCCAACCCACTCTCCTCTCCCCACTAACAATTTCAACTCCCTCCCCAACCTCATTTTTCTCCCCCAACCCACTCTCCTCTCCCTACTCTCTCCTCCACACCCAAACCTCCTAACCCAACTTCTTCCCCAACCCTCTAACGCAGGAGTCGGCAACCGGTCGATCGCGATCGACCGGTAGATCTCAAAGCATATCGTGGTCGATCGCACAGGATTGAACAAAAATCGAGAAATTAAAAATATACGTCTATCAATGTGAACTTGCAAAAAGTTTCGAATGTTCACGCCGACAAAAACAATAACATATGATTTTAGCTAATAACTTTGTAATATATCACATAAAAATATTGTAATAATAATTGTATTGTAAAAAAACGTCATTGGAAAAGTGGTTGATCTTAAGATCTCATTTTATTCAAGTAGCTCATATGATGTTCAAGGTTGCCGACCCCTGCTCTAACGCTACTTTTCTCTCTGCCAGCTGGTATAGTCTTCGCAGTATGCATTAATTTGCCTTTCAAGCCTTTTATTTTTCATTGTAATCAATTTTAGATGGGCTTGAGAGATCAATAATCGCGTTTCTTACGTATCCATTGGAAATTTTTCGACACCTAACAACATTCATTCAAACTGCGAAAGTATTTTTTCTAATGAAAAAAATAATAAATTATGCAGTCAGGTTCGCCTTCATACGTACTTCTGCTTAGTTGTTGATAGATTAACTTCTTTAGCATTGTGTTACTTATTCAAACTAACCGCTTAATATTACGATTTTTTAACAATCTAACTTAATGCATGACTCATTTCCATGCAGTAAGGTTTGCACGTTAAATATACAGTCCAAAGTTTTGTTTTAGGTACTTAAAGTTTTTCATTTACGCCATCGCTGTTAGTGAATAAAAACATGACATTGTCCAAGATTCGGCTTAATGCATCTAGTACATGACTTTTTCGTCTCACGAAACTGATGAAGATTTGTACCGATCCTCGAAATCGGAATGAAGTATGTGACGTGTTGAAATTGTTGCGCACTTTTCGAGTTTCCCATTATAAGAGAGGAACTTTGATTATGAATACACAAAGCAACCCATTACTTCGTCGTCTCTTTGCCTCACGGAGTCATAAACTTGATTGAGGAACAGGATAGTGTTTCTTTGCAGATCGATATATCGTTTATCGACAAACGAGAGGTAGTCCAAATGATCAACTGGAGCGTAGGATTTCCAACTCCTCTTCCTCTCCACAATCTCTCTCGCTCTCTTTTCTTCAACCTTCCTTCCTTTCTCTCTCTCTCTCCCTAGCTGAGGATCCAAAAAACAATAATGGGTTCCAAAGCAAAGAACGCCTATTTCTTGGTTTCTCAAATTTCGGTCTCATATTTAATTCAATTATCGGAATAAAGATTAATGCGAATTACCTTAAATTTTTGGTATTAAGAAAACAGGCTTATATCTTGGTCTAAGGCAGGCAACCAAATTGACAGAGAGCTTCCTTTTTTTAATTTACCGTAAAACTCGGCATAAGAAGAGCCGCATTACGGGTGAATGAGACGATATTTATTTTAAAAGTCGCTTCATACTTAAGAACGCTCTCATAAATAAACGTGCACTTTCGGGAATTATGGTAGCTGGTGAATATGTCGTTTCAGGTGCTTTACCCAGTAGAAAGGATAGTTTTAGGAAACCACACCAAAGTCTTTAAAGAGCCGCAGTTTTCCGACTCTTTCTTTGACTGAATAAAAAATCAAACGCGAAGAAATCGTTCTCAGTCGTTTAAAAATGTAAATCGAATTCACTGATGCAACAAAGTCTTAGTTGAAAAATCCGCGGCACTGTCTTAAAGGTGCTACTCCAAGCGTTCTGTATGGACTTGTATTGAAGTGATCGTTAATATACCTTATAGAATTTTAAAATAATTTTACCGTAGGACGCATGTAATTAATGCATTTCTCCTCCACCACTACTCTTCAAATGAAAGCGGGTCATTACCATGATTTAAAACGGGAAGATGCAGGCTTTTTGCCACTGGCGACTAAACAGAGAATATAAAAACTGCCTGAAATATTCGGTCTAGCTTAATTAAATCAAATTTTTAAGAAAGATACCAAGGAGTTTCCTTGCCAAGATATCAATGTGATGATTTTCTTGAGAAAATAGTGACTTGGCACGTTTGAATCGAGCATTTGAGGTCATTCACAAATATGCCTTTTCACTGTAAAAATTCTTGGCGACATTTGCTAAATAAATTTTTTTGCGATTAACATTTTAGAGATCCGCAGTCTATAAATAAAAATGAAAATTCAATAATAAGAATGAAAATACTCTGAGCAAATTTGACACAACTATGCGCAAATTTTACAGCAATAGGTTCATACTGACGATTTTTTAAAAGTCTCAATCGGTTCCAAAGTATGGTGGTGTCTTGATCTTTCTCATAGCATAGACCAGGGGTGGCCAAACCTACTTAATCTCGGAGCCGCATACGATAATATTCAGAAGTTCGAGAGACGCATGAAAAATATTCTGTGCTCATAAATATGCGAACAGTGAAACATAACCTGTATCCGAAACGATTCAGATATAATGCATGTCTCTTAGGTATCATCAAAACGTCTCAGGTCGCATTACCTCATTATGTTCTATAGCAAAAACGTTGACAAGCCTCTAAATTTTAAAGAGTCGCATTATAAGTTAAAAGAGCCGCATACGGCTCACGGGCCGTGGTTTGGCCGCTCCTGGTATAGACCAATGGTTCTTAACCTATTCCGTCTCGCGCCTCCTTCTGATCTTCTAAAACTCCCACGCTCTCCACCTCCCCCCAGAATATTTACCAAAATTTTATTACTAGTAATACTAGCTAATATTCTGTCCAAGTTGACGGGTAAACAAAAAGAAAATAGATTTGACCATAGTAATTGGCGATATTTCGATTTTAGTCCCTCCTTCCATCCAGATGCTGTTGAGTTAATTTTAATCTTCGTCTTCGAGTTCGTTCGCTTGCCAAATTGTTTTCGTCGTTCTTTAGATGTCTCCTCAATATTATCATCGATTTTAAAATCACGTTACTCTTTAACTGATAAATAATATTTAATTCAAAATCTCGTACATATTATTAGAAATAATTTATTCATATCTTTCAAATAACAAAATTTTATTCAAAGTTCTAATATAATGGATGTATAACATTAACTTTGATGCTTTTTCATAGAAAACTGCTGTATGTTATTTAAGATATTTTTGCATACATTTGTTTGTATTTTTAAAAATCGTAATTCATAAGTATGCATTAAAAATTCAACAACAGGATAAGGAAAAATTAAATTAAATTCTATAAAATTTAATAACGAAAAATTAAGGTTTTAAAATTTATTTATACACAACATTCACGGTGAAAACACGACTGCCATTTTGAATTTTTCTTGTAATTATGAATTTAAAAAAAACTCAAATTATGTATTTCCATTTCTGGTTCGCAATAGTGCAACATCAGCAAAAACTGGCTCATCCGGAAAAAGCCTATATGAGAAAAAGTTTTCCCTTGAGCCTTATTTATTGTCATGCAAAAAGCTGTAATGATGGGAAATTGAAGCCCTTTTACCCCCTCCCTGCTTATTTCCATGCATTTATCTCCCTCTCTTTGGGTGACACATTAATATACTTGGTGGCTCATATTAAGGCACTCAATACGTACGTACATATTACACATATGAGAATTGAGAAAACAAGTATGGAAAGGTGTACTCCATGTCGGAGTGCACAGAGTTTCCAAATGCGTTCTTCAAGGTAAACAAATTTTAGTAAAACTCCCAAATACCAAATTTCAACAAAATACGTCCAGCGGTTTCCGAGTTGAAATATGAACATTGTGAACTACATGAAGGTCGTAATTGTTGTCCGATTATAACCAAAATTGTAATCGGTCGACAATTTTTACTAAAATTCCCCAATAAAAAATTTCATCAAAATACGTCCAGCGGTTCCCGAGTTTTAACATGTGGACGTACGGACAGAGAGACGGACGGAAACGACCTCCCATATATGCGTTCACTTCGTGCAAATAACGCACAATAATGGAGTCTCAATTTCAACAATAGCATGGTTGTCAAGGCAAATCCTCATAAAATTGCTGAAGTTTGCCAAAATAAGTCATTTAAACGTTAAATTCGAGAGTTTGTGGACTGAGGGAGACAATAAGCGTTAAATTGCTGAAACGTTTTTTATTTTTCTTTAAAGAAATTTCAGTTTGAAGATCAAGGGTCAATTTTTATAATTTTTATAAGCAAAAGAATGAAGTCTTGCACGTCGCTAAATTGATTTTTACGTGTAATCTAGTGGGAAATAGAAATTATCTTCTGGAGTCGAATCCGAGTATTTTTGGGGATTTTTTTTCGAAAACGACTTTTACTATAAGAGGTAAACATTCCTACCAAATTTAAACGTTCTACCTGCTCGGAAAGTTTGTTAAAAATAGAATTACAATCAGTCATAAATAGTTCTCGATTCTCCCACTCTTTTATAACGGATTTTTAATGGCGGTGCCACCGTCTTGCGTTACCGGCTTTCTTAGCTCATTATTTATAGAGTTGAACGAATTTTTATGACATAGGTTTCTGTCTGCTTACTTAAGCGCATAAGCTGAGTTCGACTATGTGTGTTTATTTTGTGAATTCTAATGTGTCATTTTGGTTTCTACCCACAACTCACAAATGACAATCTAGCGTCATTTTCTAGGCAGTCGGCAATAAGTTGTCATTGTCTAAAATAATCAGTGTAGTTTTTATATAATATTTCTACGTACAAGAAACCCATTCGTCTACACTACATTTGTTTTGAAGGTGACAGTTTGGCAGAGCATTAGGATAAAAGACATATCATCTAAGTAGTTACAATAGAATTTAAAAAATATCAAAGCGTGTAAACTGGACCATCGGAGGTAGAAATTTGAGGCAAAACTGATTTGGTCCAAAATGCTTCGCGTCCCCCCCTAGAATCCTCTTACGCCCTCTAGGGGGGCGTGGCGCTGGTATAGATCCATAAAATTAATAATTCTGCTTACTAATACGGAGTTTCAGAAAGTTTTTAACTCGCGTTGACCAATTTCGGAATGAGGTATAATTATTTTTAAATTACGATTTCGAGAAGAAAACGGTGACACTTCAGTACTATTTTATATAAATATTAATAATTTTTATAATATCATATATCCTAAAATTCCCTGATAAAATGTTATTATTTGTGAACATTTTATTTTTTGGTATATCACCTTACATTAAACATAATTTTGCGGTCCCCTGGTGGGCCGCGGCTCCTAGTTAAGTAACTGAAGTAACCACGCATTCGCATCGAATTAAACGTGTGGAATTAAAGTGCCCTCATAGAAAATTGTGGCGAATGGACCCACTTTCAGGGACATTTTACAAGGGCAACGAACGCCACTGTGTCAGATCTTCTTAGCAACCGAAAGACAGCGTCGCATTGCGTTCCTCGAGGGATACCAGCGGTGTTCTGCAAAGGAAAACAAACCCTCATATAGCCCGTATACGAATCCTTCTGAGCAGATTAAATTGCAGTGAAGAGAAACACTTCGCTAACTCTCCGGAAAATCTATACGTTGTCGGTATTATCTACATCTAACAATAATAAAAGGCTACTTCTGTTCCTTTGTCCCTTTGTGGCTCCCTTTGTCACGCTATAAAAATGCAAATAGCTCAATAATGGAATGAGATTCATTTTTTATATTTGGCAGGAATGATTGACTCACATGTTGTAAGATGATGACGAAAAGAAATCTTGAAAAAAGTCCTAGATTCGACTCCTAGGTAGGCAATTCCATTTCCCACATGATAACACATAAATATCGACCTTTTGACTTGCAGACTTTTATTCTTTTTGAGATCTAAATTAGAAAGAATTCACCTATGATCTTAGAATCTAGCTCAATTTAAAGAAAAACTATGTAGTTTCTTATTCCGTTTATTTATTTCCGCCTACAGTTCGAAATTCCTCACGTTAAACGTTTAATTTACATATTTTGGGGAAATCTTGCAATTTTAACGGGATGTTGCCATGCCAACCAATTACCTCGAAATCCTATTGTTATTTCAATCTGTATGGGTGAAAGCGTGCGTTGAATGCTCTTACAATTAGTACGAGAAAGAGAGAGAAGGAGAGAGAAATTCTTTTAGTAGCAATCAATGTAAACAACATTTGTTGCGTTATTTATTTTGAATGTAGAATATTAATCATTCGCATATTAAAATTAGGTACTTAGAATCATCGTTGGAGTTCCAAACGTGAAACAACGAACGCCTAAAAGAACGAAAGTTTGTTTTCTTGCCATCCAAACAAAGTCAAGGCATATTTATGTTCATTGTTTATTTCACAAAAACCTTTCCCGTTGAATTTCAACGGGCATATCCCTAGTATGTATATAAAAACGCCCGGTTTCTGGGTTCCTGATTCCTGGAATATACTTAAAACGCGAATAATTCAATCAATGCAGATATAAACTTGAAATTTGGCAGAGATAATATACTCCGATGTAAAAATGCTATGACGAAGGAAACTTTGCACAAATAATCCAGGGTTTGATTCCAGGGGAGGATTTGCATTCCCCATAAGATAACACGTAAAAATCGACTTTTTGACGTGCAATCCTTTCTTCTTTTTGAGATTAAAATTAGAACAAATGGACTAACAACCTTTAGATCTAGACCATTTTAAAGAAAGAATTATAAGGTTTCTTATTCTGTCCATCGTTTTTTGCCTACATTTCGAAATTCTTCATGTTACACGTTTATATAACATATTTTGGGGAAATCTTACCATTTGAACGGAATGTTGCCAAGCCTACCAAGTACATTGTTAAACCTCGAAATCATATTGTTATTCCAATCCTTATTGGCTTAAGCGTCCTTTGAAGGCTTTCAATATGGAAAGGAGAGAAAAACGGAAGGAGAGGGAACTGATTGTCATAATTCGTTGCGTTATTTACGAGATGTAATACCTAAAGAGCTGAAATACGCTATGTTATCCGTTCGTTAGTCTGAGTATAAAGTTATTAAAACGCGAATAACTCGATAAAGAATGTAGATAGAAAATTTAAATTTGGCAGAAATTTATATAATGAGCTAATCAGAATTTGTTTATTTAGGTAATGTAGGTAAAAAAATACATGTCCGTTTGTGGCGCTATTTCGCACTTTCTTCGAATAAAACTAACCAAACAATATTTTGTGGGCTGAAATTTAAAAAATATATAATTCAAATTATAGTATGTTCCCGATAGTTGAATTCTATTCTTGCCCTCATATTCATCTCTATACATTTATATTAAAATACATAATTGTTACCAATAGGTATAAGCCATTTAAATTTTATCCATCTTGGCTTTTATCAAACGGATTTTCATGACATTTGCGATTATATATTATGATAGGAATGTTTATATTAGTCAAGTTTTTCTTTGAAAAAACATTTTACGTGTAGAAGCAATAAAAATTAGTGTTATAGTCTGCAATTTACCTTAGCCTCTTAAATGTATTTTTATAACTACGCTATAACTCAATCCTTGCTTCGGTAAAATAACCGATTTAAAAGCGGCTGAGGCTCCAGATTTTTCATCACAAATGATTACTTAACAAATGTTGAACAACAATAGCCGTAAATAGTAACGTATTATTTATCGCTCTGGGATCTAAAAAGGAGTACAGTAATAACGAAACAATAATCTTCTCTGCTTATTCTCTTCATAAGTATATATTTTTAAATTTGTTTGTTTGTGCAGAAAATGTCCTAATTACCGATTGCCTACCAAAGCTTGCCAGATTTTAAATTCTGATTTCAGGTAGACTTCTTTTGTTTCCAAAATTATATATCTCGATAAAAATTTATAATATTGGTTTAAAATTTCCATTTTTAATACTCTACGTTAACTTTATAGATTTATTTTAAGAAAATAATTTTCAAAAAAATAAAGAAACGTTTTAAAACAAGCATAATGCCAAAACGACCACGGAGATCATTCTCAGATACCGACAAATTAAAATATAAGAGAATAGAAACAGCAAGAGCAGCAAAGTCTTCTGAACAAAGACAAATTCGACTTCGATCACATCGACTTAGACAAAGGCAGTCTTTTAAAGTTGCAGGTGCTGAATTTTCACACGACTGCTTTGCCCATGGAAAATTTTATATAGCTACATCTAGAGAAGGATGCGGGAAAAATTATTTATTTAAGGAAATGATGGGAAGACAAGAAATATTGTATACCAAAAAAGATTATAATAAAAATTAACTTGGTTTAAATACTTCATTTATTCTTAAATATTCTTCATATTATTTTGTCTTGATTTAAAAACCCGAGCAACGCCGGGTATATTTGCTAGTAAGCAATAAAATATTAGCCTTAATTTCTCTGTTTTTTGCTCCGCGAAATTAAATTTGTAAACGCTTACCTTACGCGGCAATTTAATCGCACCCAAGGCCACCGGAAAGGGAGAAGGATGAAGAGAGAAAGAAAGAATGGGACAGAAAGAGAAGACGGAGAAAAAGAGAAGGGGGGTGGAAAGGAACATCACGATATGCTCAGAGAAACAGCGCCCACTAAAAAAACAGTTCCCCGTCCGTCCCTCTCGAAAACTCCGTTCATAAAAACTTCTCCCTCTTTCATGAAATGTAATTAGGCAGTTTAGAAAAAATTCCGCGAATTGACGATGATTACCGGTAATTAATATGCGTTCTGGATAACAAAGTGGACCGAGCGAGTCTCAGGCGGAGCCTTCACGAGTCTAGAGCGGAAATTATTAGAATAATACGACGCGCCTTGCTTGAATAAAATCCTTGAAGTGTTAATTAGGTCCCATCCGCAGTGCTCGACGGCCAAGATGAGGAGCGGAAAAAAATCGGCGTCAAATTTGGCTTTCAGGAACGGAATCTTGTGTGAATATTTTACGCTCACTTCGACATATAACATTTGACGCGAATGCCGCGAGAAGGGAGGGAGATAACAGAGAAATGAAGGAGGGGGAGAAAAAAGAGAAAGAAAGAGAGGAAAGAGGGAGGGAGAAAGAGGTAGGGAGTGAAAAGGGAGAGAAAAAAGAGAGGGAAAGAGGAGAGAGGGAGTGCGAAGAGGAGGAAGGAGAAATGACGGGAGGAAAAGAGGGAGAGGGAGGGAGAAGAGAGGGAGAAAATAGAGAGGGAGAAGAGAGGGAGGAGAGAGGGAGGATGGAGAGAGAGTGAAAGAAGAGGGAGGATGGAGAGAGAGTGAAAGGAGAGATAGAGGGAGTAAGAAGAGAGGGAAGATGGAGGAAAAATGAAGAAGCGAGAAGTAGGAAGGGAAGATGAAGAGGGAGGGAGGATGGCGGGATAAGGAGGAAGGGAGAAAGGGAGGAATCGAGAAGAGGGAGGGCGTGTAGGAGTGGATATTTGGTGAATCGCCCCTTAAAGCGCTCTCTGGGAGCGACACAAAATGGCCCGCTTTCATCTCCCCGCTGAGTCAACCTGGATGCTATAACACTATATTCGATTCTCCTTGAGTGTGCGGCGACCCAAGAGAGGGTCAAGGTCGCGTACAGCGCCGGTGAAAAAATGTTGAAAGCGTGGATATCTCACTTTTCGAAAAAAAAATGTTGGGTTAACGTGTATCCGCGGGAGATGTGCATTGGAACTAACAAATCCGTGGGTTTTGGGAACGCTTTAGTTCCATACGAAAAACTTAGAATTGATGAATTTATACGAAGAGGAATTCATAACAAAGCGTAGTTTACACTCGAAATTTCGAGGGGAACGGAAAAGAATCCTTGAATGAAATCCTGAGGAATGATCACTCATTGATGGAGCAAAACTTTAAAAAGTGATTTTATCGTGTATCCCCTATAAGTATGTTGTTATTTAATTCCAAGTACATTCGACGAGATGCGAATTAGTATCGTTTGATTGAGGCCAGAGTCTTAGGTGAATGCAGTGCGAATGATAATAGATATTTTTGCCAAGATATTCAACGCAGCAGTCCCGGGTTCAAATCCGGCGGCGGATCGTCCCGTCCTCTACTTGTGTGGTTTGAGGAGACCGCGCAAGTCAGCGCTCTGTCCTTCGGAAGGGACTTTAAGCTCTTGGTACTCTTCGCAAAGAGTAGGCGAATGCCGGAACCGGATTTCCACTCTCCCTTCTTTGTGTGCTCGGTGTGGAAAGAGTTATGGCTATAATAGTCCAAGAGGCTGATTAGCCAGAAAAACAAATAAAAAATTTCGCCAAGATAATAGACTGTTAATTGTAAATACTAGATTTAGATGTAAAGACGCTATAGAACCTTTAAAACAAGATGGAAAATTGTACTCCATTAATGGAATACACTTATTTAAAGGCGTTCTTTATGGGAAATACGTATAAAACGGTATCGAAAGATTGGACGACCATCCTTGAATTTATATCTCCGGAACTATAAGTCGCAATTATATGGTTCCGCAGACTATTTTGTGTTAAATGGTGTCGTCTATTCGAATATTTTTTAGTCTATACCCCACGGATCATATAAGAGCTTGGCAGAGAAAAATATTATTTTTAGCTAGCGTAATTACCCGTCATATATGACGGTATTATGATATAAATATTCCAAATATATTTGATTTTGATATGTAAAATCAGTAAGATATGTTAAATGATGAGCCCCTTGTCAAAAATGAAGTAATAATAATAAATAAATAGTAATATTCCCTCTCTCCCTCTCGCTGCCCCTCTATCCCTCCCTTCCTCTCTTTCCTTCTCTCTCTCTCTCCCTCTCTTTTGTCTCACATCCCCCCTCTCATTCCCTCCTGTCCCAATCCATAGCTCTCCCTCCTTTTCTCTCTCTCCTTCTTAATCTCATTCCTCCCGTCCTATTCTAATTCTATACCTCCCTTACTCTCTATGTACTTCCCATTCTATGTCCCTTCCTTCCGATCTCCCTCCACATATCCCCTTCTCTTTTACTCTACATCTATACAGCCGTTTAGATAAGCAAAATAATTCAAACTAAATCCCAGTTCCATTAGGATTACGTATTTTCGCGAAAAATCCTAAGATAATTTAAGGCAATTTATGCACTCGTATATATTACACATATGCGGGTTGTAAAAACAGTGGACTCTCGAAGTTTAACAATGATGTGGTCAGCAAGGCAACATCCCGTTTAAAAGCCGATATTTTCCCAAATAACGGAAATTTTTAAAATCGGTCCGATAATTTTTTGGAAAATTTTACTGCAAATTGTATTTTTTTCTCAATTTTATTGCTAAATAAAACCTATTGCAAAAGGAATCAGGCCAAAAGCTTGTTTAGTCTTCGAGTTATTCAAGTTCAAAGAGCGTCCCGGACAGAGGGACATAAGCAAATTATTATATACCGATTGTTTTTTGCCGATTGAATCGACGTAGCGATCGATGCAAATAAAATTTGCGATGTTATGCTTGTGATTTTTTTAGAATTTTTATCTCCAAAACTATATGTCGTAATTATGTAGCCTCGCGAACTTTTTTGTGCTAAATGATGTCCTCTATCCGAATATATTTTTAATCTATACCTATACACTGTTAATCAGAGATATCACAGGATCAGCAGACACAACCAAAAGTTTTTTTAAAAATTTGAATAAAAATCCGTTTGATGAGAATAAAATAAAAGAGGAAGTATCATTTCATATCAGTCATAGGAAATAACTGTCATGAATAAAATATTTAAAAAACTGTCGGATGTCATTATTTATACGATTCGCATTTGATGAGAGGTATTTTCGCAAACGGATTCGCGGATAGATCAAAAGAACCTGAGCCTTAAAATATCGACCGGAGGTGACAAATAAAAATACATCGGTAAGATCGATAAAAAATGTGTTTCTTGACGGTATAAGGCCAAAAAGACTGATTTGGAAAAGAAGATGGGAACTCGGGATTCAGAAATTCATAAAAAATGAATGTAAAGATATTGACTCAAGTATTCTAAACCATATTAAATATGTGCATCTTCACGGGCACTTACGACCATGGAGGCATCCTATCTTTTATAGGATCTCATAACAGGTGCGCGGTTTTGCGCATGTAGGTTGCTAGCAGATCGTGCAAACATCTTTTAAAGTTGGAAGAGCGTTGCACATATATGCACACTGAAGTGAGGAGGGAAATTAGGTGTCGACGTTAGCCTTCTCTTAACCACAGACACCAAGGGGCAACACATTATTATCCCTTCCGTAAGACGGAGCGCTTTTACATTCTCCTCAAGACACAAAAGTTGGGAGAAGGTACGCCGAGAAAAATCAACATCGGATTTCAACTAAGGCCCACAGCGTGGAAGGCAACCACTCTTACCACTTCATCACCTTTTCCCGTTGACTGCTTCAATCAAATGACGCCGGTAACTCCGATGGCCATAAAAGGCTTTATGGCTCTAACATTTACCCAAATAATTTAACATTTTTATTATTTTTTGATGTATTCATAAAATTTGAGGCAACGTCGAAAAACTGCCGTTTAAACTTGAGGGCAATAACCATTCCATCGCCATTAACCCTGGGGTTGTTCCCGCCGTACGCAATGCGTACGCCGAATCATTCTTGCCAAATATCTGTCACATATTTATCGCCGGATGTCCTCCGTTAAGCCACCGCCCTCCGTAGGGACAAGGGGCCAATGGGGGTGAGGCAGCGGCTCTTTGTGTCTGCTTAAGCACGCTCTTAATTAATGCAACAAGGAGATGGCAAGTGCCTGCACTTCCCTCCTAAGGTCTGAGCGCAGTGCCCTGGCAATCGCTGTACGCCATTGGGAGGGGGGAGGGGTCGGAAGAGGCTCCAAAGTTCAAAACACCACCATTTGAATCAACTGCAACAATGTGATACAGAATCTCTCTTTAAATATTACGAAATATTTCTTACGTTTCTGTGCTACTAATTACAGACCACTACTATCATCTATATTGATATTTAAACCCCATCATCTTTACAAAATTTCTTTACAGCTTGTTGACGGCATCGTCCAAAGGAAGGAAATTCCAATAATCATCGCCGATGTAAAAAACCATTTTCACTAAACCTCTTCGAATTTTGCCTCAAAGAGTTTGAGTGGTGGGTTGAATCTCTACGAACACCTCTAATCCTTTTGGTCTCGGCATTTTGAAGCAGAAATCGATGAGGCCACGCAGTCGTCCACAAATACCATGGGCCTTTTAGCAGTTATTACAGAAATGCAAAGACAGAATGTGGAGAACTCTCAACCAATTTCCGAATTATCTCTGAAGTCTCGTACCTGATTCATATCCTCTCACAATCTTGTTTGGCTTTTACAAGAGTGCTCTGAAATTAAAACTTGCATCTAGAGCTTACAATACTATTTATTATTATTTTCGAAATTTTACTTGCAACGTTTAAATGCATTGAACTCCTTGTAGATCAAATCATAACACAATTTTTGTTTATATTTATTATTGTTTATTAATCATCATCCATTATTGATTTTAAAATAAAACTACATCATTTATCGTGGCCTCCACATTAAAAATTTCACCTCATTTAACTGAATAAATCAAGATGAGATAATATACCTTTATTTCCACGAATTTCACGAAAACTTTTCCAAATTCTAGCAACGAAAATCCCAAAATGTCACGAAAGAAATATGATCCCCTCTAGTAAACGCCAGTAAGCAATAAGAATCATCGCTAAACAAAGCCCATCAATATAAACCTTAAAATATCGAAGGCCCTGAAAAGAATCGAATTCAAAGTATCAATCTACTTTGTAAAGGAATCACGCACGGAAATCACACAAATAAGTCTTATCGTTAATTTCTTCTTCACGCAGCCTCAAATTTGAAATTTATAAATTATCACCATCTTTATATCTTATATAAAATCTAGATATGTAATATTACCATAAAATGGATGCATATAGGAGGTAAAGTGTAGCCGTCCTCACCGCAATCCACAGATTGCTAATTCATAAATGCGATTCCAATGCTATAATTTTAACAGACAGTCAATTGCATTGATTCCCTTAAAAATTGCGCGTACTTGCTGCTGATTTGACGCTGATGCACATTTTGAAACTCCAATTGAAATAGATTTTTTTGGAGTAAAACTTGGAGTTAAGTCACTGAACCTGAACGGCGATAATCTCGAGATGGGGACAATAACAGATACAAAGGCCACTTGCGTTATTCTAGATGATCTTTCAGACGATTTCAATCCCAAACTAGATGTCTTCCTTATAAAATAAAATAATACCGGAGTTACTATGTGTCTCTTAGAAATTTCTAAGGCATTTATTTTACTAAATATGTATATTAGTCGAACACTCTCCAGCCTTCCAAGATAAACTCTACTATGCGATCACCCTCCAACATTATAATTATTTTAAATTTATCTTGATTATGATTCTCACTTATATTCTGATTACATCAAGCTATCTCTTATTTTTCTCTTATATAAAGTGGAATTATTCTACACTTTTATCCCAAAGCAAAAAATAGAATTCCTTCAGGTAGTATTCTGTTTTTTCTTCCTTCATACCTTTTTTCTCTTTTCTCCTTCGGGACAAATCATATCTTTCTGGATTATTGACGTTTCGCTACGCCTGAAAAAATTTCAATTGGAAGTGGCTACATTTACCCTTGAGCGGTATCCCTTACTTGAAAAGAATCTCGTCTCCCTTCCATTCGCGATTGTCTGCTCCCGTTCCATATTTGAGGGCCACACAACTGCCAAAATTGGAGGCCTTTGTTTTTTCTCATCAACAACTTTAGATTGGAAGGTAATTTGGGGAAACCTAATTAGGAGTGAATGAAATACAACCATAAAATCGCTTGTATATCGTCAGAAAGAAAGTTTTAAAGCGAATCTTTTATGCATAAAAATGAAAATCAGTTTATTTTATGGGCATGGGGAGTGAGGAAGGAAGAAAGAAAATGGAAAATGAAGGGCAAGAGAAGAGAAAAAATAATGCCGCGTGGGAGGAGAAGTTGAAGAGGGAGGTGAAAAGAGGGAGGGGGAAGAAGTGAGGAGAGAGACAGAGTTTCAGACGGGAGTATCAGAATCGCGTTTTAAGAGCGTATAAAATCATTTATGGTAAATGCCTCCCGTTCAAAATTTATTTTACGAGCTAATTATTGACAAATCGTCAGATTGGATTGCGCAATCAAAACTTAATGTCACGGACTTCTAAATCTTTTTCTATTAACCGATTTTTTGATAGTTCGAAGAAGATTACTTTTCTGGATGGTATTCCTATTACTAGACTCAAGTTCTTCAAACCGAAATTCATTTTAACCTAAAGTTTTGTGTTATAGAATTAACCCTTCCAATTTCCCTTTCTGCGTGTAGAATTTTCAAAGAAATTACGAACAAATATTCATTATGACCGGATGTGTTGTTTAACCTTAATCCTACCAGGCTGTGACTTAGAGACACATTTGAATTTATATTCATGATTATATCTACAAATTAATTAATTTGGCACGGAGACTTTGAGTATTCTATTATTTTGTATTTCTACATAAATGGACGCCATTAACTTTTTTTTTATCTCTTTGTGTTTTATTTATATAGTCTCGAATATAAAATCCCTACGCTGGCTACCAGGATGTGACCCAGGGACACATTGACACAGTGTAAAGAAAAAGAATTTTGTTAGTGCCAGGTTTTGTTGATCTAAATTATATACTACTAAGTCATTGGCAACTGTGGTCTGTATATTTGTAACAAACATGTTTAAACATTTATAAAAATATTGTGCCTGTCCAAGCAATGTTACAGAGACTGGGGCCTAATTATTTGAAATAAACATTTTCAAAAATTTCATTTGTAATGCATTCGTGAAAAAACAATCAGTAAGTAATATCTGACATTATAACATATATAAGCTGTCAATACAAGTAATATTCCAATGACTGTAAACTAATAATTTTAGTGAATACTCCAATAAGGTTGACAATTATAATGCATGAATGAAAAGCATTTTGTTAATAATAAGCTGCCGATCCGGGCAATGTTGGTGTGATTGTAGTCTAAATATTTGAAATGAACTTTCTAAGATGGTTGTAAAACTTGGGTGAAAATCATTTCTCTATGTAATAGTATGTAAATTTTTATAAAAATATTTGTCTAGAATAAAATAGAAATCCCATGTAATCATGCATAGTGTGTCAATAATAAAAATAATATCCTAATGAATCATATCTTCAAAAGTTATCCTGTGTGTCTCTGAGTCACACCCCGGTAGTTAACGTCAGTAAATGAGCCTGGTAGGATTAGGGTTAAAGACGATCCCCTCAACCATGTAATGCTATAAAATGTGATTTAATGTTGCGTGTATTCATCTCCTAGAATTTGGTCGCGTATCGACGACCGAAAACGCGCAGCATTATGGCTAAATATCTATACAGAGCCAGGACAAGACATTTTTGCGCCCCAGGCAAGGTTTGAAAATTACGCCCCCTCCAAAGCATACAATACACAATTTTACCTCTCAAAACTAGTTTATTTACAATGTAGACGTAAAATAATATATATTTTATAATATAAAACGTTAACCTAAAAGTAAAAATTGTCATATGTCGCGCCCTAGACGGGTGTCTCGCTCGCTTAGCCCTTGCCTTGAATCTAGACATGTTACAATGAATATCCTTCACCATTGGAAGCAGTTAATCCAAAACTGTTTTGGTCAGCCAGTAATCGATTTATTTCGTTGCCACGTTCCCTGTCGACCGCCTTCCATGACAATGCCAAATAGAGAGGGTGACGGGAGAAGCTTCCCAAATGCCAGGTGCATCGGACGGCCGCCCTACTGTCAGGACTTTGCGTTAACTGAAACGTTAAAGTTGCCAATGCCTAACTTAAAATAACAGGATTATTTAAGATACGTTATAAAATAAATCTGTCGGGAATAATTGAAAATTATCACATATAGCTATTTTAGCTATTTAGACTATTTTAGAAGAAGCACAAATTATATACAAAATATTTAAACAAACTTATCTTTCTAATAGTATTTGTTGAATTCATCCAATAGTTAAGCAAAGTTTAGGACCACACGCAAGCGCGCACCCAGGATTTTCTTTCAGCCCTAAAAATACGTGGGTAGATTGCTAGTTGTTGGAAACTTCGCACGATATAAATATGTGTAATTCAAGAAGTATCTGTATAATGATTATAAATTATAAGCTGAGAAAAATATAAAATGTCAAAAGAGTATGTTTCCTGTGAAAATACACATTTACAAGGCTAGTAAGAGATCTTTTAAGGGGGGCTGAAGTCCGTCAGCCCCCCTATCTCGGTGCACCCCTGACCACACGACTAACAACGCCGGAAACGAATTTCTCATTAGTATTGCCGGCAGAATAATCAAAACTCCACACAGTTTAGTATTTCACGGTGATTTAAAATAGGGAATCCCCCCTCCCCTCTTCGTGCACCGCTGAATGTTAAGCATCTCCAAATAGCTTAACGCAAACAAACATCAATCAAACTTCATAAATATTCATATTTCTCGGTGCCTCTCCTTATTCATGCCAAGGTTTATTTTTTAGCAACACGCGAAGAGAAAACACCGACGGTTGGGAGGGGACAATGAAAGCGTGAAACCAATTCCCAGCTCACTCCGTTATTTCCCATCGGCATCCGAAATACAGGCGATTACAGTTCACCTCCCGCGGTGCGAAAACAAGAATAGGGGAAGCAATACACACATACGCTGTGAGGGGAAGGGGAGGAAAGCTTCTGAAAGCGGAGGGAGCAAATCAGAGATAGGAGAGAGAAAAGCCAGAAGAGAGGGAGAAAGGCGAGCGGAGAAAGTGAAGAGGGGAAGCGGTAAAGAGACTATGGCAAATATGGCGAAAATATAGCGACTAGAGAGGGTAAGAATCCGGTATAGTACGGAAGAAAGGGGAAAGGGCGCGGGAGAAGGGAAAGCAGCTGTGCATTATTCTGCTCAGTGCGCATGTCACGCAACGTTTGCAGCGAAATAATAAAAGAATGGTTCGGCGAAGAGGGGAAGAGAGAGAGAGAGGGAGAGGGGAGAGAGAGAAGGAATAGGGTGGGGAGTAGGGTTTTATATACAGCCCAAAGTAAATTGAGGGGAGGGGAGGACGAAGAAAGATGCGATGGGCCCGGGAGCGAGCGTTGCAAGGGGACAGAAGCCCCCGAGAGGGCTTAATGGGAGACTCGTTGCCATGGTAACTGTTCATCCGCGGGGAAGAGACGGGCGCGAGGGCGTCTCTACGCCAGTCGGACTCGGAGCTCCGTGAGGTTAACTTCGGGAAGGAAACGAGAGAGAGAGAGAGAGAGAGTGATCGCTAAGGCGAGAGTAAAGATAGTGAGTGAATGAGTGAGTGAGGAAGGAAGCGAGAGAGAAAAGAGAGTGAAATACATACACCTCCTCGACTACTCGCTCCTTTTACAAACTCCCCGGATGCCGGATTATTCGGCGGACGCGCTTACACGCCGCCGCCCGTGATTCGCCCCCGAGGAGACAACGGATAATGCGAACGGAGGCGTCACCCCGGAATGAGCGAGTGATGCGTGTATCGCCGGGCCTTTTGACGTGATACATGAGTGCGTGGAACGTGCGTGCGTTGAGTTCGTTATGCGTGGCGGATACCCTCAGGGCGTGGAAGCAGCTTCGTTCTTCGCTTTCTCTTCTTCTTCTTGTCCGAGGGAGGATAGTACACCACCACATCTTCCCGACTCGATTTCCCCGCATCTTCCGCATTCTCTAACCCCTTGCGACTCCTCCCTACTTTAATCCCGTAGCCGAGAAGAAGCGCAAGAATATCCTCCCGCGCCACCCCGTCTTCTGAGGAAGCGACCCGCCCGGAAGGGAAGGAAATTCGCCGCGTCCGAAAGGTTTTCCTCTGCCTCTTAACGCCGCTCTCTCGTGCCTTCGGATGGCATTCGCCGCCTCCCGCCGACTTCACCCTCGGTGCCGCGCCGGTGTTTTCGCGATGAGGGCGTGAGAAAGAGGCGGGAGGGGCGGGGGCGGCGGCGGGGGGCGGCGGAGCGAGCGGCGATAGGGGAAGGAGGCTTACTTCTGCGGAGATTTCCAAAAATGTGCCGCGGAGGCATCGGGCACACGGGAAGGAGAACGGGGGCGGCGAACGGTGCGAAGACTTGCACCGCCTCAGCCGACAGGGTCATCCCTTTGCTCGCCCTTTTTGCGTCGCTGCTGCTGGCCACGGCGCGTAAGTAGAGGGGTTTGATGTCCCGCCCTCGAATACCCCTTTGTTGGAGGATGTAAAGGGGGCGGGGAAAGGGGAGGGGACTTAAAAAAGGGACGGGAATGTAAGAGGGGACGGAAAAAGATGAAGGGGGTGAGAACGAATAGGGGACGAGGGTTTTCGTTTCATTCGGCAGAATGAAATGCGTCGAAAAGGCGCTGTTTTTTACAACTCCTGCGGTTAATGTCTTTCTTTCCTCAGAAATAAAGAGACACGCGTTCCTATTATTACGTAGCTCTTTTAGGACTTAAAGTATGAGAAAGGTGACCGAAACGAAAGCAATCGCTGATCAATTGATCTGAACGGTTTAGATGAAAATAAAAATTGTCCCCTTCGTCGCTGAGAACAGATACAAGTCGACACTTCTCAACTACCAATGAATAAATGTAGACAAAAATGTCTTAATCTGACGAAAATTGTGTTTAATAATTTACATCTGGAAGTGATATTTGTCGATCGTCGATATTTACTACTTAAACTAATGATTATAGACAAAAGATTACATTGGAAAATGAAAAATTGTTGCAAAATGAAATAAAGCAATGAAGAAGGAAAAAGCTTCCATTCACCACGTTGACAATGCTTTATGCTATAACGGTCACAGCCTTTTGTAAATCGCGCAAGCTGTCGTCAGATGCGTTCTGCTAATGTTAGAAGAATATATTTAGCGAGTGTCACGTAATTTTTCGTACTGTATTCGATATTTAACATCAGATATCTCCGAAAAACCTTTCTGACTAGTAAGTAGCTGGAGAGAAAATTTTCATCCAATTATCTTATCTTGCTAAGTCCGTTTAATCGCTTCTTATTTCTTACGATAAATTTTTTATTACAGAGAGCAAATTAGAAATTAATAATTTCGCGAACAGTGCACCAAAAACCCCTAAAAATAACGACAAATTAAAAAATTAAAACATTTCATTAATTTTGTAAGTTATGTTTTTAACAGTATGAAGCAAATGTTCGTACTTCGTTGTAGCTATTCTTGTTCTGAGAAATTATGTAGACATTGTATGCATGCATGCACAGACATCTACTCATGAATATTCGTCTGAATTTATCCTACACAGAAAGCAATTGCAAGCCAGCCTTCCAAAATCCCGAAAAACCAACTTATTAGAAAGGCAGAGGAATGCGTTTGTCGATTCCTCCCTTTGCACTTAAAAGCATTTACAACCACTTCATCGAACGCGGACAGCCAACGATGTCTTATGAGTAATTTCGACACAAATTCGAAAGAATTGACGGACTCGCTCATGAAATGTTAATTAGTGCGAGGTGTGAGATAGGGAGGGAGGGAGAGAGGGAGAGAGAACCAGAGTACGCGCAATACGAATTTCCGATAAACACGTTCTCGACGGCTCGGTGTGTCACCACCTGTGAAATTCCGCTTCCCCTTCGATTCCGGCGCTAACGTCTCCATCGCAGCGAAGTTATTTCCTCGCGGAAGATGGGCGTGGGAGGGAGAGAGATGTCCGCGAAAGAGAGATGTTTTGATAGAACCGCGGAGATGGAGAAGGAAGAGGCAAAATTTGTGATGAATACAGAAAGTATGTGGTATGAAAGATAGACAGCGCCATGAAGCCGACAAGATAAGTCATTGGTTGAAGAGAAAGAAACAAGTAAGGTGCCCTTGCTAAAGCGAGAGGTGGAAGTACGTTTTCTTGAAAATTTATCGGGGCTCTTGTTTGCCTCGTCCTTTGGGGAGGGGACAACCCGCACCGCTGGAATGTAGATTATCACTGAATCTTCCCATCATCCGTGAAAATTTCACTTCTCTAGCTTCAGTAATTTGACTACGTTCCCATTTCAAAATTGAATTCGCTCACTTTGAAGTCACCTAACGGAAAATCTAGGAACTACTTGGGAAATCCTATCGGTGGGAAATCGATAATAGCTTGATAGATTGATAAGAGCTATACAATTAAAAAATAATTTTCCAAATATCTCTTCAAACCCCCAAGTCAATTTTTCACAGACAGACAGAATAATCACATTTGCACGTTTTTACTTTTAAAGATTACGTGCTAACAAAGAATATGGCACGGAAAATAGCGGAGAGGAAGCGAATGATTTATTTTTCCCATATCCCCTCAACTAGACTGAAAGTCAGGTGGCAACAAGCTTAAGCAATATTTAATTTAATTTAAATTATATTTAGAGTGTAGTACATCTTTAGTATTATTTATAGAAATCTTTACAGAGTAAGAAAAATTTCAAGAACAAGCATAAAAAAAATATTTGTCTCAGGTATCTCCAATAACCGCAACAAGGTTATAAAAACATGCGCATTTCGGATGCAAAGCAGCCGTCTTCAGTGATAATTCACCAAAAATAGATTCTACTATAAGAGACAGGCCATCACAGCTGCCGTAGCGGTCACGGGACTCGCTTAGTCCCCACCGCACTTCCACATCAAGTATTCTTAATTGTCCTCCAACTCCGTCCTCACGTTTTATAAACTGCAAAGCTATTTAAAACCAGCTTAACGTTTTCCTTAAAATATTTGTCAGTTGTAAATAAGGGTTTGAAGAGCACTTCATATAACATATTCCATTCCTTGAATGAAAGAATATTTCAAAATAAATATTGATTTATTTTTGCGGCCTCAATTAAACGGAAATAGATTCGGAGGTGAGGAGAGAAGAAAGCAAAGAAGAACGACAAAGAGAAAAATGAAGTAGAGGAGAAGGGATGAGGAAGAATAGAGTGTGGGAATAGGAAATCCAGATCGTCCGGTTTTTTGTTCTTTAATGCTTTTTCTCGCATCGAGAGCTATCTCGGCACGAGGGCGCTGAACGTATTTCTCGTTGTTCCGAGAATCCGATCGAAGCGCCAATCGGAGGACGGGAGAACGAAAGGGGACAACGGCGAGTGACTTTCAGGGGTGGGTGCGGAGAGAGTGCAGATCGGGTGCAGAGGGGCTGCAGAGCGCGATTGCAGTTAGGGAACAGAGGATAGGATTTAAAAGTACTAGGGGATTGGCGAATATGGTGATAGGAAAGCAGGAATCTATCTATCTCTCTCGTTTAGTTCTCATATTTATCAATAGCGTTGGGACGTTCGTCCAATATATATCGCAATGCTACTAACGTTTTCCTAAAATTAGAGCTAGGTTTTTATAAAGTTGATCGTATCTTTCGCGTGGCCTCCTGTTTTTATGAGCTTTGTAGGCCAAAGAAATCCAGAAAAAATCAAATTTGCCTACATTTCCCCGCGAAACGAAAATACCGCCCGAGGGGAGCACTAACAAAAGCTAGTTTTCCAAAAAATAAACTCAGTCGACGTTATCGGATCGTCTGTGTTAGACCTTGTAGACAAAACTAATGAAGCATTTCGGATGAAATACGGTTTATATTTTGAAATGCGCGGAAAGTTTTTGATCTGATACGCTTAAGGCCTTGACAAAGTATACAATAACATCGCCTCCTCAATTTTTACATTGGTTTGGAGAATCCGAACTCACTCGCAAGTTACATATGTGTGTGTGTGTGTGTGTGTGTGTATATATATATATATATATATATATATATATATATATATATACACGCACACAGGTATAGCCAGGCAAACTTTTTTTTGGAGCCCTACTCAAATCTAAATGATACTAAAAATCTAATATATTAAAATTATTTTTAATAGTAATTACACAATGACGTCTATAAGCACCGTTATAATTTAAATATAATATTAATAAAAGATAGTTTTTTATTATTAAATAATTGTTTTCATAATTACTAAAAGCAATGTTTTTCCACATTAAAAAGCTTTATGGTAAGTTATAGCGGTAAAATGGGCATTAAGAAGAATATCTTTTAGCAAGAAATTATGCAAATCATAACTTTAGGCTCGTAAGTTAGTTGGTACGTCAACATCTTCAAAAATTACACATTCTCCAAATCTTCCTCAGACTGTTAGTTTAAACTTCTTATACTTTTAGGATTGGGCTTATGCACAGCATTAAAGGGCAATTGAAATCATTTTGAATATAAAGGTATATACAACACAAATGCACGTGAAAAATATAACGCAATGAATCAATCAAGGATGAAAGATAAGTATACATTACTTTAAAAAAATCTGATGTGGCCACCACATGACTTTCTCCATATCTGTAATATTTCTAAAAATTTCAAATAGGTTACATAATAACAAATATTTTAAGAAACTGTGAAAATTTTAGACTTTCCAAAGATCAAAAATAAATTCAACCCACAGCTTTCTGATATTGGATATAGCCACAAATCTCCAACAATTAAGAAAAGAAAAAGGAGCGTTACTAAGACGTAACTAAGCGTTAATTGTTAACAATAGTCGTCGGTAGGTGGCGTGCTGGTGACAGTTAAAAATATAAGATATCTCTTAAACAATGCATTATATGGACAAAAGTTTCAAACAAAGGTTGTAAAAAATGAAATTTCCTACAACTTTTATTCCAATACATTTTACATTTATCAAATATTTTAAAATAACGGATGTGACAAGAGTAAACGCCCACTTCCGGTTGACCAATTTTTACCAAAAACTAATCAGTTCTTTTGACTTTAATACAAATTTTAAATATAAAATTTCGCGTTGACCTGATTAATAGTTTTTGAGTTAGAGCACCGACAAAAAAGCTATCACATACACACAGACATCATCGAGAAAATGGTCAAAACGTGTTCAGAGGACCTCAAAACGTGTATTTCCGTTGAAATCTCGAAGTCGATTTTTTTCATGAAAACAATACTTTCCCTTATACTACGTATATGGAGAAAGTAAAAATAATACAGACACACACATATACAGTTCCGTGAAAGCAAAACATTGGCTCTTCCTGGCGCCCTAGGCAGTTGCCTGTTTTGCTACCCCCTTCCACCGGCCATGGGTATACCTCACGATACGCTTTTTTCGGTTTTACGCTCAATACACTTTCTGACTCGACGCTAGCTTGATTCGGACATAAGCTCTTACAAAACCCTAAGAACGAAGGGGCTTTCTCTGCCCATTCAAAAGGTCTCAACGCAAGCAATGAAAAGCAACTTCGTTTCATTATATACGAACTACTTTTAAACTATTTTCATATTCATTTCATGTGTACACAATATAGCACCGGAGAACTAACCGAAGAGTTTATTTTTATGTCCGAGGTAGTTTCGGCGGACTACAGCCAGTTTTCAGTTCGAGCACATTGAATTTGTGCTCGAGTTTTTACCCTTATAAGTTGGAAATGTTGCAAGCGAAAAAATTAAAGCGAAGTATTTTTCTTGATTAACTAATTAAATTAGATACAATAAAACGTTTTAAAAGCGGACAAGGGCACGCTGCTATAGGTCTCTAGTCTCTGTGAGAACTATTTGCAGAAGTGCTGGAAAAATTAAAAACTGTGCTAGATAGGCATAATCGAAGTGAATCACTGATAGAAATGGAGCGTTTGCTCAACTTATGTATCGAAAAACAATATTACACCCGGTTCGTTTATTTGGCGGAAGATGACAGCACAGTGTAATTTGCATTTTTAACTGTAGTGACGTTGCCTAAAACTTACGTAATGCCCTTCCGTAGGGCAAGTAGTATGTAAAGATATTTTAAGCCACCAATCTAAATACTTGGATGATAATTAGAGTATGTTATAAAATACGTACGTAATATATATCGCGCGCGCTCTCTTTTCCCCTCCAATCTTTGACATGGTTTTCAATGAGATTTGTGCATTTGTTTAGCACGATTTCGTGCAACAAGACCCTTTTTAGGAACACATCTGTCGTGTTTACCTGTGGTTTTAATACATTTAGGAACGCATCTATTTTTTATAGCATTTTTCTTATGTAAAAATGCGTTTCGCAGTACGCTGATTCGCGATACGCTCTGGTTATTTGGAACTCAACCCGAGCGTATTGCGAGGTATACCTGTATGTATGTATATGTATGTATGTATATATATATATATATATATATATATATATATATACACATATATAAACAGCCCTTTTAAATTTTAGACTTCCAGTTTTCCCTATCAATAGCCTCCCTCCTCCAAGTTGGCCCTAAGAACTTCACAAGTTCTGTCTCATCTGTCCTTCGGTTTTCTTTTCGGTCTCTTGATGTTTCCTGGGATCCATTCTATGACACTAGACGTCCAACGCCGGTCATTTCTTCTAGCAATACGACCAGCCCACTGCCAATTAAGTGCCTTTACTCATCTAATTACTCCCGTCTTGTTTCTTACCTAGTCGTTCCTTTTGCGGAATCTTCGGGTGATCCCCAGCATACTCTCCGTGCTCCTCTACGTTATTTGCATGCGCTAGACTATTCTGGTGTTCATGGTCTATGTTTCGCATCTATAAGTCAGAACAGGCAGAGCACAGTAGTCTTACAATCTCCTTTTTAGAAAGACCAAGATATTTGATTTGAAGATGTATGCATTCCGTCCAAACGCACTCAATGCCATCTTCACTCTCCGGTTGATCTCTCCAAGAAGTGATCCGTCCGTAGTATATATATATATATACCCCGAGAAGATATCTATCAACGGAGTAGAATTCGAACAAGTAACAAGTTACTTTTACTTTGGTCAACTCATAACTACGGACGGATCATATATATATATATATATATTCTTCCCTTCTCTATTCAGTGTATTCTGCAAAACAGCAGTCGTCTTTATTAACGTTTTTACCACAAAAATTAAGAGTACTTTGACATTAAAATATGATTTTAATCTCTCTATATTTTTTGTGCGGATTCTGAAATTTGAGATCTACTTATATTGGAATACATTCCATAATCGGGCCAATCTTCTTGGAGTTATCGGAAATTTAATGTAAAGTAGTGGTCAAGGATACAGAGATTTGACTGTAATTAGCGGATGAAAACCACGTAGACAATTGAATCAAAATCCAGCAAGTCATGTATTCATTTCTATTTTCTAATATTAATAATTAAACCATGACTTATAAACGAGATTTTAAGGTTGTACAATACCGGAACTGGTGGAGGAAGGATGTTATGAGCTAATTCATTTTTGCGTATTTTTGTATGCATGTATCGTATGGTTTCGTTGATTTTTACTGTTTACTAAACTACGGATAGAAGTAATTTAACATGTTAAAAACCTTTGATCCGTATAAATTAATTCATATTAATAAAGAAGACTTCATTAAATCCTCTGCCAAGAAACTTATATTACTATATTATGCTTTCCATTTTACATTTATGTTGTATACGTATAAGTACATGTAGGCACGCATTTTCTTTTGAGATGCTCTACTGCGTGTAACTGATTTGGCTACGTTCTAAAACATATTTCACTTAGAGATATATTTTTCAACGAGCATTGAATATTTAATACCTCTATTAAATTTAAAGGAATGCTAATAATAAATTAATCACGATAATGAAATCATAAAAAAATGTATTTTCTTCCTCAATTAGAAGAGATTTAAAAATAATACGCCAAAATGTTCATAAATGCAACTGAATATTAATTCAAAGCTAAACTTGAGTAATTTAGATAGTAATTGACTCAACAAATTTTGCTAGATAAAATTAAAAATATATTTTATTGAATTACGAATTGCGACTGAGACGATATCTTTTCCGAGTTATCCGTGACTCTTTAGTATAGAGTTCAGAGTTACCGAAAATATAATATTAACAAGACGGATTATTTGATTGTAAAATTACATTAGGTACATTTAAATTAACGTAAGTTAGAGATTGTAGAACTCCATTTAACATGAGATAATACGTAGAGAACATTTTTTTCATCGCTTCATTTATGTTTTACTGTGTATGTTTACATGTTCCAAAACCGGCCGTGCGATTTGATTCAGTCATTTGCTTTGTCTCTGTATCGCTTGTGAGAAGTATTGTCCTTACTTTGCGAATAGTCAGCGCTTACAAGCTTTTCTAATCGAATAAAACTTCGTTATATAGATAGTCGAAAGGGTGGCCAAATGGAGCAATTTCAGCGAATTGCCACTTGTCGCGCAGTAATCCTTTCATTTTTTTTTTGGAGTGACCCCGAGTAATAATATTTTCGAATTTCCCCGCGGTCCAATTACCATCCAGAATTTTGTCTGAGAGGGTCACTGCCTAATGGAATGCGTATTTGATTTGAATTGAAGTGGATGTATTCAAATTCATTTTGCGAAAGAAGGCAACGGGAAGGCGGAATTTCAAAAAGTTTTATTTCCGGAATTCGGTAGACCTATGCAAATACGCGGCGCCCTATCTCTCCGACTTCATTTGCCGCCGAGTTTCAAAGGGGTTTTCTGAGGGGGGATATTTTTTCCCTCCTTTATCACGAGCAAATGAAATGAATACGTTTCACAACTTGGCTAATATTTTTGGTTCGAATCAGTCGAATTAAAAAGCGCTCGCTTTTTGCGCTTCCGTTCGGTAATGCTTTTGATATCGTTCGGATCGTATAAGGATTTGAAAATTTTGCGGTTAGAAAAGTTTTAGGAGCACGGGAGCTTCGTGTTTCTCCATCTCCGCCTCCTTCCTTCCGTTCCCGGTCACGAATCGCGCCCCTTTCACCTCGCAATCACTCGTTCCTATTCTCCTCTCGGTATATTTCCTAGCGTTCCACGTTCTTTCCTTCCTCAGGTTACAGTTTTTCTTAGATTATTCTCTCGGGTCTGAACTGTTGCTCTGGCCTTAAGACCTATACCTACACAGCAAGATTTCATTGGAAAAATATTACTTTTAGAAAAATAAGGGTTACAATCGCGGCCACATTTTAGTTGTTAAAATAATAGTTCTACTCATATATAAAAGAATATTGTTTCGGTTAGGATTATTATATCAGACATAAATGGCTGATATATCATAAATTTCCTGATAAGGCTAAAAAATTGCATGCAACCTTTTATAGATTCATGATACATTTATTTGCAATAATTTATTTTTTTAAGTCATTAAAATAATGAGAATCCACAGGATCTCCATCTTTTTTGATTTCGGAAGATGAATTGTTTTTAATACATGTTGGAATGCATTTGATCGGCGAATCTATTTCTGTGGTGAGGGATGTGCATAAAAAATTTATATTGAAATATAAAACAAATATCGTCGATATTGGTTAGCCACAAAAGCTTCCCTCGTCCTCCCGTTAATAATGCAGAATGGAATTCGATGAAAATTTTATCATCATGATATCACCTCTAATGGGAACTAAAACGACCGCAAAGTGGCGCTAATGGTAGGTATTTACTGGTGGAATCTTATGACACGTCTTCAGTTTCAAAAAACAGAATTTTTTGTCTTTTATTTTCAAGATATAATATTACATTTTCTCATTTCCTAGGAAGAATGAAAAGTTTAAGAAATGTCTCACCTAATCGCGTTCATCAATCACGCTGATATCATTCCCCATTTAAAGACGATTTGGGAAAAGTTTCATCGTTGTGACTAGCTAGTAATTAAACTTCAAGACTAGTTTTGGATCAAAATACTATATCGGCTATAGTTGAGACACGAATAAGTAACAATTAGACACATAGTTTAACGCAGCGCAACATGGCTCAATTCTATGGCGAGGCGAATATTCCCCGGCCAGAGCCTCAACCCTATGTTTGGAAGTCAGCATCTGGACAATCGATTTGTCAACAGAGATTATGAGAACGGCAACGAAAGCTCAAGTTTTTTATGTAACCCGCCAATTTTCTCGGTGAGAGCGTGCGAATTTCCGAATAAACGCATCAATTACATAGCTCCGAAACATCTGACACAATAGAGGCAGAGGAACAAGAAATTCCCCATCAACAGCTCCCGAAATAATCCGATTATTTGAGCCAGTAAATTTCTAAACGGTTTCATTCTCCCAAGTGACCTAACGGAATAAGATAATTCCATTTCACGTTAATAATAGGGTACAGGAGAGCAATCGATCGAATTTCTCAGTTAAGACTATTCTCCATGCACAGTAGTGTGCATAAGTTTAAGACCACCTTAGTTTTTCTGCAAAATTTACAAGTTTTTGGTCGTGGTGTAGGAGTCGCTCAGAGAGAAGTGAAACAAACTATTCCCTGGCTTTATACACCTTCCAATTTATATGCTGAGGTAGTTTCAAAAATATATAATCAACAATTATTCCCATTAATTATTTATCTTGTATTGGAGTACCTGTGCAAAAGTTTAAGACCACACTGCAATTTAGTTTCAGTTAGTTTTCCCAAGCCCCAACTAATGGCATCTTAAGTTGACAAAATTGTAGTGCCATCTTGTGTTTCATACAGGAACTATTTTGAGCATGTTACAGTTATCAAGAGAACCGGAAAGACCAAAAAAGATTTCTCCGAGGGTAAAAAGGATCTTAGTGCGTCTGGCAAAAAGAACCGACGCATCAGCAGTAGCGAACTGGTCAAATATTTGGAATTCTCTAAAGCAATTGATGTTTCTGCGGCACATATAAGGAAAATCTTGTGTTCAGAAAATTTGAAGAGCTGAACAGCTGTAAAGAAGCTCCTTATCAGCAAACGCAATGGCAAGGAGAGGGTAGAATTGTGTCGGGAGCGGGCTCATTGGGGTGTGGCCGGGGGCGGTAAAGTGATTGTGTGGGGAGGTATGCCATGGCATGGATATACAAATCTTCATATCATAACTGAACCAGTGAACCAAGATTCCTACATCAGAATTCTTGAAGAAAACATGGTCCCTTTCATGGAAGATGAAATGTCTCTCCGTGGGGTCATTTTCCAGCAGGACAATGCTCGTCCCCATGTAGCAAGGCGAAGCAAAATATTACTGTCATGCCTTGGCCTGCATCTATTTCAGATCTCAATCCAACAGAGAACATTTGGAAAGTTCTGGGTGATCGAGTTGGCAAAGAATGACCAACATCTGTGCAACAACTACAGAATTTATTATACCAAGAATGGAGAAATCTCCCTATCGAGCTGGCACAGCATCTCATTTCCTCTCTATCAAAGTGCATCAGGCACTGCATACGTGCGCGAGGTTACTTTTTTAAAGCTTGATTTATTATTTTCGAACTATTGAGTCAAGCATAAACTTTTGTTTGGACTGTTGGACCTTTTTTTTACAAATGCAGGGAATTGTTAGGGCATTAATGTACAGTGTATTTTTATTGAAAGTATTACTATTGGTTTTTTGACAGTAAAAATAAAAAATGCTTTCTATACATTCTAGTTTTCTTATGAATGAAGGAAAAGTGTTTCAAGTCATACTAATAACTTTAATTATATCATATAGCTATCTATGATATATTTTTATTGATAAAACTTTCAGAGAAAATATTGTAGTAAATGTTCCTCTGCCACATTCTTGTGTGGTCTTAAACTTTTTCACAGGTACTCCAATACAAGAAAAATATTTAATGGGAATAATTGTTGATTATATATTTTTAAAACTGCCTCAGCATATAAATTGGAAGGTGTACAAAGCCAGGAAATAGTTTGTTTTACTACTCTCTGAGCGACTCCTACACCACTACCAAAAACTTGTAAATTTTGCAGAAAAACTAAGGTGGTCTTAAACTTATGCACACTACTGTATATATGTATATGTCTGCTGGAGAATATCACACCTCTTGAACGGGTTTCTTGTCGATAAAAGCTCGCTTACATTAAAGAGAGGAAAACGAAGGCATTCGTGCGTCTGAATGGTTATATGCACAATGGTACCTTGCGCAACACGGAGGTTACGTTCTATGAAATGGGCGTGTCCTTCAAAATCGCGGTGCGCCAACTTTCTGCCTTACAGAAAAACTAACGTGTTCATGAGGACTACGAGCTTCCTCACATCACAGACACATAAAATGAAATGTGCACCCAATACAAGACTATGTATAATGAAATTTTACAAATAATAGGGAAATAAGTGTCACATTTATTTAGCCGCATATAATCAAATCCGCATTGAGTAAAACCACATTGAACTTGAAACCATGGACAAAGGAGATAAACTCTAAGAGTTCATGATTAAATGCCCGTCGATGTGGAGCGCAGGCAATATGATATACGCCTTGGTTTGAAACTGATTTATCTACATGCCACCATAAAACTCATTTGTTTAAGTAATTTATGCTTTTCGATTATGTGCTAATAACCATTAATACCTTTACTTATAAATCATATTTGATCATTAATAACAGTAAAGTTAAAAGCAATGAACGAAAATATAGCGACAAAATGTTGAAACCCTATGGATGCTTAGTGGCCAACGAGTTACAGAGTCCTTGTAATGAGATTAGTGACCTCAGCGGTGAGCATCTCGATCCTACAGTGAAGCCAACAAAGGCTGATGAAATTCTCAAACGACGTCCATTGACTAGGCTTTACTTCAACGTTGGATTATCTATTTAACTTCTTTATTTTTCGGATAATAAAAAGCTCACGTAACTTGGGAATCGACAGTCGAAAGATAATAATTAGTTTTACAGTGGAAAGTTATCACATAGGCAGTGCTACTGCTGAATATCACTGACTATTAGATCTTTAAAACGAACGGAATTATTTGCATAAAGAGTACTAGTCTTGCAGCATTGCTTGCAAAATAACTTATTAAAGATTTCCGTAACAACGGTAACTTAGAGAATAGACATGTCAATATATTAATATCAGGGAGGCGTTTAACTCAAGTCATGCCAATTTTCAATAAAGCAAAAGTAGCCTTGTGTGTGTGTGTGTGTATTTTTGGCTAATCAATCTCTTGGATTATCATAGCAAAAGTAGCTTTAATTTCAAACAACAGCAAAGAAACATTTACTCAACTGACCACGTAATAATTCTTGTTTTTCTTCCTACTCCCGTTTTAGAGACTGATAAGCATCCGTAGTGCATTTCCCAATACCGAAGTATTTGTTTACTCGACATGGAGACGTTGTATTGTAACCGCAATCGAGATTGCAAAAAATCTTTTAATTTTATAATTCATTGTTTCTTCGTTTTAGAATGCAAAATATATTCATC